>JALGBA010001429.1:0-386873 GCA_023970755.1 Azemiops feae
CGGCCTTTCTTGTCCTTGGCTGCTCCTGGAGATGAAATGTATTTAAATTTCAGAAGATAACAGTAGCGGCTTCAGCCGAATGGAGCTGCCTGGTTTTAACACAGTAGGGCAGCTGAAGCCTCGCTGCCCCAAATAACAGAATAACAGACCTGGAAGGCACCTTTGAGGCCTTCTAGTCCAACCCCTTGCATGAGCAGGAAACCCTATATGATTCCAGACAAGTGGCTGTCCAATTTCTTCTTAAAAGCCTCCAGGGATGGAGCACCCACAACTTCTGAAGGCCAGCCATTCCATTGATTAATTGTTCTCACTGTCCGGAAATTTCTCCTCAGTTCTAGGCTGCTTCTCTCCTTGGTTAGTTTCCATCCGTTGCTTCTTGTCCTGCTTTCAGGTGCTTTGGAGAATAGCTTGACCCCCTCTTCTTTGTGGCAGCCCCTCAAACATTGGAACGCTGCTGTCGTGTCATCTCTGGTCCTTCCTTTTCACCAGATTAGATCCCAAGAGCCTTTTTGTGTCATTTCCAGTTTTACCCCCTTTCCTCCATGACACTGCCAGTGTCCTCATGCCGTGCTTTAGACACTCTTCTCCTGTTCTTTTCTGGGCTGCAAAGAGTCCAGCCAGCAGCAAAACACAAAGGAGAACAAAGATAGCCACAGTCAGCACAACACATTTTTATCCTGACTCCTCTTTCTATTGCCATTGCAAAGGGCTGGGCTTTACTAAGGCTTCTGAAAGAATTGCTCTCTTGTCAATTCTATTCGGAGCCCAACTCATCCCAAACAGAGTCAAAACGATTGGAGCAGCATAAAAGGACTTTGTAAATAAAGGGTACTGAGCAACTTGTAGCTTGTTGCCTAATGATGTAAAAAACAAAATCGTTAAAACTATTCTGATTATCCGGAAAAGTACTTCTGGAGGTGATGTGATCTATATAGAAAGATTTAGACCCATTATTAAGTGATTGTTCGAAGTTACAAGGGCACTGGAAAAAATGACTTATAACTTTTGACATTTTTCACACATATGACCACTGTAGCATTCCCTTGGTCACATGATTAAAATCTGGACAATTGGCAACTGGGGTCATGTGATCACCTTTTGTGACCTTCTGACAAGCAAAAATCAATGGGGAAGCTAGATTCATTTCGTAACCATGTTACTAACTTAAGAACTGCAGTGATTCTGTCAAGAAAGGTCTACTAAAATGGGGCAAAATTCACTTCACAACTGTCTCGCTTAGCAACAGAAACTTCGGGCTGAGTGGTGGTTATAAGTTGAGACTACCTGTACCATGATAGTTCAGGAACTCCAGGAACCAATCAAGGCTCAGTTAGTCCCACTATAGTTTTCTTTTGGTTAAAAACTTAAAGAGTACTTTTGTCTGCCCGGCAGATTTTGGTCTTTTGAGAAGTGGCTGTACTTTTCTATCCATGTTACTATTTTTTTTCTTTTATGTTTTATTAGCTTTGACTTATTATATGAGCCGTGGTGGCGCAGTGGTTAGAATGCAGTACTGCAGGCTACTTCTGCTGACTGCCAGCTGCCAGCAGTTCGGCAGTTCGATTCTCACCAGCTCAAGGTTGACTCAGCCTTTCATCCCTCCGAGGTCGGTAAAATGAGGACCCAGATTATTGGGGGCAATAGGTTGACTCTGTAAACCGGTTAGAGAGGGCTATAAAGCACTGTGAAGTGGTATATAAGTCTAAGCTATATTTAGTAAAGCAGCCTACGAGGAGAAGATGAAGGGCAACATATGGATCACAGTTCATTCATTCATTCATTCATTCATTCATTCATTCATTCATTCATTCATTCATGGAACCAGCAGAAAAGATCAGAAGATAGTCCTGGAAATAACCCGCTCCTGTGCCTTGTAGGGATTTTGTTGGTTATAACCAGCATCTTAAATCGTACCCAAACACTTACGAGTACAAGTCATGGAGATACAGTAACACCTGAGTGTATTCTGACATATCCAGAACAGCTTGTTTGCCTTTTGAGCTGTAGTGGCGCAATGGTTAAAGTGTAGTATTCCAGGCTAACTCTGCCCATAGCCAGGAGTTCGATCCTGACAGGGCTCAAGGTTGACTCAGACTTCCATCCTTCCGAGGTTGGTAAAATGAGGACCCTGGTTGTTGGGGGCAATAGGCTGACTCTGTAAACCGCTTAGAGAGGGCGGTGAAGCGGTATATAAATCTAAGTGCTATCGTTATTCTTCTGAAACAGTTGCAGCTTCTGAATATTCTTCAAGGGCAGCCCAAATGGAAGTTGACCAAGTCATGGTAAGGTTCCGGATCCAGGAATGGATACAACTGGTGCACTAGATGGATTTGTCCAAAGGCCTTCCTGGATACTGATGCTATTTTATACTTTATTTCTTTTATTTCAACTTCTAACTCAGACCATGTGAATTCTGGGAAGTCACATACTTTCTCCTCAAGTAGAAGTCATGAACTGTTGGGAATCCTTTGCTATGTAATCCTGTTATATAGCAATGTAAAAGTATAATAATAAATAAACAAATCATAATGCACAAAGAACAGTAATGTATTTCACACATTATGCTAAACTAAAATTAAACATAATGTGGGAACAATTAGCAGCTACTGTGTTTTCTACTCACTAAAAATAAAGGACTTATTTAACAGCAACTCCACTGTCAAAGTGCTAACAAAGAACCAAATTACTTGCCATGTGAACTGTAGGCACAGGTGTCCAAGTATTAACATCCCCTAACACCTACACTAGCAAACTAAGAAATACGTTTCCGGCCATTTACTCTACAACAGTGTTTCTCAATTTCAGTGATTTTGAGACCTGCAGATTGCCATTCCTAGAATTCTCCAGCTAGCATGGATTTCTGAGAGTTTAAGTCTACAGTTCTTAAAGCCACTGAGATTGAGAATCATTACTCAAGAGTAAAGGGGAAAGGAAATAATAGAGAGCTCCCTTTGTCTGATCATGATTGCAAAAACCGTAAAAATGGGTTGATACGACAGTGAGAGAGACTATCACAAAGAGAGACTATCATTCAAGGAGCTTTATGATCTAGCAGGAACCCTGAGGAACATCATCCCCAGCCATTCAGCCATGACCAACCCTTGCTGTTCTATGGATGAGCACTTGTCATGCGCCTCTGTCTCACACTGCCTTCTTCAGATCCGCCATGATCATCTTTTAGTGTCCAGCCAACAGATACTAGGGTGGCTCTCTCTCCTTTTTCTGCTGATCACTCCCAGCATGATGGACTTTCTTAGTGAGTCGACTCGCATAACATGGCCAAAAATATGATAGCCTTTATTTGGCAATCTTGGCAATTTTTGGTGAGGTTCGATAGAGGACTTCAATGGTGTCCACCTTTCTCCTACCTGCCTTTTTCAGAGTCCATGTTTTGCGGCCACAAGTAGCAATTGGAAAAATTATTGCGTTGACTAATCTCCATTTGATTGATAGGCTGCTGCACTTTGTGTAATGCATAGCTGGCTCTTAGCTTCATATACATTCCATAAGATGACAAAGCCAAAGACAATTCCCACATCACACTTCACTTTTACCCAGTTCTTAGGTTTCCACCATTTCTTAATTTGCAATAGTGGCAAATAACTGTAGCTCAGGTGGAGGGTAAGGATGAAGGTTCATTCTCCAGACTTGTGGGTTGGTTTCCAAACGTTTCATTACCAGGCTAGGTAACATCTTCAGTGGAGTTTAGGGGATGTCAGTGTCAAGTGTTCTTCTGTTTATAAGGGCTTCAGGTGTGGGTGTGTCAAGTGAGGGTCTTGTGGTGGGGTCTTGTGATGGGTCAACCTCCCCACAAGATTCTCACTGATGATTCACACCTGACCCATCACAAGACCCATTACAAAACCCTCACTTGACATACCCACATCTGAAATCCTTATAAACAGAAGAACACGGACATCCCCTAAACTCTGCTGAAGATGTTACCTAGCCTGGTAATTAAACGTTTGGAAACCAACCCACAAGCTTAGAGAACGAATGTTCACCCTCATTTCTTAATTTGCTATGGGAGATCAGTTTTAAATGGCATGCCCACTTCAATTTTTCTCGTCTCCTCTCTTCTCATCTCTCCTGAAGAAAGTTTTCATCTTGTTTTCTTGCTTTGTCTTTTTTTATTATTTTTTAAGGCTATTCATTACTCAACTGGCTTGAGAAATACTGCATACCCTTTTGGATCCTGATTATTCTCAGAAAAATGGTTGTGAGTTCAAGTTGTCTGTCTCTCTCTCTCTCTTTTTAAGGTCAGTGTATCCTTACTTGCCATTACAAGTAAGGAGTATGAGAGAATTTTTCAGAGCGCAGCTGGGATGGAGAGGAATAGAACTGCATACTAACACAATGAAGCCATTGTGTTGAGCAAAAGTACTGGCCATGAAAACGACAACAGCTGGCTATGTCTTCTGCCTTGAATACGCCCTGGGCAGTCATTCTAATCCTTTTCCAATTGAAACATAGTACTACACAAAGCTATACTTATCTCTTACTGTTATGGACTTCAAGTTCCATAATTCTCAATGGCAAACATATCAACAGAACAGCCGAATAACAGAGTTGGAAGGGACCTTGGAGGTCTTCTAGTCCAACCTGTTGCTCAAGCAGGAGACCCGCTACCATTTCAGACAAATGGCAATCCAGTCTCTTCTTAAAAGCCTCCAGTGATGGAGCACCCACAACTTCTAAAGGCAAGCTTTTCCACTGGTTAATTGTTCTCACTGTTTAGGAAATTTCTCCTTAGTTCTAGGTTGCTTTTCTCCTTGATTAGTTTCCATCCATTGTTTCTTGCCTGGGAATCCTGGAAGCTGAGGTCCACAGGGATAGGAACTCTGATCCAGACTTACATACATTTATGGGCAAATGCAAATGAAGTTGTAACTTGCAATTTATTTAAGTTACAGACCTGGCCATGGATTTATTTATAGAAGCACTGGATGACTCAGGTATCTCCAACCTCCCACTCTTTTTGGCTACGGAAGTGGGAGAATCAAATGGAGGAAAAGAATGGCATCTTTTTCCTTGCAGCAGGTTAAAAAGCTACACACTGTCCAAAAATACAATTAGGATTTCTACAATACAGTTATACTGAATTATAAACATAGGTCTCAACTTAGTAGTATTATATTAAGTAGTATTGTACTAAGTAGTATTATAGAGGTAGGTCTCAACTTAGCAGTTTTATAGTAAGTAGTATTATAGTAAGTAGTATTACAGAGGTAGATCTCAACTTCAACTACAATTGTGACCAGAATTTCCACTGAGTAACAAGACAGTTGTTAAGTGAGCCCAAATTTTGATCACACAACCCTAGGGATGCTGTAACAGTTATCCTGTTTCCACGGTCATGTGCATCTTACCTCCGTGTAGACAGGTAGCAGTTTACTCGAATGAACAGATCAAAGAAGAATACTTTATTCACAGAGATATTCAACAACCCACGATTAAGATGAAATACGTCTGGAATGCAATATTAATCTGGATCCATATCATTAGGTTAAAAGACAGTGCTATCCTCCTGTCCTGTATATAAATCACATGTTGAATAATTGCTGTGTCCGAGCCATGAGGCTGGATCCTCATGGAAGAGAATCAAACAATGGCACAGAGCCAGGCAGTACAGTCATAAACCTTTGAACTCCTCCCACTGACTAGATAAACTGACTGCTGAAACTACATTACCCATAAGCCATTTCTTAAGGAAACAGCGTTTAACCCTATAAATGCTAAACATCCTAACATACAGTTCTCAGCTGCTGGTTGGACCAGGTGTAAGTCACTCTTTTTCAGTGCCATTGTAACTTTGAATGGTCACTGAATGAATGGTTGTAAATTGAGGATTTCCTGGGAGTGAAATAAACATGCATCAGCTCTCCCATGTTTCCCAGGGCCTTTTGGGATGCTTGTTGGAAAGAACCACGTGTAATGGCAGAGCACAATGGTAGAAAGTCATATTCCTTGCTGGGACAAATGTCAGATGCACAACAGCTGAACAGGGTCCCAGAAGTGGATGGGGAAGCAGTACAGAGAGTCCTCGACTTAAAACAGTTCATATAGTGACCGTTCAAAGTCACAATGGCACTGAAAAAAGTGACTTAGGACTTTTCAGTTACAATCTTTGTACCATCCCCATGTTTCCCCGAAAATAAGACTGGGTCTTTTTTTTTTTTTTTTGCCTCCAAAAGAGGCACCAGGTCTTATTTTTGGGGTAGGCCTTACCTCAACTCCAGCACCCACAGCCCTGCCCAGCCGGTCCACTTCTTCTGGGGCCGAAGTTCTGCAGCTGCATTCGGGCCTGCATTTTGCAGTCAGGCCATTCCAGAAGGGCTAAGCAGCCGAGTACCGAGCTATGAATTCAATCCATAGCTTGGTGCTCGGCTGCTGAGATCTTGCAGAACCAAGCTATGCATTGAATCCATAGCTCACTTCTCGGCTGCAGGGGCCTTCCGGAAAGCCCTGTGACTGAGAAATGCAGGCCTGGCTACAGAAGAGGCCTCAGAAGAAGAAGTGGGCCGGCAAGGAGAGGCCTGGCTGCAAGGTGAATGGGTGCAGGGCAGGTGGGGCAACTTCACCCCACACCCCCACCCTAGCTTGATTTTTAGGTATGTGCCTCACCCCAAAACTAGGGCTTATTTTTGGGGTAGGGCTTATATTAGACCCACCCCAAAAATCAAGCTAGGGCTTATTGTTGGGGTAGGCCTTACTTTTGGGGAAATACGGTACGTGAGCAAAATTCAGACACTTGGCAACTGATTCATACTTACGACCATTGTTGTGTCCCGGAGTCATGACCTCAGGAAACTGGAACCATCATAAATATGAGTTGCCAAGCATCTAAATTTTGATCACATGACCATGGGGACACTGCAACAGTTGTGTGAAAAACCATAATATCACTTTTTTCAGGGCCATTGTTAAGTTCAAACGGTCATTAAACAGTGTTGTGAGGGGTCCTTGGTGCTCTCTGAGCTTGCTTGTTTTCTTGCAGACGTTTCATTACCCTAACTAGGTCACATCATGAGATGTGTCCCATTGACATCAACCTAGTTTTTCAGTTTTCCAGCCCTTTCCCTTAATGCAGAAGACAGAAGACAATGGACAGCTCTTACGGCTGGTGGTAACTCTAGGTATCAATAGAGAGAAAAATGCGTTCGCCTCTTCTCCATCCCTGACATACTTATTTTTCTAACAGCTCACTAAAGCTAAGCAATTAGCCTCCCCCTCTAGTGGTTATAATGCAGAAAAAAAATCTGGTCATTCATAAAACTGGGGAAGAGAAATGTCTAACTGGGAAATTGCACCTGACTCTGAACTGGATAAACAGAGGAAAATATTGGGAAAGGTGTAACTTTAAAACAAAGGAGGAATTTCAGGAAGGAAGGAAGGAAGGAATTTCAGGAAGGAAGGAATTTCAGGAAGGAAGGAAGGAAGGAAGGAAGGAAGGAAGGAAGGAAGGAAGGAAGGAAGGAAGGGCTTTGACTCCAGGACACACAGTAACAAGTTAATTATCAAAGTTCAAATCTTCACTAAATCTTGTCTAAAAATTACTGTTAGGTTGTTGAGGGAAACTAATAATAAGACGTCACAAGTTTCTAGTCAACTGCATGATAGATGGTGCACAACAGTGACAGTTCCCTTTACTTATGCATTAATGATAGTTGCTAATGAGATCTATTCTAATTAGATCTACAGTAACTCTAGGGCTTCTTACTGACCTTTCCACAAACAGCAGTGAGATCCAGATTTTCTGAAACTGAAGGCCACCATTGGACAATAGAGGTTCCATAAGATGAAAGATTACTTTGATCTTTAAATGAAGTCAGAGCAACAAAGATGTCATTTGATGTCTATTAAGACTCACCCCCAGAATGTTTAATAAAGTTTGGCTGCAACCACTTTGCTGCTAGAGATGCAATTCAAGAGTTTGAACCAGACTGTCTGGTCTTCTATTATGGCCCTATTCAGAACTTGGGCTGAAATCCACGAGCCTGTTAACATGATTCTGGACTGGTCACTGTGTTAAAGATATACATGTTCTTCTTGGCTATATGCCTGGTATTTGGAATTTAACAACATATCCAGAACTATGGTCTGGGGGATTGGTGAAAAAAAAATATATTCTCCAGCATTACAACCGATATGCAAAAATGGATTGTCAATACGTTGTCAACATTCTTGTTGTCGCTGCTGCTTATCAAATCAAGGAAGCAGAGTTCAAACAAAAACAATCAGTTTGGGGAATTCTTCTGTTACGATCCAGATTTCCGGATTTGTTTTTCCTTTGCTTTCTTTTTATTATTCCTACACTTTATTAATACTTTTTATCCATATGAGATAAGAATCTGTGATTAATGAGTGTCTTCCTGCCTTAAGCACAACATGAAGAAATACACGTGCAAGCCTAATTTTTTTTTTTCCTGGAGATAATTTTTTTTGGTCCTAATTTATTTATTTAAATTTATTTGCTGTTCATCTCACTACAAGGTGACTCTATGTGGCTTACAAGGTTGAAAGCATTAAAACTATATATGTACGTTTAGTAATAATATATATTCAGAATTCAGTCAGAACTGAAGAAGCTTCTTGGATGAGAAGTGAAACGTTTTCAAGGGGGAAAAAAACAAGAAAGTCCAGTTGCCTTTGAAAAGCACCTTTGGGACAGCCAGGAGTGGATGATGGAGAATCTCCACAGACAT
Organism: Azemiops feae; assembly: GCA_023970755.1. Taxonomy (NCBI): domain Eukaryota; kingdom Metazoa; phylum Chordata; class Lepidosauria; order Squamata; family Viperidae; genus Azemiops; species Azemiops feae. The sequence continues at coordinate 8,706 of JALGBA010001429.1, forward strand.
TTATCTACATTCACCTGCCAATCATTTGCAAAGGATTCCTAATGGAAAATACAGTGGATTTAAAAAAAAAAAATCTGATACTTTAATTCTATTTCAAAATAGTGAGTTTAGAATAGTAACAAATGGCTACGGCCACAGCTTCTTTACCCTTAGATGGAATACTTACTATCAAACAGCATTTTCTGTTTGAACTCATTTCTTCAAAAAGTGTTTGAAATAGAATAACAGCGTTGGAAGGGACCTTGGAGGTCTTCCAGTCCAACCCCTTGCTTGAGCAAGAGACCCTATACCACTTCAGACAAGTGGTTGTCCAATCTCTTTTTGAAAACCTCCAATGATGGAGCACCCACAACTTCTGAAGCCAAGCTGTTCCACTGATTAATTGCTCTCACTGTTAGGAAATTTCTCCTAGGTTGCTTCTCTCCTTGGTTATTTTCCAACCATTGTTTCTCCTCTTGCCTATTGGTGCTTCGGAAGATAGTTTGACCCCCTCACCTTCGTAGGAGCCCCTGAACTCTTGGAACCGTGCTATGATGTGTCCTCTAGTCCTTCTTTTCACTATAGAGGTACCCAATTCCTGTAACCAGTGGTGGGATTCAAATATGTGAACAACCGGTTCTCTGTGTGGATGCCGCTTCCGGAAGTCCATTCTGGGTCCGGGCAACAAAAAATTAGCTACCAGTTCTGCCGAAGTGGTGCGAACCGGCTGAATCCCACCACTGCCTGTAACCTGTTCTTCGTACATTTTAGCCTCCAGCCCCTTCATCATTTTTTGCTTTGCTCTTCTCTGCGTGGACATTCTGGAGAACTGACTTCCCTTATGTCGGAGAAGGCTTCAATGCCCCCCTTCCCCCCCCCCCGCGGGACAAATGTCAACCGATTTCCCTCCAGGCTTTCACCCCAGGCCAGTAAATCAGAAGCTTATGAAAGGCTAGGGCAGGCTTTCCAACCGTAGTAGCCAGCCTCGTTGTGTATGTTCATTCAGAAAATAATGCCTCCCTATTATCCCCAGTGGAAAACCCTTCCAAATAAACAAACCTCGCATCACGTCTGCCCTTTTCCTATTCTTACTAAAGCCTCCCCACGCACTTTCCTTTAAAAAAAAGGGGGGAAAATTGTGCCTGGTTTATACAGAAACGCATTTTTCGCAGGGCAGGAAAGCATCGGGCTGGTCCGTTTCTCCCAGGGCAGCGTTCTGTTTCTCACGTACACTTAACACGCAGAGGGTGACCGGGGGCGGAGGTGGTGGTGAGGGGGGGGGGAAGTGGGGAGGATAGGAAAGGGGAGGGGAAGGATAGGAAGGGGGGGTGGGGTGGCGGAATTGCAGCTAACACTTGTACTCAACGTCTCCTCGGGATAATCCACCCGACACGATCCCCCCTCCCTTTCTCCTCCCCGCGTAGCGCCCTGGAAAATCGGCTAGGACGGTGATTGGATTACCTTTCTTTGAATGGAGGCGGGGGGACGGGAGGGGGGGTAGGTGGGTGGGAACCAGCCGCGAAGTTACATTCATGATGCAATGCCCCCGCACCACGTGTTAAGTTATTTCGGCCCTGCTGCCTTGCCTAGGTCTGCTTCAGCTTCCTTTGGGTCTTTTTTTTGGGGGGGGGAGAGAAAGAGGGGGCCGACTGCCTGGTTTGACTCTGCGGTCCCTCGAAACCGCTTGCCCCCCCCCGCTTCCCATCCTAACCCTCCGTCTAAGGAGGCTTCGGACTTGCCCCCATCCCAAGGGCGTCTAACGCCCCAAGGTTCTTTCCTTGTAGGCTCAGGAAGGAAACCCCGAATTCAGCGGGGTTGATCCCCAAAGAAGGGGAGCCCCCCCCTCTCGGAGCCTCGTGGAGGAAAACCCCGGAAAATAATTCACGCCCCCTCCTCCCGAATAAAACCCAATTTGCAATCTGGCATGGTGAGGGTTGCGGGGCGGGGGGGAGAATAACGGGGCACTCCCGGGAGGGGGAAAAGGGGTGCGTGGATTTTGTTTGTTCACCCCGAAAAAGTTCTGCCTCCGTTCAGTTAAAAAAAAAAAAAAGACCATTTGCTAAGGTCAAGATTCAACCCGCTTATTTAGGGGGAGCGAACCCCCAATCTGATCTCAAGAGCAAGCAGGACAGCAGGACGGGGGGGGGAAGAGGGAGGTTGGAGTCCCCCTTCCTGCGCTCTTTTTTTCCCTTTGTCCAAAATGTCACCGAAGGGAAAACACGTCTCCCTCCCCCCCCCACTTTTTTCTTCTTCTTCCCATCCCCCCCCCATCAGCTCCCCCGAAGCGAGGCTTCTTTAGGGCAAATAGGATCCCGCCGATTCCCCCCTTCCATTCCAGGGGTGCATTGGGGATTTTAGTGGCGTCCCTCCCCCCACCCTAAAATAATTAAAAAAAAAGAGGGAGCGGGAGCGGCTGCCTCCTCCGGCCGGGGTCTCGAACACCGACTGCTGCGGAGTTGCAACAAGCCAAGCGCGCCCTGGCAGGGGAAATGAATGTAGCCCGCGCGAGCCAATGAGCTGGGACCGGATGCGATATATCCTCTAGGACAACAACTGCTCTGTTCCTCCTCAGATCCACATGACGCCATTTACTTTTGCTTTTGCGGAGAGATCACCCTGCCTCCTCCGGAAAGGAGAAGAAGGGAGGGGGGGGGGGGGAGAAAGAAAGAAAGGGGGAAAAAAAAAAAAAAAAAGCCAGAGAAGGAGGGGAACGAGGGAGCAGCAGAAAAACGCCGAAGCTCTTAGAGACCGGATCTCAAACCTGCTTTTCTGCAAAGATACAAGCAGCGGCAGAAAGCCGCTAGCAAACCCCGCTGATTTTTTTTTCCCTCTCCCCTCCCCTTTAAAACAACAGCAACTCTCCCCCCCCTTTTTTTTTTTTTTGCAATCAGCAAAGCTGCCTTGGGAGAGAGAAAGAGAGAGAGAGAGAGAGAGAGAGAGGAGGAAAAAAAAAACACGCACTCACGTACAGCACACAAACTCCGAGGAAGCAAGCAAGCAAGCCACCGACCACTTTTAAAAAAAGAAAGAAAGAAAAGCTACCCTCCCTTCCTTTTTCCTATTTTTTTTCCCCCCATTATTATTATTATTATTATTTCATTTTGCAAACGGTTTTTGCAACCGATCGGAGTCTGGGGAAGCCGAGCGATCCGAGAAAAGCCGCTCTTGGTTGGGCTGGAAAAGATCTGAGCGAGAGATCTCATCAAAGCCAACTCCAGGAATCGTAATTTTTATTTTTTTATTTTATTTTTTTTATTAAAAGAACCACTCTTCGCGTCGTTGGCCGGGGCTTGTCTTCCCCTCGCGCTCCTTTCCGCGTACGGTGCCCGCAGAGAAAAGTGGCTGGAGAATGACGAATCGGCCTTTTCATTGATAAAAAACACAACAACAACAACACAAGCGATTAAGGAAACCGTCGTGAGATCGCGAAGGGGGAGAGAGAGAGAGAGAGAAAACAAATCCTCGCTGGATCGGGAAAGAAAAAGGGCGTTTTTGGTGTGTGTGTTTTTTTTTTAGAAATCCGTTGATTGTGGTGCAGCGGCGTGTGGCTCTGGCTTACGACTTGTTGTTATTTTTCCCCTCTGGAGAAGAGTGCAAGCAGACAGAGAGAGAGGAGAGTGAGGAAAAAAAAAAAGCCTCCCAAGTTTGCAGTGGATTTCCCCCCCCCCCCTCGGTTTAAAAGCAAAACATTTCGATGCTTCTGGCTTACAACCTGGACTCGAAGTGAGTTTTGCAAACGGAAGAAACGCTTTCCTGTTCTCTCTCCTTTTTTTTCCTTTTCCTTTTCGGCTTCGGGGGTTGCATTTACTCGCCCGCCGCAGGAAGGAAGACGCGGGGAGAGACCCTCGGGGGTGTCGGGGAGGGGAATGGGGGGAGAGAAGGCTTGGGGGAGGGGGAGGGTGACCTCGCTTGCACGGCGGCAGCTTTGCCCTTCCGTTGCAAAGCGAACTCCCGGGAGGAGAGAAAGCAAGGCTCGCACAAGAAACGTGCGGATCGGAGCCGTTTGCCCCGGTGTGCGAGACGGCGGGGTTTCCCCCGTTTGCTCCCTCTCTCTCTCCCTCCCTCCCTCGTGGGGACGGAGGGCGATGGAGCCCGGCGTGGTGGCTTGGAAAGGGGGCTGCGGGGGCTGAAGTCCCGATTTCTCGGGTGGGCTCACCCTGCCGGTCCCCTTCCGCTTTTTGCGGAGGTCTTTGCAAGCGTGGGAGCACCCACCCACCCGTGGCCCGATCGCCAGTGGGAGCTGGCGTGGTGGTTTCCAAGGGCAGGTTTTTTTTTAAAAAAAAACTTGCTCGCAGGAGAGCGACTCTGTTCCCCGGATCGAGGCGCTGGGAAGCTCCCCTGCAGCCGGACACTTTGCAAAGCGAGGCTCCGGCTAAATCCAGAGCCCGGGGGGGGGGGTGGCTTCAAACCTGTCAAAGGTTTGGGCTTCAAACTCTGAAATCGGGGTTCTTTGGCTTGTGCTGCTTTCAAAGGAAGGCCAGCTGGCGCTTCTCTGGCCTCTTTTGGGCGGGGAGGTGGGGGGGGGAGTAACCTTGCGGAGTTGGAGCCTTTTCTGGGTGCAATTCGGAAGTGAGAAGATGTAAATCTGTTTCTTCCTCTCCCCCCCCCCCCGGTCCTTCTCTTTCCCCCTCCGCTTGGGAAACAGATTGGAAGGGGAGCAAGGCCGCTGCCAAATCACTTTCTGAGCAACGCTTGTTGACATCTGCCCTACCGGTTTCCTTGCCTTCTATTTTATTTTGGGGAGGGAGGGGGAAAAAAAAAGGCTGTCAATCTTCCCTTCCCCCCCCCTCTTAGTTTGGGCCGTTTTCTAGCTGCACAGATTTAACCTCCGGCCGTAAATATGACACGGAGACAAGGCGATTCAGTGGAAGGTTCTCAGTGGCTCGGAAAGTTTGCCTTTATTCCTTTCCCATTATACGCTTCTGTCTGTCAAAGGGACCTGTCTGTATGCGCCTTGTCAATTTCCCCTAATACCGACCTTTTTTTGAGAGAGAGAGAGGTGGGGAAAGCGAGAGAGAGAACTGTTTAGAAACTTGTAGGGGGGAAAGAGCGTTTTCCTCCCTATGAACCTTGATTTGGGGCAATGGCAGAAAAGCCATCTGGCTAAATATACACATATATATATATATATATATATATATATATATATCAATTGTGGGGGGAAACCATCGTTTCAAAAGAGGAGTTTAGCTGCTGGTTCCCCCCCCCCCGAACACCTGTGTGACATTCATAGAGAAATCAAATCTGTTGGGAGTGTGACTTTTGTCTTATTCATGGGTCAAGCTCCCTCCACCGCAGCCCCCAGCCCCCTTATGGACAAATGACATTCTGGGGGCTGTTATTTTATTTATTTGGGGGAAAGTACAGGTTTTCTCATGCCTTGAATATGTGTGTGTGTGGGGGGGGAGGTTGATTATGCAGATCAAATCAAAAAAGAGGCTAGAGAGAATACTACTACCTTTTAAAGTATTTTTCCTGGGCTCCGGAGGAGAGAATAATAACATCCTATCAAAAGTAACATTGAAGGGAGTCTTATACATTTAGGCCAGGGAAAGGAATAAGAGAGAGAGAGAGAGACTACCTGACTTGAAGGTATTCCTGAATGGAGCTGCTATCTAGAGGGCTTTACATAAGCAGAATCCCTGCTTGGGGAGGAGAGAGGAAGAGAGACAGCAAAGCTCTCCTGATAAGGCAATCTTATTAGTAGCCCCGTTCTCACTGCTTTTTCTCTCCCACCTCCGCTCAGCCAGGAGGAAGTTTCTTCCTTATCTCCAGGTTTTTTTGTAGGCTTTCTTCCTGCAAGATCAGGACAGCTTAGAGGCAAACAAGTAGTGTGGGTTCCAAAAATCCCACCTTTTATCAGCCTGCTTTATTTATGTATGTATGCAGAGGAAAAGTCTATAATAAGAGAAGGAGCTATGCTTGGGTTGCCAGGAGGAAGAATCAAGCTCAAGTGGGAAGATGTCAAACTAATCTTTTTTTCTAGGGCAAAGCTTTGTCACGGAAATCCTAAATGTACAATATGAAACCTCCAGGCTCCTGCATTTTCTCCTGTGCAGGATTTTAAAAAAAAAAAACACCCATTTTTATACGGTTATTGCAAAAGAGGTCTGTACCTCACTAGCGAGTTCTGTTTGTTCATGTTCTTAGAAGGCAGATTGAAGTCAGAATTTTAAGTGCTTCTCCAAAGTGGTTTTTGAGGAATTAAATACTTTGCAAGCAAATGTCACATAGAGTGTGACCAATTTCTTGCAGGTTTTCTCAGAAATAAATCCTGCAAAGTTCTCTAGACAGGCAATGTTTGAATGCTTGTATATTCGAAAGTGTTGTCTGCTGAATTGCAGGGAGCATAATAAAAGTTTAGTTTGGTAGCCTTTAGGGTTCACCTTTGTGAAACAGATCTTGCTAAATCTTGAGAAAGTAAGAATTTCAGCTTTTCTCTCTCTCTCTCTCTCATTCCAGTTTGACATCTTTGTTACTCTGAGCATAGTTCATTGTGCTTCTTACAGCTAAGCAATAATGCTTTAGGAAGCCCAGTTTTAAGTTGAAGCAGCGGTGTCACATGCTGTTCCTGGAACTGTGTGATTTATTGTTAATGTGTAGGATGTTTGCCCATGTAAGCCAAACCACCTTTTCTGGCTATGTTCAGGAAGTGAATGGATTATCTCTGGGTGTTATGAATGCACAATGCAAACCCTGACAGTGCTTAGCATTGTAATGTGTCTCTGCTGGTACTTTGAATTGCAAAGTGGAACACAAATGCACAATTCTGAAGAGAGAGGGGGGTGGGTCTAGCTTTTCGGGTTTGGTTTTTTTTCCACCTCACATAAGACTAACCTCAAATACCCAAAAGTATTTGTGTTTATTCAAATTGATGACTCCCAGCACCAAACAACCTGACTGTCTTTCCTGTTACCATTGCATAGAATTGTTCCTTTTCCTCTGTGCATTGTCTTTACATTTCATGTGCTGCCAACATTTTTCCTAGATTGCCCCATAACGTTCAGAGCTACTGTTCTCTACCATTTTGCTCCCAGAGCTTCAGGGCTACTACAGGTAGTCCTCGACTTATGACCACAATGGAGCTCAACATTTCTGTTGCTAAGCGAGACATGGTTATGTTTTGCCCCATTTTACAACCTTTCTTGCCACCGTTGTTAAGCGAGTTGCTGCAGCTGGTTTAATTGGTAACACGGTTGTAAAGCAAATGTGACTTCCCCGTTGATATTTGCTTGTCAGAAGGACCCCGGGGCACTGCATAAATACATGGAAGTGTCATAAATATGTGCCAGTTGCCAAGTGTTTGAATTTTGATCACGTGACCCTTGAGGATGAAGCAACAGTCCTGTAAAACACGGCCCTACATCATTTTTTTTAATGTCACAACTTTGAATGGACACTAAATGAATATGAGTAAGTCGAGGACTACCTGTATTGTAATTCCACAACTTGAAGGGGATTAAGTTCCAGCTAAGTCTTCAATCCTATATTCTCTTACTTGTGGAATAAGTTCCTCTGAAATCAATGGCTCCTACCTGTACTTATGTAAGATTTTTCTATCTGGGGCAAGAATGTGAAAAGCCCATTGGAGCCTCATTCAGATGTAAGCCGTAAAAGTAAAGCGAATGAGATAGAGACAGGTGTTCACTAGGTTTACTTATCGGGGGTTGTGGAGTGAGCCACATGCAGCTGCTTGCCAAGTGTACACCTCAGAGCACACTTAAGTGTGCAAAAGCTGCAGGCTGACCTACATGCAGATCTGTGTTGATATTGAAAGTCCTAATTCCAAGGAAGCATTGTGGTGTTGCATTTCCATAAACTTGGCCCAATTCAGGATAGCAAATAAAGGTTTGTTTCCTTAAAGCATGTGTTTATTTCAAGATCAAGACCCGGGTTGATTGACTTTCTTTCCTGAGAGACTGGGTGCAGTGCTGCACCCAGTTACATTGCCTGGCAAAGCAAACATCCACACCTGGAAATGCAAAAACAAAAAACAAAAGAAAACCCAACTAATCCTCTCTTTCTTTGACTTAGGATTTCAGATGTGTTCTAAGCTTCCGGGAGTGATAGCTGTTCAGGATACTGATGGAGACGAGAGCTCAGAATGGCAGTGGGTTACAACCCTTGCTTCAAGGCCAGCATGACACCGGGAGACAATTCGGAGATTCTGACCTGAGGGATGTCTTAGCACAACAAGTTCACGTCTTGTCCTTGGAGCAGATCAAGGCTATCCGAAACACAAATGAATACACAGAACCTCCTACGGTGGCTCCCCGGCCAGGACTGAAGCCAGCACCACATCCAGCGGTCCAGCACAAGAGCGAAAGGCCACATGACTTGACGGAGCAACGTCATCTGAACCGGCTTCAACATCCCCAGGTCCATGTTTCTTCTCGACTACCACTCTCCCGTTCCATCAGCACAGTCAGCAGCACTAGCTCACGTGGTAGCACAAGGACAAGTACGAGTAGCAATTCCTCCGAACAGAGACTTCTGGGGTCATCCTTGGGGACAGTGGTTGAGGGGATAATACGAGTACAGCCGAAATCGGAGCTGAAGTCTCGGGAGCTGAAACCCCCCAGCAAAGAAAATTTGCATATGCATGCTTACCGATGTGAGGACTGTGGGAAATGCAAGTGTAAGGAATGCACTTATCCACGGACTCTTCCATCCTGTTGGATCTGTGATAAGCAATGTCTTTGCTCAGCCCAGAACATGGTAGATTACGGGACCTGTGTCTGCTGTGTGAAGGGGCTTTTCTACCACTGCTCCAATGACGATGAGGACAACTGTGCTGATAACCCGTGTTCATGTAGCCAGGCCCACTGTTGCACTCGGTGGTCCACCATGGGGGTCGTGTCCCTTGTTCTGCCTTGCTTGTGGTGTTACCTACCAGCCAAGGGTTGCCTTAAATTGTGCCAGGGCTGTTACGACCAAGTTAACAGGCCAGGTTGTCGTTGTAAACAGTCCAACACGGTTTGCTGTAAAGTTCCCAAAGTCCCACCCAGGAATATTGACAAGCCAACATAGCATCACTAATCGGGTAATAAGGATGATGATAGAACATCAAATGGGGCCAGCTAAATGATCTATAACTGTGGCACTGTTTCTTGGTGGTCGGGGAGGGGGGGGCAGCAGTGAAAAAAGTCCAATCTCGTGGAGACCCTTCCTTAGAATCCGCCCAGTGGAGATCCGAGTGGCAGCACCCAAGTATTGCATAAGCTAAGAGACTCAAGCTACTTCTAGGCAAACTCGCGTGTTGTGCGTTTGTGTGTTTTTAAAGGAATTAGTACACTTGTAAATTAGGAAACTACTTCAACCCACTCCCAATTTATTTTGTGCCAGAGATGTGCTATATTTTTGTATATAGGATATTTTCAACTGTGAAAACACAAGTGTCATAAAAACAAGTATGGCACACGAGTCACAAAATATTATACTAATACGTTGTACATTCAAAAGAATGTGAATCAATCCATATGGCTTAGATTGTATTTTTTTGCCTTATGAAGCCCATCAATGGCAAGACAAGACTCTTGATTTCTTTTCTTTTTTCTCTCTCTCTCTCCTTTTGGACAGTTGCAGTAAAATTGAGTCTTTATTTTCTAATTTTTCAATATATTGTCTAGTGTAAAGAATATTTATTTGAAGTTTTATTATTTTATAAAAAAATAAATATTTATTTTAAGAGGCATCTTACAAATTTCACCCCTCTTTATGAGGATGCCACCATTGCTGCAAATTAGGGGTGAAAAAAACATATATTCCCTATAAAATAGAAAATATATTAACGTTTGAAATTAAACCGGGCTGTTTGTCATTTTTTTTTCATCCGTTCCCCTCACTTCTTTGAATTGAGCAATTGCATTTGTAATTAGGATGTTTTAAAAAAGCAAGTATCAAAAAAGATATTTTTGTGAGCTTTTGTTTGGTTATTAGGGGATCCAGAAAGATAATATAAAAGTAGAGTTAAATGATAAAGGTTGTTAAAAGAACAAGATTATCAGTAGTGCCAATATTACATTCTACTATTGCCTCTGTCAAAAAAAAAAAAAGCAATTATACAGGTGGTCCTCAACTTATAACAGTTCATTTAGTGACTGTTTGAAGTTGCAACGGCAATGAAGAAAAGTGACTTGTGACCATTTTTCACACTTATTACCGCTGCAACTGACTCATATTTATGATGATTGCAGTGTCCCGGGTCACCTTTTGCAACCTTCTGACAAGCAAAATCAATGGGGGAGGGCCAGATTCACTTAAAAACCATGTTACTAACTTAACAACTGTGGCAAGAAAGGTTGTAAAATGGGGCAGAATTCACTTAACAAATGTCTCACATAGCAACAGAAATTTTGGACTCAACTGTGGTTCTACGTGAAGGACCACCTTATTTGATAGCAATGTTTGTTTCCCCAACTAATGACAACAGATGGATACAGAGCAGTTACAGAATTAACATGGCCCCGGGGAAGTGGATTATGCTTGTGGATATTAGAGGGAGAGAGGTTAACTGTTTAGGTATACAGTTAACATTTTCAATAGCCGCATAAACAATGCCTTTCTATAGTCTGGGTTAATTATTCAGCCAGGTCTGGTTTATGACAAATGCAAAAAAAAAAAAAAAAAAAAGTTCCATTCAAAGAATAGAAAAGCCAGAGGCAAAATAATTTGTTCTGGAAATCTGAATGCACTCCAGTTTAGGCCAAGCTTCTGGTTGATGTATCTGCTAGAGCTACTTCTGCATAGTTAAGTGTCCTTCTTTTACCAAGGTTCTCACAAGAAAACAAAAATTAATGCCCAGTTGTATTAACAATCTTTTTGTCATTCGAAGTCCGGCCTTCCAAGTCCATAGTTCATAAGTGCTGATTACCCAGACAACAAGCAAATAAAACCTGCCACAAATGTGTGTTTCTGTTTGTGTATGAAAGGGAGAGAGAAATTGAGAGTGTTATTTTTATTAAATTGGCGGAGAGCCACGTGGAAGTGCCTCAGTATCCTTGCCAATCTGAAATAATTTAAGAATGTAGTCATGATTGTGTTGTTTGGATCACAGCAGAAATTCTGAAAAGGAATTAGGAAATTCTTGTTCCAGTGATGGATAATGAAATGCCTTATCTATTAAAGTCACAAGTGGACATGGAAATGTGGCCTGTTTTGTGAATTACTGGTGCAGTTATATTACCATTTATTTGTACATGGAAGTTCCACGTCTGAAGAGTTGAATTTAAGCGTATCAGAAATGAGAAGTTTGTGTATGATAAATTCAGCTTTATCTTTGGGCAGTTTAAGCTCTTGACACATTTTCTGCCTAGAGGTTTTGCAAGCCAGGGGCTTCCTTGTGTGTGTTGTTCTTGCTCTCCCAAAATCTTCAGCCAACGTGGGGCAATTCTGCAAGTTGAAGTTGGATATATGACTTCAAACAACAGAGTGCTGCTGTTGATGTAACCTGTGACATTTTGTGATCCTTGAGAGAATGACAGAATAACAAGTTGAAAGGGACCTTAGAGGTCTTCTAGTACGACCCCCTGCTCAACAGGAAACCCTGTACCATTTCAGACAAGTGGCTGTCCAATCTTCTTAAAAAGCAGTGTTGGAGCACCCACAACTTCTGGAAGCAAGTCATTCCACGGATTAGTTGTTTAACTGTCAGAAAGTTTTTCCTTATTTCTAGGTCGGTTCTCTCCTTGTTTAGCTTCCATCCATTGCTTCTGCTTCTGCCTTCAGGTGCTTTGAAGAATAGGTTGACCCTTTAAATATTGGAACACTACTATCTAACCCCACCTTTTCAAACAATATATGCAACGCTGAAATCTTGTTTTCATCAGATATGGCGATCTCCATGTGTAGGTGATATTTTTCTGATAATATGGACAAATGTGGCTGCTATGCTTTCTTAAGCAAGTGCATGATTTTATAAAGATACATATTTATATTAGTTTGTCCAAAAGCTGGTTTTGTACATAAGCCATAGTCTTGCTATATGGCAAGTTTGGGGGCATTGTAAAACAAGCTTTTTGGGGCTCTCTGTTGGACCATAAACTCCAAAACTGCCAGCAATGTCATTAAGATTTTTATCAAATCAGATTAGCCAATCTGACCATCAGATTGTCAATTATAAATTCTGAGAATATCAAATCAGAGAACCAGCTTGTTCTAGTAGTTAAGGCTCCAGGCAGAAAATCAGGAGACTGAATTCCAATTCCACTTTATGCATGAGTCAGCTGTGTGACTTTGGACCAGTCCAACTCACTCTTAGCCCAACTCAACTCACAAGTTTGTTGTGAGGAAAATAGGAGTAGGAAGGAATATTAGATGTGTTTGACCGCTTGAGTGATTTATAAAAATAATAAATTTGGGGATTATTTTTTAAAAAAATAGATGGGACTACGGTAAAGTGAACGAATAGGTTTATGGCATAATGCTGAGATATGTTTGCTTGCATTCTCAAAGCGATTGAGAGCAAAAGGCTTTCAGTGTTTTCTCCTCTGTACTCAGATCTACAATAAGAAGATTGTGATCAAAAAGAATCAGCTGTAAAAGGCAGCCTTCTTAAGAGGGCACGTGGATTTACATCCAGAACGCAAAAAAAGTGAAACCATCATTTTTGTGTCCTCCAGAATCAGCGGATCTCCCCTCTTTGCATGTTGTTGTTAGAGGTTAAGATGCAAAATAGGGACCTTTTTCAAGGTCCTTAAATCTCACAGGTGTACAAAGTAAACTAAATATCCCGGGTGTGGTTCTAACTAGATTTGGACTGTGCTGTTTACATGAACTGGCCTGATAACAGCCTTATTTGAGCTGAGCTCTTATTCGTAGTGGCAAACATGTGGATTTTAGATTTCGATAAATAACTTACAATGAATGTTCCATTTTTTAAAAGAATCCTCTGCGCTTAGATAACTATCACTTCTGTTTTATTATAGAGAAGTGCTTTTCGTTTCTTTTTTTCTTTCTGGCCTCATTTTCCATTTATTTTTTTAAAGTAGAGCAATGCTAGTGAAGTTTTACCTGCTTTAGAAAGCAGTTTCTCTCAGAGGAAGTAGATTCTTTCCCCTAAATTATATACAACAGGAGATAATGCATCTTTTGTGAAAAGTGTTGAATTTATGGTGGGTCACAACATTTGCTTGTGGATGTCTAAGGCTTTAAACAAATTCCTTTGCAACTACTATGTCTCAGACATTGCTCCATTAGTATTACTATTTATGTAAAACTAATATTTTACATAATAATTTCTATCTTACACAATAATTCTATTCATGTTGATATTTTATCAATAAAATCAAAGGACCTATTTTGGGTATTAAGCATTTGTAAGAAATAGAATCCATATTTTCTCTCGGTGTTATAGAGTCTACATTTATGTAAAGAAGTAATGATTAAATGAATTAAAATTTCACTCTAAGCTAGAAGTTTCTGACATTTGCAAGCCCAAACTTAATCTAAGGAAAGCTTAAACTATTATGCTATAAATTAATTGGCTAACTGTTCTTGTATTTTTTTAAAAAATTCCTCAAGTAGCTGCTCCAGTATTATTCTACCAGGAATGAAGGTGAATAGCCTATTTAAAACACTTCTAATTTGCAAATTGCATTGCAGTCAACTGTTATCTAAGATGCAGTTCAACTTTCCTCAATGGCTGTTCTGCTGGGGATGGTGGAAATTGTGGTTTTTACAGATCTGGAGATCAGCAGATGAAGGAAAACTTGCTTACACTTGACACTGTAGGAACCAATTTCAAGTTAATCACTCAAGAAGAACATTTTTAACAAATTTGATACAGTCCATGTATAACCTCACATATGCAGCCTATCTCTTTTTTTTTTTTTTTTTTTTAAATCAGATGTTTCCATATATAAAATACAGGTAGTCCTCAATGTACGACCACAACTGAGCCCAAAATTTATGTTGCTAAGTGAGAAATTTGTTAAGTAAATTTTGCCCCCTGTTACGACTTTTCTTCCCACGGTTGTTAAGTGAATCTGGTTTTCCCTATTGACTCTGCTTGTTAGAAGGTCACAAAAGTGATCACATGACCCAGGGACCCTGCAACCGTCATTAATATGAGTCCATTGTTAAGCATCTGAATGTAAATCACATGACCATGAGGATGCTGCAACAGTCATAAGTGTGAAAAATGGTCATAAGTCACTTTTTTCAGTGGCATAACTTCAAATGTTCAATAAGTGAATTGTTGTAAATTGAGGACTACCTGCAGTCATTTTATTTACTGATTGATCAAATGTATACAGCCACATCTCACACACTGGCCGGCATACCATAAAATTCTTGAAAAATTTAGACATGCATGATATGGACATAGATGTTAGGTTTATTATAATACAGGTTTGATTTGTTTCTACTTCAGTATGTGTGGGATTTAAGTGATAATATAGTATGTACCACAATGTCTTTGTTTGCAATGCCAACATACTCAGTTAAGATACTACCATTTCTGAACTATCAAAAATATCAGCCTGACTTCTTTATCTTTGCACCAGATTAATTCGGCACATCCTTGGATAAACAGGGGCTAAATAAATGCTCCCATACAATAAATTAATCTGGATTGTGATCCTTACACTAAATCTTGCCGATAAGCATTACCCATGAGTTTAAATGATTGTAGCATCCATTATGTGCCATTTGAAGACCCGTAGAAATCTAAAAAAAGACCTCCTTGATTAATTGCATAAAAATATCCCCCCGAAGAGTTTTCCACTGCTAAGTGTTTCAAAAAAAAATCAATGGTTTGCACAGATAAAACAGTACAACATTCTAAGTAGCACTTATGTTAAGGCAATAAGGTTTGAGATAGTTGCAGCAGACTTTTTCCTCTAATTTTAGTGAGATTTGGTCACAACTTAATGCAAATGTATTGGGACATGTATGTTTTAAAACAGATGCTGGTTTATTGAGAAAAAGTATCAGAGATTTCATCCAAATCCAAAGACCTATTGAAACCAGTGGCCTTAAGCACATATTAGTCTTTATCTTGATGTGTCTCTCTGTGCTTGTGTGTGTGTGTGTGTGTGTGTGTGTGTACATGTATGTGTGTGTGTGTGTTCACGTAAGTGTATCCCATTTGGAAAATTACTTGCTATAGCTCAGATAGCCAACTTCTAGATGTTTGCTGGACCTCAGTTTTTCTTAACCTTATAATGCAAGATGCTCACATCTGTTGGAGTTCAATACATCTGAAAGACCACTCTCACTTATACATGAGCAGTTGACAGCTTTAATTTATTATACATATTTACTACAATAAGTTAATTATTGACTGAGCTTAAGGAAAAGTGATCTGGGAAC
The DNA here is from genome assembly GCA_023970755.1 of Azemiops feae. NCBI lineage: Eukaryota > Metazoa > Chordata > Lepidosauria > Squamata > Viperidae > Azemiops > Azemiops feae. The sequence goes on from JALGBA010001429.1 coordinate 23,997, forward strand.
AGTTCTTCTTGAGGCCAACCAAACTCAACCAACCAACTCAAACTCTTTAAAATACCTTCTGAACTATTAGAAACAAACTTTCGTTGCTTTGTACCCAACGTAAATAAATCAGCTTCTAACATTAAATTGCAATATTTAATTCTGAAGCTTCACTTTTAAGGAATCCATAATGAAGTCATTGGCAACTCTCAAATGGACAGGCAAGTTTGCAGATCCCTATTGGCATGAGATGCGTGCGTCTTCCATACCAAGCATTTGTGTTCTTTAAATTATGAAAGCTAAAAGGCGTCCCGATTTTGTTAACTTGTCAACTTGTCAAATTTACACAATTAAAAACATTTAGCATCTAGGCTTGTCTGTACTACTTGTGTGAAACATGTTATTTGGTTGCAGCTTGGCACTACTCAAATTTGTAGGGTTTATCTAGTCGACAAGGTAGGGATCCAAAACTAAATCCAGTCTTACTGTCATAATTGTTCAAATGTAACAGCACCAACCCTGTTTAACAAGTAACTCGATAGGAAACCCATGAAGTCATCAGCAGTTGAGTTTTACTTGAGGTCTTTAGGCTGCAGTAGGTGGCAGTGCCTACCTAAACCTTTAGAAGCTAAGCAGAATCAGACCTGGTTAGTATTTGAAAGGGAGACCATCAAGTAATTCCAGGGACCACGGGGAAGGTAATGACAAGCCTCTTTTATATCACTGCAAGAAAATTTAATTTTAATTCAAAAATGTAATTCAACTTAATTCAAACTTAATTTCAAGGGTACTTCACTTTATGCTTAAGAGTGAATATTCACTTTTATTAGCAAATGTGTTGCACTTTTATAGAGTGATTCAGCCCTCCAGGTTAAATTATTAGATCAATATTTTTAGAAGAATTTATAAAAGTGAAACTTTATTTAAGTATTTGTTTTCCCCAAAGAAGCATACTTCTGCCTTTTCTTACATTGCTACCACCTCCCTGGATTTTGTTTGTAAGGTTCAAATTTTTGTTGCAACTTCATTATAAAATGCAAAAGAAAAGCATGGATTGTATCCTCGTAGAAGCGTTGCTGCACCCTTGAGAGCTTTATGATGAGGTGATGAAAAGGGTTTGTTTTGCCTCTCAAAAAAAAAAAATATCAACATTTTCCATGATTGTGAACTGCCGGTTTCTATAAATTTCCATACTTTTCTATTGCCATTTGTTTAGCACAAGCCCAATTACCTCAGAAAGTAATGACAGCTGAGCTTATTTCAATCTCATATTTCTGTAATAAAGAAATAGTTTATGGTCTTTTAGCTGAAAGGCTTGTTCAACATCCAACACATTTGTCAGAACTACAAGACAGGCAGGTTCTTTCCTATCCCATTGCCAGAATTTTGGCAAATGTGGGATCTGAGAATTTAAGTGGCCATGCCAACATGCTATTCCAACATTTGAATTCAACAAATACACTTGGGGGTTGGTCTAATGCAAGGGTCTTCAAACTTGGCCCTTTTATGACTTGTGGACTTCAACTCCCAGAATGCTGGCTGAGGAATTCTGGGAGTTGAAGTCCACAAGTCATAAAAGGGCCAAGTATGAAGACTCCTGGTCTAATGACACCATCCTATTTCCACCTTCTTGTGTTGGAGACAGTTTTGCATCGAGTGAGACTCTTTTGAACAAACCTTGAATTCTAGCATTGTTAAAGAAGGACAGGGAATTGCTTCTTCACAGGCTATCTCTGGCCCATATAACTTTGCCATCTGGCCTACCAATATGGTCTCCTCCCCACATCAAACTTCACTTCAGTGAATCTTGGTTTTACCTTAAGCCAGCCATGGTTGGGGAAAAATGAGCAATAAGGGTGGCAGATGTTCACATAACCATAATGATGATGATGATGTCCATTCAGTCATGTCTTGACTCTTGACTCTTGATGATTCTATGGGCCAGGTCTCTCCACATCTTCTGATCTTGCACTACCGTGTTTCCTGGAAAATAAGATCAGGTCTTTATATTAATTTTTGCTTCAAAAGACGCATTAGGGCTTATTTTCCGGTTAGGGCTTATATTTGGGGAAATACGGTACTAAATGCATCCGTCTGGCTGACGATCTTAACTGGGGCTTATTTTTGGTTTATTACGAGTGTCCTGAAAAATCATGCTAGGACTTATTTTCTGGTTGGGTATTATGTTGGGGAAAACATGGTACTTCTTTGAGTTTTTCTATACTCTGCTGGTGTCAGCTTTGATGGTACATATGACCATCACACATGGTTAACAGGGTGTTTATTTCAAGGATTTGAAGGCTCGTTCTAAACTCAAAATGCTTCTGGTGATCCATCACTTGTGCATTTTTGTCTTGTCTTGTCCCACATATAGGTTTCCCAGCCTGTGCTTCACTTATAATCTAGTTATCTAGACAGGTTGAGATACAGAAAAAAAGATATACCCCAGGGTGGAATCAATAGAGTCATTTGAAACCACGAGATTGATCATTTTAGTTATTATTTTGCTGCCTCAGGGTTTAATGTTTTACTGAAGATAGCAGAAAATGTCTGTATATGTTTTACATCATGTTATTATCTTTTTAATTTAATTTTAATACATATACAGGCCCGAACAGCATTATACAGATTGCAGGATATTCCATAACATAAGCTTATTGTACGTTTATTTATTTCATGTCTTGACTTGGGTGCTTAATGCTGATGAAGGCTTCAAGAAACCAAAATTTAAGACAAGATGTGTGTTCAGCTATACTTGTGAAATGGTGGTTGATTTGATGAAGAGCAGGCTTCAAAGAGAATGTCTTTGGTGAACTGAATTCCTTCCACTCTTGCGTTCAATCTCTATGAAGAAGGCTAAAATCTCTTATTTGCTTTGCTTCCATTTCTTCTCTGTCTGTGGTCTTCTCTCTTTCTAATCCATCTTTTTCTTGTGGAGTTTACTCTGTTTCCTTGCCTACTTTATTGTTGAAGACATGATTAGGGCACAGAACTAATCCCCCTCACTTTTTTTTAATAGGGTAGACTAAAATAGCTGAAATTGTTGATTTTTTTAAATCTACCCCTGCCCAGCTTCTTCCACTGTTAGATTACTCTGAATGAACACAGACTTTGACAGACAAAGGGTGCCTTCCCCTTGATGCTATAAATCAGAGTTTTTCAGTCTCTGCTAAGGGGAAGCTGGCTCACATCAACTTAAGCCACAGAGTCATTTTCTAAGGCAATGCTATCAAATTCTAGGGAAGTTTTTCAACCCTACTTGGCAGATGCCAGGATAGAACCCGGCACCTGTTCCTTGCCAAATCTCTAGTCTCCTTCCTGTTCTATGAATTTGTGTCTCTGTAAAAGGTTGTTTGACCTAGGTTAATAATAATATTGCCCTGAAAATTTCCAGTTGCAGAAAAGGAAAGCCATAACAATAACCATAACTGGACTGGCATGATTGCATTTTAACAAAGACGCTTGACGTTCTGACATATACTCAGCAACTTTATGCACTATTCGTTTTGCAAGTAAACATACAGGAAGTCCTTAACTTATAGACAGTTTGTATACTGACCATTCAAAGTTACAACAGCACTAAAATGATTTATGACTATTTTTCATACTTATAACCATTGCAACATCTCCAAGATCACGTGATCAAAATTCGGCCATGTGGCAACTGACGTTTCTGTTCTTTATTTAGAATAGAATAGAATGCAGAATGGAACGGAATGGAACGGAACGGAACAGAACAGAACAGAACAGAACAGAATAGAATAGAATAGAATAGAATAGAATAGAATAGAATAGAATAGAATAGAATAGAATAGAATAGAATAGAATAGAATAGAATAGAATAGAATAGAATAGAATAGAATAGAATAGCAGAGTTGAAAGGGACCTTGGACGTCTTCTAGTCCAACTCCCTGCTCAGGCAGAAAACCCTATAACATTTCAGACAAATGGTTGTTCAATCTCTTCTTAAAAACTTCCAGTATTGGAGCATTCACAACTTCTGGAGGCAAGTTGTTCCATGATTAATTGTTCTAACTGTCAGGAAATTTCTCCTTAGTTCCAGGTTGCTTCTCTCCTTGATTAGTTTCCATCCATTGCTTCTTGTCCTGTCCTCAGGTGCTTTGGAGAATAGCTTGACTCCCTCTTCTTTGTGGCAACCCCTGAGATATTGGAACACTGCTATCATGTCACCCCTAGTCCTTCTTTTTATTAAACTAGACATACTCAATTCCAGCAACTGTTCTTTATATGTTTTAGCCTCCCGTCCCTTGATCATCTTTGTTGATCTTTGTTGATCATTTGATCTTTCTTGTAGGCCAGTTTGGTCTCTGGTATGCAGTAAGCCTTCAGGGTGTACTAATTTCAGTGCATCATCTTCACTGTCCTTCAGATATTCTTCCAATGCACTGTTCTCTTCTTCAACTATCTGCTGTATTTGGAACATTCTATGCCCATCTATGTTCCTTGGTAAGTAGAGTCTATTGACATCACTATTATTACTTTATTTTATTAACATGCATGCAGAATCACTGGGGTGGAGTAAACTGGAGGTCAGGGGAATAGAATACAAGTAGCCCTTGACTTACAACAGTTCATTTAGTGACTGTTCAAACTTACAATCTCACTGCAAAAAGTGATTTATGTGTTGACAGCAGCAAGACTGCTCTACGCACAAAAATGGAAGGACGTTTCAATTCCCACCATGAATGAATGAATGGCTGCAAAAGTTGATAGAATTAGCAGAAATGGCTAAATTGACTGTTTTGATAAAAGAAAAGAATATAAGTATTTTTGTTTCTACTTGGAAACCGCTTCTGGACTTTGTGCTTGAGGTGGCAAAAAAAAATGATACTATGCTATGTTTTTGGGTTTTACTGATTAGATTGATTTGTTGGTAGAGAAATGGCTAGTTCATACTACTATAGAAATGTAAAAAGGTTCGATGTTAATGCCTTATTTTACTGCAACAGAGGGAGAAGGAAGTCAATGACTTTTTTTTCTCCTCCCCCCCCCTTTCCACACTTCTCCTTTTCTCTTTCCTTTACCTTTGTTCCCTGTTATTTGCTTTTGTATCTTTGTATTTTATGCTATAAGCCAGTGATGGCAAACCTATGGCACGTGTGCCAGAGGCGGCACTCAGAGCCCTCTCGGTGGGCACACGCACCATCTTCCCAGCCCCGCCTCCCCCCATGGCCCCCTCCTCCCCAACAGCCCCCCCCCAGAGAAGAGTCATGCCTGGGCACGGCCCGCACGGAGCAGCGCAGCCAAGGACATGGCAGCCAGGCAGCGGGGACAAGACTCCGCCCTCACGCCCCATCACGCACAGTTGATGCTGCAGGGAGCGGGCAGAGGGCGTGGCCGCCATGGCGCTGCTGGGTTGCCAGGGCAATCTGCAGCTGGCTGTGGAGGCGGTGAGTGGCCCTGCGGGTGGGCGGGGGCGGAGCAGGGGCAGGGCGGGCGGGGCGGAGTGGGTGGGACCAGGGGCAGAGCTGGGGCAGGGTGGGTGGGGGCAGAGGGATGGGGCAGGGGCGGGGCGGGGGCCAGGGCAGGGGCCATTTTTGGGCACTCAGTCTCTAAAAGGTTCGCCACCACTGCTATAAGTGAATAAAAATCATAATAATAAAAAAGCGACTTATGGCCATTGTAGACATATGGTCATGTGATCAAAAATCAGACGCTTGGCAATTGACTCATATTTATGACGGTTGTAGTGTCCTGGGGGTCACAGGCTCCCCCTTTGTGACCTTTTGATCAGCAAAGTCAGTGGGGGGGCAGATTTACTTAACAACTGTGCTACTAACTTAACAGCTGCAGTGATTAATTAACAATCATGGCAAGGAAGGTCTTAAACCGGGGCAAAATTCACGTAACAAATGTTTCGCTTAGCAACCGAAATTGTGCTTGCAAATCGAGGACTATCTCTAGTTTAAAAAAAAAAATCCACAAGAAAATTTAAATGATTTTACTTGTGGAGATTAGCAACCCCATGCCAAATACAAAAGAAAAAAAAATAAAATGCAAATTAAAATAAGCAGAAAAATAATGATGAGTGGTACAGAATGCAAATTGAAAAAGGATGTTTTAAATTAGAACTACAGTATTTTAATGGAAAGCTTGGCCAGCAAATTTAAATGATGTTTGGGCTCAGGGCTTTGGTTATTTTAATCTATCTGGTACCATCAACAACGCTTGAGAAAGTCTGGCTTGAGGCAGAAATAGAAAAGCCAGAAAATGCTTTGGGACAAAACAATCTTGGATGCTCAAGATGATTGTTTCCTGATGTCAGAGAATGCCAAAAGGAAACAGAGTCACATTTTTTTAAAAAGAGAGAGAGAGAGAGAGAGAGAGAGAAAGCAAGCTCACATTCTCCTCTTGAAGGTGAAAATGTGGCAAGTTTCTAATTTGGAGATAGAAATCCTTCCAGAGGATGGGAAGGGTATTCAAAAATTCCATTAAATCTTGTTAGATTAGTTAATCTAAAGACAAGTTAGAGGACTGAAGTGGCTTGTATTTAGGCCACCGGGTAATTCAAAAATGCTCACTATGGTATGACCCTAGTAGTAAAAAGCTGTGGGATATCTTTTCCTTTCTTAGCTGTGTTGGCTGCTGTAATGTGCCTTTACACTGTAGCTCTAGATAAACTTCAGCTCAGTTTATCCTGGACATTTCTTTCATCTTCAGAGAGATCCTGAAGTTTGGCCTTTTGGAACTAGAGAAGCTGTACCTGTATCTGAGAAAATCGAGAAATTTCTTTCTGAAGTAGTGATCTTGCTGTGAACACCAACACTTCCAGAAAATCAGAGGTTTAGAGCTACTTTTGCTAAGCTTATAGGGGTACCGCTTTATAAAACCCTAGTGAGACCACACCTGGAATACTGCAACAAATTTTGGTCACCATACGACAAAAAGGATGTTGAGACTTTGGAAAAAGTTCAGAGAAGAGCAACTAAGATGATCAGAGGCCTGGAGACTAAAATATATGAAGAACGGCTGCGGGACTTGGGTTTGGCTAGTCTAAAGAAAAGAAGAAACAGGGGTAACATGATAGCAGTTTTTCAGTATTTGAGGGGCTGCCACAAAGAAGAGGGGGTCACATTATTCTCCAAAGCACCAGAGGGCAGGACAAGAAACAATGGTTGGAAACCAGAAGCAACCTAGAATTAAGGAGAAACTTCCTAACAGTGAGGACAATTAACCAGTGGAACAGCTTGCCTTCAGAAATTGTGGGCACTCCATCACTGGAGGTTTTTAAGAAGAGACTGGATAGTCACTTATCTGAAATGGTATAGGTTCTCCTGCTTGAGCAGGGGGCTGGGCTAGAAGGCCTCCAAGGTCCCTTCCAGCTCTATTCTATTCTATTCTATTCTATTCTATTCTACTCTACTCTACTCTACTCTACTCTACTCTACTCTACTCTACTCTACTCTACTCTACTCTACTCTACTCTACTCTACTCTACTCTACTCTACTCTACTCTTCCTTGTGTCTCATCAACTGCATCATGAAAATGCCCCAGTCACCATTTTTATAAAAACTGTAAAGTACCAGCCTCCACTGAACATGGAAACATCTCTCTCTCAACTCCTTTTCTTCAGCCAAGATCTTGGGATCATTTTCTCTAATATTATTCCTTCTTTTCTTTCCCCAAGCTCTCTTTCACCACCTTTTCTATGTTCTTTTATGCCATCTGCATTTTATTGACCCCAGTTCTGGAAACAAGAGATTCAAGAAACCATGGGGGGTCTCCTTATACTATTTTGCCCTCTAAGTCTTTTTTCTCGTTATTTGATCCTACTCTTCTATCTTTTTTTCCCCTTTGTCTTATCTCAGCCATTTCCTGTGCATTTCAACTGCAGATAGATTCCCATACTCTGTTAAGCATACTATTTTTGGCCTTTTATTGAAGCAAATCTTTTTTTAGATCACTTTTTGTGCTCAGCTTACCAGACTTACAAACATCTAAAGTTCTTGAAATGGTTGCCCTCTCACAATTAATTCTTTGTCTTCTAATGGTCTTCTTGATCCATATCAATCAGTATTTTGTCTCTGGGTCATTCAACTGAGTTGGCAATTTATCAAATTCTGAATGATATTTCGGTGGCCATGTTCAAATCTTTACAAGAGTGCTGATTCTTTTGGACCTGTCAGCAGAATTTGACACAGCTGACCACTGGATCTTGCTTTTGGGATACTGGGATAGATACCATTGCCTATGCATTTTGGTGTTGAATCTTTTTTTTTTTTTTGACTTCTCATTATTTTATAGTGTTTCAGTTCTGCAATTTTTCTCCATATAGTAGGTATCCTTCAGAAATCAATCCCAGGTCATATTTTATTTATCATTTATATCCTTCCTTTGGTGTTCTGATTCATGATCAGATAGCTATTTTTCTTTTCTGCTGATAGATGACAGGAAAAAAAGCCATGACAATCCACCAGTTGATTTTCTTAACTTCTCTTAAGAAGCAACTGGACAGTCTCTTGTCTAACCTGGTATAAATTCTATTCTATTCTATTCTATTCTATTCTATTCTATTCTATTCTATTCTATTCTATTCTATTCTATTCTATTCTATTCTATTCTATTCTATTCTATTCTATTCTATTCTATTCTATTCTTATATTTTGTTCATGAGAACAATCACTAGCCTTATTGCTCTGACAAAATAGTGATCAGCAGTGGCTACTCCACTGTTTATTCCAGCACTCTTTTCTACTGGATCATGGACTGAAGGAAAGCAATTTAATGTGGCCACCTTACTGTGCCTCATTGTCTCTGGGTTTCTCTAGAAAAATGGCAGAGAAATATGTTTAAGGCTGCTGCTTTGCTAAGAATATGGAATCGCCTAAATTCTGCATGATCTGCTTGGCCCATCATCAATACCAACCACTCATCACTTGGAGAGTATAAGTCCACTTGCTCCCAGACCAAGGCAAATGCACAACATGGCCACATTTTACAACTTCAGTGCAAAACTGCTCTTACAACCTGAGCTGCTTAAGTCCTGCAGAAAAGAATGGTTTTCAGCACTTTGTTCAGTTCTAGTAACAGCCCCAAATCTGAATGCTACTGTATGTGAAACATTCCTTCCTTCCCAGTGACTGGCTACCACCTTATGCAATGCAGGCATTTCATGTTGAATTACTGTGTTCTCTGCTAGTCAGCAATTGTTATTGTTTGTTTTGAATAATACTACAGTTGATCCAATAATGGCCTATTAAATCAATTAGCTATCCTCAACCCTAGAACCTCACACTCCATTCAACCCTTATATCTGCCAGTGGGCACCTTTACTTTCCCATTCCCTGCTTTATACTCCTCCCCTCCTCTCTGCCCTCCCCTCCCCTCTCCTCTCTCCTCCCCTCCCATCCCGTCTCCTCTTCTCTCCCCTCCCCTCTCCTGTCCTCCCCTCCCCTTCCCTCCCCTCTCTTCTCTACCCTACCCTACCCTACCCTACCCTACCTTACCTTGCCTTGCCCTGCCCTACCCTACCCTACCCCACCCTACCCTTGGGAAGGGCAAGAAAGCAGGGCAAACCAAGTAGGTCTTGTGGTGGCAGTAGTGGAGAGTGAGTATCATCGCTAACTCACCACTGTCAGACTAGAATTTCTGAAGATGACTTAAGATACAGCCAGGAGCAGCAAGAGAGACGAGCATCTTAGGTTGCAGTGTCGAATTACCTTAAAAAGGCTGTGTTACAAATTGCTGGTTGCAGGAGATGGCAGGTATAGAATAAGCAACAAAGGAAACAAAAACTAGATTGCATTTCAGTTGGATTTAGCCCACCTCAACAAAAGAATCCTGGAATGTCGATATTAGTGTGGGTGGGTGTGTTTGTGGTGGGGTGGGAGAATGACAAAAGGCCTGTGTATGGTTGATTAGGTTTGGCCTGAGAAGACAAATTGGCAGTTTGGAAGGATGATGCCAGTGTAGGGAGAAAACAAAGAATAGAAAAATGTATGTTTGGATTATTTAAAAAGAACTTGACCTGACCTTAATGGACTCAGCTGAAAAATCCAGTCTTGCCTGGATTATCACAAAGCCAGTATTGATAAGGCTTATCTGATAAGACCCAGGGCTAGGATGTATGCTTTCAGGCAGTCTGCACTAAGATTCAACTAAGGATCAGATTCATTCTTTCTTTTAACATGTCTTTAAGAATCAAAGTGATCTTGCTGAGACTGTTTACACTAAGCTCTTGGTTCTTAGGACTTAGGGGTGATCTTTTCACGAGATTGTCATTTGCCAAGGTCAGAATGGGAAATGGAATAGAAATTAATTTATAAACTCCAAGCCTTACAGTTAAATCCCATGTTTTTCTACAATTTAATCCTTAAAAAACTGGGATTCTACTTGGGCAACTTAGTTGACAATAAAGTACACATAGTATGATAAGAAACCTTAGTAGCCACTTAATCTATGTTTATTAGGGCAAGAATGCCTGTGTTTAACTACTGCTTTGTTTGTAAGTTTCATTACCTTTCACTTTTCTTTTATTTTCTTTTTTTTTTTTTTTACCCTACTCTTCCCCTCATCCTTTCCCCCCCAAATACTGGAAAAATAAGATTCAGTTCTCAGGACTGTTCAGGTAGTCCTCAATTTACAACAGTTCATTTAGTGACTGTTCGAAGTTACAACGGCACCTGAAAAAAGTGACTTATGACCATTTTTCAAACTTACAAGCATTGCAGCATCCCCGTGGTCATGTGATCAAAATTCAGATGCTTGGCAAATGGTTCATATTTATGACAGTCGCAGTGTCCTGGAATCATGTGATCCCCTTTTGCAACCTTCTGACAAGCAAAGTCAATGGTGAAGCCAGATTAATTTCACAACTGTGTTACTAACTTAACAACTGCAGCGATTCACTTAACAACCGTGGTAAGAAAGGTTGTAAAATGGCTCATAATTCACGTAACAACTGTCTTGCTTAGCAACAGAAATTTTGGACTCATTTGTAATTGTAAGTCAAGGACTATCTGTACAATGAAGCATCCATACAAATATAAAGAAAATGAATAAAACATAACATCAAATTATTGACATTAAATCTATTTCTTCCTTAGGGACAGCAGAACCTGCTTTATTATTAAGTAATTAGTCCATCTAGTTCACTTTTGACCACATAGGAAGACAGTGGTTTCAGGCCAGTTCTTTTGTCAGGAACTGAATTTGTATGCAAAGCCAAAATTCAGGCCCTTCTCCAACGCTGCTCTTTGGAAAGTTGGCCTGTGTTTTATTTCATTCAATTAATAGAGTTCCACTGACAGAATTCAGAAAATAACATTAGAAGGCAGCAAAATGAAATAACTGCTTTTCTTGAACAGATACCTTAGAACATAAGCTTGTGTAGATAGAGTAGATTATAGAAAGATGAGAGTCATGATGTAAATTTGGACAGAGAGGTTAAAATGCAATTGTGCTTACAACTGCTGTGAAGAATAGCACACACAGAGAGAGAGAGAGAGAGAGAGAGAGAGAGAGAGAGAGAGAGAGAGAGGCACATATATGTATAGGTACTGTATACTGTATAAATAGCCATGGAAAGATACACGCTTGGCAGCACAAGACAAGATAGAAAGACCTGCACATGGATTAGAGAACAAACAAAAGAAAGCAAAAGAATGGAAATGGAAATGGGTTGGTCACATAGCAAGAAGAACAGGCAGCAGGTGGACCAAGGCAGTCATAGAATGGTTCCCACTTGATAAAAAGCATCCACGAAAGAGACCTAAAACAAGATGGATCTACAACATCGGCAAGTATGGTGGGACCAATTGGCAAAAGAAAGCTCAGGACCATATAGGTTGGAAACATGCGGAAGAGGCCTTCATTCTGCAGTGAATAGACAATGGTTAGAATGAATAAATGAACTGTACAGTATATGTATAGGTATAGGTATAGGTAAATTATATCAACCCCAGTCCATTTTCATAAACCAGGGGTCTTCAAACTTGGCCCTTTTATGACTTGTGGACTTCAACTCCCAGAATTCCTCAGCCCTGCAAGCTCCAGAACACCTCTTTGCCTTAGAACAGGGGTGTCAAACTGCCGGCCTGCAGGCCGTACGCGTCACGAGGAAACCACACCCACCCCATTGCCGGCAATGGGGAAAAAGTTCTGATACGTTGCACGACATCATATAACGTCACGAGTTTGACATGTCTGCCTTAGAATCTCAACCTTTCTATGGCTCAGTATGATAAAGTCTCATGCAGTGATGTTGCAGTGCTTCGCTTTGTGCTAGTTGACTCTTCTGATTCTTCTACAAGCTATGAGAGGCTTTGAAGTGATGCAAAACATCTTGTTGAATAGAATTACATTGCCTGTTCACCACGCTGAGGACAAGCACATTGCCTTAGTGTCCTGAAGCTGCCTTATTATTATCCTTCTTGTCTTCTTTAGTACCTCCTATTATTGGTATTATTATTATGATGATGATTATTACTCTGTTGCTTTGCATGTACACTGAGAGCTTCTGCAGAGAGACAAATTCCTTGTGACTAATCACACTTGGTCAAATAAAGTATTCTGTTCTGTACTACTCTACTGTACTTTACTCATAATTTCAAGCAAAAGAGGTCTGAAATTCAACCAAGCACATTCTTCAACTGGTCTACAAATTGGGCATGGGGCAATACTTCTCAATGATTAAACTATGCTTAGGAAAACAAAGAATAAATTGTTCCTCCTCTTGAAACTATATTAAGAGTTCCAAACTATTTACCATCTTCAAGATTCAAACCAGCAGTGGAGTGTAGAATGGAGTTGTATCAACCATCCCATCATCAAATATCCACACTAGCTTGAAGTTCTGAGACATTCCTTGTAAATAGTTTACAGTTTTTGCTACCGTCAATAATCAAGTGTTTCTGGCAGGATAAGTCTATTAAAGCTACCCTGTTGTATCTAGAGAGACAATCTTAATCTGTGACATAAGGTAGGAAGCAAGACTTCAAGTGCTTTGAGTCAAAAATCTAATCACCTTTAATTGTATCTAATAAAAGGATAAAAGGTTTCCATGTTTCTTTTCATTTATTCTTGTCTCTACCACTTCCCATTGCTGTATCTAGAGAGACAATCTTAATCTCTTCTCACATAGGTGAGAAGCAAGATTTCAAGTGCTCTGAGTCAAGAATCTAATCATCTTTAATTGTTCTAATAAAAGGATAAGAGGTTTTCATGGGGGGGGGGTTCATTTATTTTTGTCTATATCACTTCCCACTGCAGCTCACTAGATCAAGGAGATCATGAACAAATTAACAATAGTGTAGACAAACTATTTCCTCCATGTCCATTAGACAATTACTAAAGGACAATTGGTGCCTCTTATCCTACCTGATGCAACTTTATAAAGCTGAACTTGATGGGATAACCCTTCAAATATTCTAAGATAAGTATTCCCTGTTTGATACAGGCATCAGTGATTGTGTGCTATCAAGACATGGTGGAAAGTGTTTAGCCCAGCAAAATCTTTGTGAGGGCCAAACATGTCCTGCAAACATGGCCAATGATTCTTTTCCTTCTCTTACAAACAACAAATCCCACAAGTAAATATCTTTCTCACTGCAGTTTCTAATTATGCCTAGGTATAAAATAGGTGGTACCTGGCTCAATAGTAGTAACTGTGAGAAGGATCTTGGAGTCCAAATGGACAACCACGTAAATAAGAGCCAGCAGTGTGCTGCAGCTGCCAAAAATGTCCTAGGCTGCATTAACAGAGATATAGAATCAAGATCACACAAAGTATTAATACCACTTTACAATGCCTTGGTAAGACCACACTTAGAATATTGGATCCAGTTTTGATCACCACGATATAAAAAAGCTGTTGAGACTGTAGAAAGAGTACAGAAAAGAGCAACAAATATGATTAGGGAGCTGGAGGCTAAAATATATAAAGAATGGTTGCAGGAACTATCTAGATGGACTAGGGGTGACATGATAGCAGTGTTCCAATATTTGAGGAGCTGCCACAAAGAAAAGGGGGTCAACCTATTCTCCAAAGCACATGAAGGCAGGACAAGAAGCAATGTATGAAAACTGAACAAAGAGAGAAGCAACCTAGAACTAAAGAGAAATTTCCTGACAGTGAAAACAATTAATTAATCAGTGGGATGACTTGCCTCCAGAATTTATGGGTGCTCCAACACTGGAAGCTTTTAAGAAGAGATTGGACACCCATTTGTCTGAAATAGTACAGGGTCTCCTGCTTGAGCAGAGTGTTGGACTAGAACACCTCCAAGGTCCTTTCCAACTCTGTTATTCTGTTATAATTACTATATCTTCTCCTGCATAATGTACAGACACACTTAATTGAAGAGCTGAGTCATATTTTTCTGGGGGATCATAAGTATATTGTATATGCTTCAATGTTCTGGATTTCCTACTTGCAGGAAATCTTTACAAAGGAATCTGAAATAAAAATGGAGCTGTTTAACCAATTTAAGAATTTTTAATAGATCAATCACCTTTATTTGATTAAATTAATTGAAATTAATTAGAATATTAATATTACTAAATGCTTGTTTGTGATTTAGTATGCAGCGTATGCAGCGTATGGCATACCATACATGGACTAGCATAATATGTTAACATTGCACCCAGATTAGTAAAATGCAATAAAATATAAATGTTAAAAAGATCCATACCAATGTCTAGGCCATCTAACCATTGAATATAAACCATATAATATATAATGCCATTGAACCTTATCTAGTCTGGTCCAGGTGCAAACCGTCTGTCTGGGAAGATCCTTCCCTCAAGATGGATTTCTTTCTGACTGAGTCAAATTTGCAGATGACACTAAACAGGCAGGAATAGCCAACACCCCAGAAGACAAGCTCAGGATCCAAAAAAATCTTGACAAACTTGAACAATGGGCCCTATCCAACAAAATGAATTTGAATGTGGAGGAAAGCAAAGTTTTATATTTAGGCAGGAAAAATCAAAGGTATAAGTACATATTAGGCAAGACCTGGTTCAAAAACAGTAACTGTGACAGGGACCTTGGAGTCCTAGTGAACGATCACTTGACTATGAGCCAGCAATGTGCAGCAGCAGCCAAAAAAGCTAATACAATCCTGGATTGTATAAACAGAGGCATAGAATCAAGATCATGCGAAGTATTACTTCCACTTTATAAAACCCTAGTAAAACCACACCTGGAATACTGCAACAAATTTTGGTCACCATACTACAAAAAAGATATTGAGACTTTGGAAAAAGTTCAGAGAAGAGCAACTAAGATGATCAAAGGTCTGGAGACTAAAACATATGAAGAACAGCTTCAGGACTTGGGTTTGGCTAGTCTAAAGAAAATAAGAAACAGGGGCGACATGATAGCAGTATTTCAGTATTTCAGGGGCTGCCACAAAGAAGAGGGGGTCACATTATTCTCCAAAGCACCAGAGGGCAGGACAAGAAACAATGGTTGGAAACCAGAAGCAACCTGGAATTAAGGAGAAACTTCCTAACAGTGAGGACAATTAACCAGTGGAACAGCTTGCCTTCAGAAATTGTGGGCACTCCATCACTGGAGGTTTTTAAGAAGAGACTAGATAGTCACTTATCTGAAATGGTATAGGTTCTCCTGCTTGAGCAGGGGGCTGGGGTAGAAGACCTCCAAGGCCCCTTCCAGCTCTATTCTATTCTATTCTATTCTATTCTATTCTATTCTATTCTATTCTATTCTATTCTATTCTATTCTATTCTATTCTATTCTATTCTATTCTATTCTATTCTATTCTATTCTATTCATTGTTTATATTTTAAAAAATCAGATACTGGACCGGTATATGCCCTCAGCTTATAGTTGGTCATGATGTGATCTACAATAATGCAAAATAGGGAAACAGAATCATACTTACAATAGCTTCTTTCCTCTCATTCCTTTTTGCACTACACAGACTAGGCTGAAAATGCCTGCACACTCAGATCTTTTGCAAAATTCCTTAATTTATAACCTTGTTGATTGGATTATGAATTAAGTACCTTGTCACTTGTATGGCTCCTTTGAAACAGAAGAGAACTGGTTATTGTGTTGAAGAATGTAAAAAGTTGCTCAATCTGTTAATTACATTCATTGAGATTGATTGTTCTCTTAAAAAGGGTTTTATTTTTTAAGTTGATTTAGGTTTCTTCATCCAATCTTTGTGTTTTCACAGTGAACTGGCAACCTGCCCACTGAAATCTACATCCTGTTTCATGGTTTTCTAACTGTACAAAGACACTTTCTAACTGTAAGTTTATATAGCTGATTATTGTCAGGCCTAACTTTTTGGTCCATAGGAAAACTCAAGCTGTACATAATCAGCGGTGAAAATGGGAAGGGGTCATTTTGTGTCCATTACAACCCCGTACAAAAGGAACCATCCATCCAAGTGAAAGATGGCTATAATTGTAGATATTAGTTCAATTGCTAGGAGTGTGGTGACTCACAAGGTTAGGATGTTGAGCTGACAATCAGCAGGCTCGCGTTTGAGACCCGGTTGCTGCCGTATACCAGGGTGAGTTCCTGTTACTTGCTCCAGCTCCTGCAGACCCAGCAATTAGAAAGTGGGCAACTGCAAGTAGATAGTGTCATTTCGGTGGACAATTTAATGGGGACATGAAAGGAGACCCCAAATGGGCGTTCCTGGGTTCAACCCTTTCAACTTAGATGTCAGGATCCAGTTATATTTCCTTTCTATCTATCTCAGACATGTCAAACACAAGGCCCGGGGGCCAGATGCGGCCTGCGAAGTGGTTTCATGTGACCCGCGAAGCCATCCTAGAAACAGTGAAGGAATGGCCCCCGCTGCCTTGGCCCTGGCCCAGGACAGCCGGGAGCCAATGTACAATTTTGTGGTGGCCATCTATGCTGAAACACATTCAGTCTTAGCTCCACAAGGCCATCTGGAAACAGCGAGGAACCAGCCCCTGCTGTGTTGGCCCCGCCCCCTGGGTGCATGCTGGGGAGGCTCCTCCAGTGGACCATGCCTTGGCACTTGCCCTGGTGCCACCCTCTTCTGCCAGAGACCTTCAGATCTGTCCCACTCCTGCCCAGGCCCCCACAGGCACCCTTGACACGAACGATGTAGAGCTGGCCATGCCCACCCAGTAGGCCACACCCACTCCATCCACGCCCACCCAGTAGGCTGCACCCACCCTGGCCACACCCACCCAGCCCCCCTGAGGGCAACCGCAATGCTGATGCGGCCCTCAATGAAATTAAGTTTGACACCCCTGATGATTCTATCTCCTCTGATTTAAAACCAATTCTTACCCTTTCCTGGGTCCTGCCATACTCCCAAGGGGGAGGGGGGATATGCATGTGGGGCTTATTACTTTCACTTCCTCTATTCACTACAAAGTAACCTTTGGTTTATTCGCTGCTGCTAACCATTACAATGTAACCATTTGCCTCTTATCCTATGCCCCTCTGAACTTCTCCTCCTTACCGGCTGGTTTATTCCTCTGTCATCAAAACAAGGTGTGAGGAGCTGTTGAATGATCGTGTACAATGGAGGCGGATTGATGTTATCTTTCCTGGATTTAGCACCTAGAAATCTGCCGGTCTGAATCACCCGGAAGAACTGTGGGGTGGGGGTTGCTTAGGGACACTTTAAAACATTGATTTGTGAGGGAATCCCTCAGATCCTGTCTATTATGCCTACTATCAATTTCTCTTAATAAAAGTTCCTGTTGGAAGAGATTGTTTCCAAGAGTTCTGCTTTCTTAAGATGTGGATTGAAGTGGTTCCTTACACTAGAAGTACTTTGGTGCTCCCAAAACAAATGTACTGTAGTAATAATAGTTCAATTGCTGTCAATAACATTGGTCTGTCAATGTCATTCAGCACCAAAATAGCAGCTCCATGAAATACAGCAGTTGTGTACAGAAAGATTTTGTACTCTGAGCCTCTGTAGATAGTTCCCCTGCACCTTCCATCCTCCATCAGCTTCCTGCATATTGACAGGAAGTGGTAGAAACCAAATCTTATTACATCAGGAACAATCTAATTTGGGAATACTCATCTAGAAGTAGCAGTTTTCCTGCTTAGAATCAACGGAAACTTCCTTCCCCAGTCATCTTTGGTCCAAAATTAAACATTTGCGGTTATTCATTTTGCTTTGTTTTTGATTTACTTTGCATCACCCAAAGTCATAATAGTTGAACTCAGGAGTCATATAATAAAATTACATACATTGAGTTAAAGTGCCATCCACCTTTCCTTAAGTCAGCACAAAGTAATGCTGGCATTAAATTTGCTCTTCTCATTGTCAAACTTTCTTTCCATCTCTATTGCATATGTACAGGGAGTCCATGACTAATGACCACAATTGAGCCAAAAAAAAATCTGTTGTTAAGTGAGACACTTGTTAAGTGAGTCTTTGTTTGGCAGAAGGTCTCAAAAGATGATCACACGATCCTGGGACACTGCAACTGTCATAAATATGAGCCAGTTGCCAAGCACCTGAATTTTGATCACATGATCGTGGGAATGCTGCAACGGTCGTAAGTCAGCTTTTTCAGTGTCTTTGTAACTTTGAATGATCACTAAATGAAAAGTTTTAAGTTGAGGATTGCCTGTATGTTCTGTGTCTCTGCTGAGTGACGGTGTTCTGGTTTCTGAGTGTGACAGTTCTTATAGGCAAATAATTTTCCTTTGCTGCTGTTCCTTTCGGCACCTCATCAGCAAATAGAGAACATATGAAGGGTGTGATTTTGGGCCTCTGCCTGGGCTTCTTTAGATTGGTTTATCTGCCACTCCTATTGGCCATCTCCCAAGACTAAATACTGTGAAATAAAAATAAAAAAACAACACAGGGGATGATGCCAAGGCAGAAATAGCCAAGGCAAGGAAGGAAACAGATGTCCCCAAGGTGCTTTTCGGGAGGCAACAGGACTTCCTTGTTTTTCTTTGAAGACGTTTCGCTTCTCATCCAAGAAACTTCTTCAGCTCTGACTGGATGGTGGAGAATGGAAGGATTTATATTCCTTGCAGACGGCTGGTCATTTGCCATCTTTTAGAGAGTCGTTGAGGCCACTTGGAGGCTTATCTGTGTCCTTAGGGTCACCTGAGTGGTGCAAATGGGTGTGGAGCCTTCTTGGTTGCAAGATGTTTTCTGCCCTGTGTCCTTTCTGCCTGTGCCTATCTTCAACAGTGAAGGGATAAGAAGCAAAACATCTTCAAAGAAAAACCAGGAAGTCCCGTTGCCTCCTGAAAAAGCACCGTTGGGACAACCATGACCTGGATGACTGTGAATCTCCATAGACAGAAGGAGACAGATCTTGCACATTCATACAACTACTTAGACCCTAAGTGAGAAAACTGAACCTGACTAACTGCTGAATAGCACACTTTGTTAAGGGAAAGGAATGTGTATGAATGAAATGAACAAAATTAAAGAAACTGGTAAACAAGCACTAGCCCAAATAAACTCTGCTATTATTTTCTTGGTGTTGCAGTGAGAAAGAGGGAGGGAGGGCTGGGGTTGCTGCCTTTAAAGGGAAAGATACTGATGGATGCCAGTACAGGATACCAGTAAAGCAAAATAGCAGTAGTATGTCCCTTCCCCCCCCCCTCCAAATAAAGGAGATGATATCTGTTTTGTCTTCTTTATTGGAAGCTGGGAAAGGAGATGGATGTAAATACAGAGGGAAGTGATGGGTAAGTCAGGAAACACTGCTAACAGAGAGGGCAATAGCTAGGAGGCAAATAGCTGTGGTGCAAGCTGGCTAGTGACCAGAAGGAAGGGAACGGGGTGTGCTCTCACCTCCCAACATTCCACAGCACACTTCTGGTCACACCCACAACAAATGAGTTATCTTAGCTCCAAGCTAACGGCTGACAATTAGATTTTATTTACCTGAAAGGGGGAAAAAAGTAAAGGAGAAAAGGTCTATGGAGATTCTCAACCATCCAGGTCATAGTTCTTTCAAAGGTGCTTTTACAAAAGGTAACTGGACCGTTTTTTCCTTGAGGAGGAAGAATAGGACGTTTGGCTTCTCATCCAAGAAGCTTCATCAGTTGTGACTGATGAAGCTTCTTGGATATTCTCCTTTAATTGTGATGAAAAGAGAAAACATTATTTGGAAACCAGCTAGCGACGTATTTAAGCTGAGGTCAGCGTGGTCCCTTAGGAAAGAAACGCTCTTGACTCCATTCGTAATGAAAAGGTTATTTTTACTAACAGCCAAGGGGTAGCAAAGCCAGATCTAAGAGTTTGCACACAAAGAGTCCCTAGTTGACTTTCCCTTCTCTGTTCCACCCTCCCCCCCCATTATCTCCCCATTGTCCAGTCACATTTGAAAAAGATATTTTGGTAACTGTCCCAAATACGGCTGGTAGATGGATAGGCGATTGCATTCCATTCCCAAGTCCATGGTTTTGGGATGTCTCTGGATG
Organism: Azemiops feae; assembly: GCA_023970755.1. Lineage (NCBI taxonomy): Eukaryota > Metazoa > Chordata > Lepidosauria > Squamata > Viperidae > Azemiops > Azemiops feae. Next base: position 44,369 of record JALGBA010001429.1, read on the forward strand.
GCATGAAGATCACTTTCAGTTTCCTCAATCTCCCCACAGCTCCCTCCCCCCATGACTTATGACAGAATGATGTCTCACAAAGCATAGCGAGTGAAGGATGGCAGTTCTGACAGTAACAAGGTGAGGACAACGTTGTTCATCAAGGGAAGATTTATGATCATAAGGTGGCCCAGGGTTACCTTGAGATAAGATAGGTAGTCTATAAATTTTATTTATGTATTTATGTATTTATTTATTACATACATACATACATACATACATACATACATACATACATACATACATACATGGAAGATTGTTGTGTCATGATTGTAAACTTGGGAGGAGATGTTAAACTCCTAACCTCTGACTGACTTACAATTTTAATCACTTGTATGCACTACTGCATCATATGTTTAATGTCATCATGTACCTAGGTGGTACAGATGGGTGGAAGGGAAAACAACATCACCTGTATCATTGCATCATTGTCCAAGTACCAAAATTATGTAATTCTGTTATGCATATTATTTGCGTCATTTGGATGGATGAATGCATTTTACACATGGCATCACCGTGGCTTCTACCAGAGCTCAAGGTCACATTTCCTTAACCCAGTGGTGGGATTCAGCCAGTTGCCACCAGTTCGGCAGAACCGGTAGCTAATTTTTTGTTGCCCAGGACGAGAATGGGCTTCCAGAAGTGGCATCCACACAGAGAACTGGTTGTTCACATATTTAAATCCCACCACTGCCTTAACCGTGGTGTTTCTGAAAAGATAAATAACCTTCAGTTAGTGCAAAGTGCTTAAGGAGACTCTACGTCAGGGGTCCCCAACCTCCGGTCCATGGACCAGTACCAGGCCGCAGCATGCCAGCAACCGGTCCGCACGAACAAGAAAAGCCCTATCTGTGGGATGCAGGCAGCACACAAAACAACGCCCCCTCTGGTCCACGGAAAAAACTCTCTCCATGGAACTGGTCCCTGATGCCCAAAAGGTTGGGGACCTCTGCTGTATGTTATTAAATTTACCCTGTTGTGCAGCTTGATCTACCTGTTTTGGAAAAAGGAGAACTTAGTCACTCACTTAGATGGGAAGCCTTCAAATATTACATTTCAAGAAATTAAGCATTCAGCATCTATACAGCATATATACCCATTTGCATTAAATGTATTTATTTCATTCATACATTGAATCATTTCTATATGGTATTGCTTCTTACTTCAGAACATAATATTTCAACATTATGTCACTTCCACCAAATAATTCTATCTGTTCTCTCTATTGTCCAAAACCTAACTGTTAACGGGACAGCTGAAGACACTTGTTCTCCCTTCTTATGGTACTTTATGTTTAAATTGGGTTTGGACTGGACGCCCCTACAAATAAATCAGAAATCAGCAACCTTCTTTTTTTTTTAAACAAGTTTTATTAATTTTCCAGTTTTACAAAAATCCAAATATTAAGGAAGCAGCGTGGTGATTGGGTAGTCCATAATCCAGTAACAAGATCTTTCGTACATATGTCAGGTTACATCATCAAAATTTTCCTCTCTATTTCCCTTGATTATTATATCACATTCAAATTAATATATTGCTAATTATAATCCAATCAGTTAAGACATTTATCAGTATATTTTAACTTATACGTATCCTTGTCCTGTTTTTAAATTTTACCTAATTTCAATTACAGTATTCCAATTAGCTTAATATCCATAGTATTTAGATTTCGGGTAACCCAAAGTTCCCTTATTTCATTACAAAACAGTTGTCATATCTAAAATACACATGTTATTTACTCAAATAAATTCTTACTTTATTTCACAAACATATTCTATTTCTCATCCTAGTACCTCATCACTTACTAATAAAATGTCCTTTATTGTCTCAATCCAATTTCTATATTATAATTCAAAACTATTATTCTAATGGCTATTTTTTATTTCCCTTATAAGTCTAGGTCCTAAATATTAAATCAATTAATACCTTTTAAAATCTCCTTAGCCCATTAAGTAAGATTTTAAGCTCTTCCATTATAGATCAAAAAATCCCATTTTTTAAGCAACTTTCTGAAGACCAAGGACTGCCCTTATCATTTTTGTTAGAATGAATTGGTAGTGCACAGTATTTATATGAGTATGACTGGATTTTTTTTTTTTTTTTAGAGAAATAGGGGTTTCTTTCATGCACTTATTTTAGGGCTTCTACTTATGTATCAGATCTCCAAATGGCAGGAAATTTTGCTCTTATTTTTGCTCATAGGCAGAAATGGCTTCAAGAGTTGCAAAAGCAGGACTCAAGATCTGCAGAGGACCATAAGTTGCCCACTTCTGAAGTAAAGGATTATTCTGTGATGGTCCTTCAGACAGGAAACTCTACCTAACTACCCCTTCAAAAAAAATCCCTATGCCGACCTCAGAAAGTCAGTAATCAATAAATGACACACTTGGATAAGAAACCAGTATGTTCCATTAGCATTATGGAATGAGGGATCCTTGGTGCTCTCTGAACTTGATTATTTTCTTGTGTACATTTCATAACCCAAACGAGGTAACATCGACCTAGTTTGGGTAATGAAACATCTGCAAGAAAACAACCAAGCTCAGAGACCACCAAGGACCCCTCATTTCAACCCTGAGCTACTGCACAAATATTCTCCTTTATTGGGTTATACATGGTTCTTGAAACACAGTTTTAAGAACAATCATACATCCGGCTGAGGAATTTCACTACAAGATTTTTCTCAGGGTTCATTTATGCTATGCAATAAAAGGCTACTGTGTTTCTTCCTATTTTTGAGAAATATAGTGCTTTATTTTATTGTTGTTTGACTTGTTTTATGGAATTTCATTGTTTTGTGGTAAATTACCTCAGGTGATCTTTTACTAAAAGGTTCACTGCTGTTATTCTTTCAGATTTCTAATGTATACTTCCTAATCCTACTTTGTTAAGTGAAATTTCTATATACTATTTTCTCTTAATCGGATGTTTTCCTATGCTTTGCGTATTATCATCTGTTTCAAATGCTTACTTTCTAGATAATCTTAAATATGTTGAGACTTCAAAATAAATTCAGCTGTAATTGTTCCCTCCCCCATGAATGATTATTTTCCTTCCTTTGTATGCTGGCAAAAATGTCCTGAGGGGAATTAAATGAATGTGTTTCATTTTTTTTTTCTATTTTTAAAAATCAATTACACTTTAAGTGTAAAGCAAATGTTTTGTGCTGCCTGATGGTCTGCTGAAGATCACAAGAATTTTTTCAACTCTTTCATTGCCTTAAATTTTTCAGGATCTGTAAAATCAAACTAACTTAAAATAAAGGTTTGACTTCCAAAGATGACAGAAATACTACCTACAATCTCCTCTCCTCTCCCACCCTTGAACAAACCAGACCGATATAGGCAAATTTGAAAAAGTTGAGAAGAAGCACGTTTAAGGGAATGATGTGTGTTTAGGAGAAAAACAAGCAAACAAAATATACTTTCATATAAACCAAGAGTTGCTATCATTCTTCATCTGAAACTCTAAGTCAACCTGATCACTTTTGGGCAACTGAATACAATAGCCCAGGGGTCCCCAACCCCCAGTCCGTGGACCAGTACCGGGCATGCCAGCAACCGGTCCGCACAAACAAGCAAAGCACCATCTGCTGGATGCGGGCAGCACACAAAACTGGGCCCCTCCAGTCTGCAGAAAAACCTCTCTCCATGGAACCGGTCCCTGGTGCCCAAAAGGTTGGGTATCTCTGCAATAGCCCCACAAGAGCAGAGCCAGAGTCTGTGGTGGAAAGAGGAGCCAGTGAATGAATCACCTCCCCGAACTCCTCTCTGGATTAAGGAGAGGACCTGGGATCACCCATAGTACTTCATACAGATACTCCCTATGATGAGACCATAAAATAGCAGTCTCTGCTGAGTTTCAGAGCTCTGATAGATGAGAGAGTCATCTTTGCCCAAGCCAAGGTTCAAAGCCTTCAAACAGATACTAGGTTCACCCACTTCCTTTCTTAGTCACCTTCGCTGGAAATGGCTTGTAAATTGTTTTATTTGGGGGAGGGGAAGATATTAGGAGTCTTCAGAAGGATAAATTTTATTATATTGGGTGATTTTTCCTTCAATCTTCAGCAAAACAAGTTCCCTGTCTTTTAAGAACTTAAAGAAAACCTTTGTTATTTGGAAATCAGGAGAAAACGGGTGATTAGAATGTTGATTTTGGAAAGTTTTTAAATAGACTAAGGGGCCAGATTGACTATAAAATAGTTTATGAAATAATTATAAGAATACTTTCTATGGTTTGTTTAAAATCCTATTAAAATAGATGATGATTTTAATAAGTTTTTTTTTTAAATATTTTCTCTGTGAAATGAAAATAGCTTTATTCAAAGGAACAAGTTAGATTTGGTTAAAACAACAACAACAACAGGGAATGGGAATTCATGTTATGTGAACTGACTTCTGCAATGGGAGTTTCCCTTCCTTTAAATCTGCTCTATCAAAATTGCTATCAAACATCTAGAATGCATGAGAGACATAGGGAGGAGAATGAAGAATCACACTATTGTCATTTTCCTAATAAAAAAAACTTCCAAACTGAATTTTCAATCTATTGCTCCTATAAATTATGTTTAAATTAATCACCATTATCATTTCTCTCTCCTATAAGGCACAAGTCATTTCATATCTCACCTTTTCACAAGAATGACACTGTTATAGTCCTATTTCTATTGGATAGATAGATCCATTATAATTCAGAGTTGTATATTTCAGGCAATCCTGCGATAAATGTTTTAATACATCAGATACATCAGTGCCATGTGAAGAATCCATCAGGACTGAACTTCTGGATTCCATAATTTTCTCCTATTTAATGAGTGCATACAATAAGTATACAACAATGGTAGATATAATAGGGGATACAGTGGCCTAGCAGTTAATATGCTGAGCTTGTTGATTGGAAGGTTGACAGTTTGAGACCCAAGCACCATGTGGCGGGGTGAGCTCCCATTTCTTGCCCCAGGTCCTGCCAATCTAGCAGTTTGAAAGCATGCAAATGCAACTAGATAAATAGGTACCAGTACGGTATGGAGGAAACAGCGTTCCGTGCACCTTGGCTTATAGGCATGCTGGCCACATGACCATGGAAGCATCTTTGGACAATGCTAACTCCCTTAGCTAGAAAATGGAGATAAGCACCATCCCTTAGAGTTGAACACAACTGGACAGGGAAAACCTTTACCTTCTTTTTGATATAATAGAGACTCCAGTAGGATTACAGAACATACAGCTATAGGTCACCTGGAAAGAGTTTACACCCAGGTTTTTTTAAAATGTTAATATATTGCCTTGTGGAAAATACCCATCCACACTAGAAGGAGAAGTCAAGTTATAAATACCAATACAGTGTCACTTCCAATTATTTCACTGGAAGTGAGGAGGAATGAGAAGCTGCCTGAGTTCCAGTAAACTCATTCCTAACATTTACAGATTATTTCCAGATCTTCTTGAATTAGGCATCGGTCCCAGAGAAAGACCAGGTCCCATATCTCTGTGGCAGCAACATCATGACGTACCTTTTGAGAGGGTGTGAGCTTTCAAACTTCGTAAACAGCATTCTCTGTCAACAGAAAGGAGAAAAGTTTGATTTGTGAGAGGGGAAGTAAACATTTAAATCCCTTTGATTATGTGCAAATTAAATGTCGAAGACTCAGCTTCCTAGAAAGGAACAACAGATCTCTACTTCCAAATTATGTTGGTTGTAGCCACAATACAACGCCTATATGAGCAAGGCTACACTGCCCAATTCCTGTTTCTGAATAGCACAGATTCATGTCTAACTGATATTCCCTATATGTGATTCTGGTGCAGAGGGACCTGGTTCAATCATGCATGCATGGCATTTGATGAGCAGTTGAATATGTGAACAGAAAAGCATTATCCGTGAAGATACAGTACTATCTGACTTGTTTCAGATCACGTTTACGGCAAGTCATTCAAACGTCCAAGTGATTTTTATATGCTCTTTGCACGATACTTTCAGGTTTTAATGCAATTGTGTTTTATGAACTGGACTGAATTTTATTATGTTGCAGGGGAGAAAAATCTTGTTAAAAAAACAGAGGAGTTATTTCCTCTAATGTCAACCCTTTGAAAATGAGATAGTATCTGGATATTTGGAACATCCATTAAACAGGCAGAAATAGTCAGTGAACGTTTTTCTTTACCCAAAACTAACACAGGCTTTTTTTTAAATGGCTTTTATATTGTTAAGCCCTCAAAACTGCCTGACAAGAGTTTGTGAGCTTTCAAAATGCTGATGGTAATTGAAAGAGATAGAGGAACTGAAGGCTGCTATTCCTTTTCCTTTAGAGCAGTGGTGGCGAACCTATGGCACGGGTGGCAGAGGCGGCACTCGGAGCCCTCTCTGTGGGCACACGTGCCATTGCCCAGCCTTGCCTCTGCCCGCGACCCCTCCTCACCAGCAATCCCCCTGGAGGAGAGTCGCCCCCGAGCATGGCCCACGTGGAGCAGCGCAGCCAAGGACATGGCAGCCAGGCAGCGTAGACAAGACTCTGCCCTCACATCCCAACACGCACAGTTGATGCTGCGGGGCGTGGGCAGAGGGCGTGGCTGCCGTGGCGCTGCTGGGCTGCCTGGGTGATCTGCGGTGGGCCCTGGAGGCGGTGAGTGGCCCTGCGGGCAGGCAGGGTGGGGCGGAGTGGGGGCGGGGTAGGGGGTGGAGCGGGGCAGGGTAGGGGCGGGGCCAGTTTTTGGGCACTCGGTCTCTAAAAGGTTCGCCATCACTGCTCTAGAGACTATATATATTTCCATAATGGAAACTGTTCCAGATATCAGCTGCTTGTGAAATGGAGAAGTTTGACCCCCATAGTGGAGAAAGAGAATTTGCCACCTTACTTGGAATCATAGAATCAGGGAATTGTAAGGGACTTTGGAAATCTTCTAGTCCTACCCTCCCCCCACCCACCCACCCAGCCAAGGCAGGAGTCCTTATACATTCCCAGACAAACAGTTGTCCAATTTTTCTTGAAAACCTCCAGCGATGGAGCACCCACAACTCCAAGCTGTTCCATTGAATAATTATTCTCACTGTCTCACATTCCTCCTTAGTTCCAGTTTGAGGTATCCCACTGCATGCTCCCTTCCATGTAGATTTAGTTCTATTGATGACCACATGCTGAATGTGGTTGGTCAGCCAATTGCAAATCCATCTGGCAGTGGTACTGTCTGTCCTACATTGTTCTGTGTTACCAAGAAGTAGGCTGTGGTCTACTTTGTCAAATGTCACACTGAAGTCCAAGTATATTATGCCCATCTGTCCATCATTTTTCTATATAACTTTAGTCACTATTCTTAGTAGTAAATTCATTTTTATCACTGGTATTCTACCAAATAATGATAATTTCAAATTTTCCCAGTTTATATTCGTGTTTCTTCATTTCCTTCCATAATTTAGCATAGTCATTTGCATGATCACAAAGTCCCACTGCAATCTTCTGGCCTTTCCAAAAAGTGAAGTGGGACCAACAAAAGCTTATTAAGCCATAAGGTGTTTTTATTTGATTTTGCCCTAGTGTTGTGGGTGAACTCAGGCTTATATTTTAAAAAGCTTCCTTTTTGTGACCCTGTAATCCTTTAATTTGGGGTAGAATCAGGGAGACTGGATGGAACTAAGTGTTTGCTGGCCGAATGCCCTTCCTGATGCCACGCAGAATTCACAGCAGATATTTTTTCTTTGCATCCCAGGAGAGAGAAATGTCTGCCACTACCTAGGACAGTGATGGCAAACCTTTTAGAGACCGAGTGCCCAAAAACTGGCCCCGCCCCTGCCCCACCCCCTGCCCTGCCCCGCTCCACCCCCTGGCCCGCCCCCACTATGCCCCACCCTGCCTGCCCGCAGGGCCACTCACCGCCTCCAGGGCCCACCGCAGATCGGCCAGGCAGCCCAGCAGCGCCATGGCAGCCACGCCCTCTGCCCACGCCCCGCAGCATCAACTGTGCGTGTTGGGGCATGAGGGCAGAGTCTTGTCTGCACTGCCTGGCTGCCATGTCCTTGGCTGCGCTGCTCTGCGTGGGCCACACTCGGGGGCGACTCTCCTCCAGGGGGGTTGCTGGTGAGGAGGGGTTGCGGGCGGAGGCAAGGCTGGGCAATGGCACGTGTGCCCACAGAGAGGGCTCCAAGCGCCGCCTCTGGCACCCATGCCATAGGTTCGCCACCACTGACCTAGGATTAAACTCTCAACCTTTGCAAGCACGAGGTAAGCGTCTTCACCACTATGCCACCACACCACTCTGAACACAGACTTATACAACCGTATATAAATTATTTAGCCAACCGTAAATTTACAACTCTGATATCATGGCAGATTGTGGTTAGCAACAACTGCGAAAAGAAAGGAAATTCCTATTGTTTGTAGCCATACCTACATATAGTCCTTTAAAAGTTGACGATGAGAGGAGGAGGAAGAGGAAGAGGAAGACCACCAAAAGCCATAGGTTCAGGCAGTCCTTTTTAGCATTTAAATGTCAACCCAACAAGTCTTATGAATTCTGATTAATTTCAAAAGAAGTGATTGACAGCCGGTTGTCTAACATGGAAGTTTGAATAGCTGCTATTGTGTTTTGTGACACTTATTCCCAGGTAGGTCTGTACAGAACTACAATCTAAAACCTCTGAAGTTTTTTTTCCATAAAAGCCAAGTGGACTTAAAAGAGCTTCATGTGGGCGAGGATTAAGGCCTTAATCTTCCCTGAAAACTAGTAATGTGCAAAAGGAAAAAAAACCCCAAACCTTCCTTCCTTCCTTCCTTCTCTTTCTTTCTTTCTTTCTTTCTTTCTTTCTTTCTTTCTTTCTTTCTTTCTTTCTTTCTTTCTTTCTTTCTTTCTTTCTTTCTTTCTTTCTTTCTTTCTTTCTTTCTTTCTTTTCTTTCTTTCTTTCTAAAAAAGGGCTAATTGTACCAAAGTGTTGCATTTAAAAGAAAAAAAAAAGGTGCATTCTCTTTTCAGATCTCCAAATGTGAGTGGCGGGATGGGGAGGGAAGAAAGCAAGCCACCCATGTGACATTAAAAAAAAAAAAAAGGAAGGAGAAAAAAAAAAGCACAATAACCTGGATGTTTACGGTGCCTTTGTGTCGCTGTCACCTCCCCCTAGCCTTGTCTGCCTTTGTCTGCTGTTGTCCTCCCCCTGCCCGGATGATACCATAGCTCAGCGGCTTCGTCTTAGGTACAGTTGGAAATGCCCTAGAATGGCTCTTTGTTGGTTTTTGCCTGTGCTAGAGCACAATGTTGCTATGAAGTGAAGGGCTATTGAGTTTGTTCACTCGGGCAGAACACTCAACAGGAAGGAAGGAAACAGACATTCTTTCTGGTCCTATTGTGTGACCACCAGGCTTAAGCAATCAAACAGCTCTGCAGCCTCTGTTGCAATGCCGGCTGAGCTGCCTCTGTTAGGGAGGGGTAGAGGGAGGAAGGCAGGAGGGAAGTGGGCCGTTGGCTTTGTTTTCTGATACACCCCAACTGCATCTTTTCATGGCTCCCAGCCCTCAGGTAGCTTTCCTCTCCCTCTCCCTCCCTCTCCCTTGCAATTTCTGGATGGAAAAGCTTTTGCCCAAAGGAGGCAGGGATGGGGGGAGCGGGTGGGAGACAGAGCGTACTTAAGCCACCTCCGAATCGCTTCTTTCAGAGAAGGCTGGGAATATATGAAAACGTAGGTGTTAAATCAGGAGGGGAGGTGGAAGTCAAAGGTAATAAATAAATGGCAGATCAAGTCTAGATTAAAGATAGTCACGACATTCATCTCCCCCAAACGCCTCTTTCTTAGAGCTGTTATGTTATAAAGGTGGGGGCAGAAAGCACCTGCTGTCAATCAGAGAAAGCTGCATTTTGAAAGCTAGATCAGAGAGGGAAAGTGAGATTTGGAACGATGCAGTTCACAGCCCTGTGCATGTATACAGTGGAACTACTGTAAGGTTATATTTGGGTGCCACTGTAGTCATCATTTACCTCCTGAATGAAGTGATTTGCAGCATCAATCTAAATAAGGGGTTCCTAAAGCCAGATCTTAGTGTACAATGTATATTTTGGATCCGATGAAGCATTTTATATTTTTATACCCACCTACCCCCTACCCCCGGTCAGTGAATATGACTCACGCTATCCAGAAATAGTTTGGCTTGCCACGTTTGATTACTGAAAAATATTGAAGACTGTACAATTGAAATTTACACTAGTATTACAAAATACTGAAAACAGATTAATGTCTGTGAGGTTTCAGTTCATTGGGGGCACAATTTAAGATGCTGATTATGGATTCTGACCAGTTGTAGTTTAGGATTTTCAAAGCTCAATGATAGCTTGTTTGGACATACACCTGTCTGAAGTTTGAAAGTTTATGGGCCCTACTCTCTTCAAAAATGAATACAATAGCATCTTACCAGTGATGACAACATGTCATGTGCTCCAATAGCAAATTCAATTTCCGTGGTGTATCATAGAGTTGAAGCTACTTTGAGAACCCCTTGGAGCCAAAGACCATTAGTAAAATTCAACTTCTAATGACTTATTAGACAATAGTAAGGAGATGACTTGCCACTCCTTTCTTCCAGAATGATTCTTCAATTTAGCAATAACAATAACAATAACAATAACAATAATAATAATAAAGTTGGAAGGGACCTTGGAGGTCATCTAGTCCAACCCCTGCTCAGGCAGGAAACCCTATTCCATTTCGGACAAATAGCTGTCCAGTCTCTTCTTAAAAACTTCCAGTGTTGGAGGATTCACAGCTTCTGGAGGCAGGTTGTTCCACTGGTTAATTGTTCTAACTGTCAGGAAGTTTCTCCTTAGTTCTAGGTTGCTTCTCTCCTTGATTAGTTTCCATCCGTTGCTTCTTGTCCTGCCTTCAGGCGCTTTGGAGAATAGCTTGACTCCCTCTTCTTTGTGGCAGCCCCTGAGATATTGGAACGCTGCTATCCTGTCCCCCCTCGTCCTTCTCTTCATTAAACTAGACATACCCAATTCCAGCAACCGTTCCTTATATGCTTTAGCCTCCAGTCCCCTCATCATCTTTGTTGCTCTTCTCTGTACTCTTTCTAGAGTCTCAACATCTTTTTTGATGTCTCGAATACAGGTCTCATGATATCGCATCCATGTACTAATCAAGTTCAATCCTTCTTAGTTTTGTGGATCATTAGTTGATGATCTTTTCTAGCAAAGATTAAAAAAAATATAGAGTGATATAAATATACAAGTACTTTATATAAAATATTAAGGTGGAATTTGTAGCCATTATTGAAAGCGCCTTCTAGTAACAGTTCAGTTTTGGATCCTAGAGTTTCCACCATAGATGATCCTATTTATTACTCTAGAAAGAGTGCAGAGAAGAGCAACACAGATGATTAGGGAACTAAAACACATAAAGAATGGTGTCAGGAATTGGGTATGTCGAGTTTAATGAAAGGCACGAGGACAGATGACATGTTCCAATATTTAAGGGGCTGCCACAAAGAAAATGGGGGTCAATCTATTCTCCAAAGCACCAGAAGGCAGGACAAGAAGCAATGGATGGAAACTAATCAAGGAGAGAACCAAACTAGAAATAAGGAGAACATTCTTGACAGTTAGAACAATTAATCAGTGGAGTAGCTTGCCTTCAGAAGTTGTAGAGCCTCCATCACTAGAGGTGTTTAAGCCATTATTAAAAGCACCTTCTAGTAACAGTTTAGTTTTCGATCCTAGAGTTTCTACCATAGATGATCCTATTTATTACTCTAGAAAGAGTAATTGAACAACCACTTACCTGAAATGGAATAGGGTCTCCTGCTTGAGCAGGGGGATGGACTAGAAGACTTCAAGGTCCCTTCCAACTCTATTATTCTGTTATTTTATTCAATATATTGTCAAGGACATTAATACTGCGTACAGATTTCAAAGAGGATAAATCAATATGCATGTCAGCCTTGTTTGGGTTCAATTTGTCCTTATTTTCTTGGGCTTCTCCAAATGCTGAGCCTGTTTTGCTTCTTCTACCTTTGCTACTTTCTATTTTGTGACCCTCACTTGGCTGAAGGGCTCTGAATTTTACACCTAGCTCAGCTGAGTGCACCATTGGAACTTGAACTTAGCCTGAATGCTGGGAGCTTAATGGAAGCAGTAAGTGCCATCTGCCTTTGCAGAAACCCCAGTTTTACATTTGCATTTATCCTAGCAAAGAAGCCATGGGCAATCATTAGCTACCCTTGTGATTAGGAGAGAATAGGAGAGAAAGAAGACATCAAAGTTCTTTTTTTTTCCCCAGCTTATGGCTATTTTCTTAGAATAGAAACCACCATTATTTCCCCCACTGCCACCCCAGAGAATCTGTGGTGCTGTGAAAACAGTCCTACTTAGAACTAACTTCCAGATTTGCTAACATAATACTTGCCTTTAAACCTATATGAACATTGGTTTTAAAGTGCAATTTAAGTTTGGGGGGATTTTGAAACAAAGCCACTAGGATGTGGTTTTATGGCTAAAACAACTATAAGTATATGGTACTGTTAAACAACACAAAGAAAATACCACTCATGGAACTTGATCGTTGGATTGATATGTTCAGTCATCTACAAATAGTTACTGAAACATCGGTAGTGAGGATTAATTTGCAAACCACATGCAAGCATCTATTTGTAGTAAGATAAGAAATACCAGGAAGGTAATATTTTTACTTCATTGCAAGTAGATCGTTTGCATGATAAAGCTAAAACTATAGAGATTGGGATGTTAACACTGGGGGCAGGTTTTCAATGTGTGTTCATGTACACAATGTTGACCTTGACTAACCAAATAAAATCTAGTATATCAAGAATACAGGGATGAATATTTCTAGAATATATTTATAATTCTGGATTTGCTTCCATGGACCATGTGATCGCATGATTGCATGTTTTTCTAGATAACAAAAATCCCTTGGTTTCTTAAAAAAGCAAACCAGCAGGATGTATGGCAATTTATCTCTTCTGCAATCAAAATCCAGGAAGTTTTTGACAAGGGAAGCTTTGAAATTATATATATATATATATATTTATCTGTAGTGAAATACCACAGGATACTGATTTTCATGTGGTTAGGCATTTGAAATGTTCCGAGGATGTCCTTGCAGAATGAAGCCAACATTCTGGAAATATATTTCTCTACCTTAATTCAACTTTGGGTGCTTAAACTTTAAATTCCTAGGATCAATGTGCCTAAGTCTTGTTACTTCTTATCACAGCAAATTTTATCCTTAGGCAGGGCATCTTAGAAAGATGGAAGAAAACAACAGGAGTAGCTATGAGTTAGAGTTAGAGGTTAAGGTAAGAACCAGGTCTTACATTAGTGTGGTGTCTACAAGGAGATTCAGTATCTATTCTGAACCACGTTACCTCATGTATGGGAAAGAGCAATTTCCCTTTTGCTTAAAACAGGCATCTCTGCCTTACACCCTACTAGGCATCCTTTGTTGTTATTCAATCATTAAGTCATTTCCAACTCTTCATGACCCCATGGACCATAGTATATGCTAGCCCCCCACCCACCCCCACTCTCATTCTCCACTGTCTCCTGGAATTTGCTCACATTCATGTTCATTGTGTCCATGACACTATCTAACCATCTCATTCTCTGCCTTCAGTCCTTCCTTTTGCCTTCCATCTTTCCCAACCTCATGGTCTTTTCCAACAAATCCTCTCTTCTCGTTTGGTAGTCAAAATATTTGAGCTTCAGCTTCAGTCTCTGTCCTGATTGCCTGATTTAATCTCCTTGAAGTCCAAGGGACTCTCAATAGTCTTTTCCAACACCACCATTCGAAAGCAACTAGGCATTCTACTAGTATGTTTCATTAGAATCAGATGATAGAAATTGTAATCCCAAATATCTAGCCAGTACGATAGTAGATTGTGAGAACTTTCTATAGGATATAAAGCAGGATGATTCACTTAAATTCTCAACTTTGCAATTGCAAAACAGAGGAGCTGAATTTTTACCTTATATCACATAACATATACTAAATTGCATTATTTACATATAAGATTTAGCCAAGGGAAAATTCTTTTGTAAACTTATTATTCTAACTAGAAGAGGATAAAGACATTTTTAATGGCTCCTTTAGGTTAAATATATATATATATATATGAATAATTAGGCTTTAGCAGAACTGAGCTCTGCCATTTAACATTATAATGCTTCTTGTATTAAAGACATTTGCCAATTGTCACAGCAAAAATATTGACCCTTTAGATAAGCATTTCATAAAGTAGTTTGTATGCCAAAATTGAAATGCTATTAAGTTAATGCAGAAGGTTAACAGTAGTTAAAACAGTAAAGATGCTGGTGAACCTCTGCTAGTCAGAATGTTCACCACTGGATAAAGCTAACACATCTGTTCTGCAAAAATCTTGATTCCTTGCTGTCATCTAGTGGACATCCAGAGTTTTACAGCCTAAATGTTGTGTTTTGGTAGACAATTAAAAGATGATGGCCCTAAGTTGTTACCTACACATTGTGCAGCCATCTATGGCTTTTCTGTGGACAGAAAAAAGAAATGGTGGGACAATACAGGAAAATGACATTACTTGGCCATTCATACAGATGGGGAGTGCAACAGGACAGTTGTAAAATAAAAGCTTCCTCTGGAAGTATGCATAATCTAATTTTTACGTAAAGGCACTTTCTAGTTTTGTGTAGATCATGATATATTAAAATTTGGTTAGAGGCCTATGAAGCTATGGGTATAAGGATGTAAGCTGAACTAGCAAAGTCTGGAAATTATCTGTTTTTCAACCTCTGGTGTCAATTATATGATTTCCATTTTTACTACCGACTGGTTGACAAAGCGAGTAAAAAATGGAGAATAGTTGAGCTTGAGAGAGCTGCTTCTCCATCATGCCATAGTAGAGTTAATTTCCCAAGTGGATCAGACAAAAGATCTTGGCAACAGTAGGCCAGAAATGTTCCCCTCTACACATACACAATTTAGAGAAGAAGAGCTTTCATTTAAGCAGTGGTCCTTAGTATGCATGATACTTAGTGACAAACTTAACACTGCTTTCCCACTAGCATGCATAAGCGAAAAGCAGAATTTAGCTCCTTTTGTCTATCTTTCATGATGTGCATTTTCCTGGGTCTACAATTTCTGTCTTTTATTGCTGACGATTCTCCTCTCTCTCTCTCTCTCTCTCCCTCTCTCTCCCCCCACTCTTTCTCTCTCTCCCTCCCTCCCCCACCCCCCACCAATCACTAATTCTCTTTGGCCAAAGCATTTCTGAATGATTGCCAGGCTATAAACTATGTAAAGCCTGCTGCATTTAAGAGTTGGACTCTCATTGCTGAAATCATGACCAGCAACCCCAAAATAGGGTGCTTTGTTATTTTACAGGAAAAAAGAACAGAGTAGAGGGCTTAAGAATAAACTGAAAAGTCAAGAGCCAAAGGTCAGTTATCTTATTCTATTCTAAACTGTTATACACTCAAATACACACATGAAGTGAGTCATTCGTTTGGCTACAGTTTGCCTTAATGGAGAAAGCATTATAAAATATGCAGTAGTTGTGCCAAAGCCTACTGAAGTCTCTTCAGTGGAAAGCAAATCAGGTTTAATTCTTGAATTTAGACATTTGTAATTTATGATGTTAAAATTCTTAGGGGAGGATGAATTGTGTCCTTACCTCAATTCATTTCTATTCATGCTGGCCGATTCAGGTTTTTCTAGAGTTTGGTAGCATTTATGAAATTGAGGAGAGATTCCAAAGCTTGTTTGACAGGATTCTTTTCTAGAAGAGTGATCATGTGATCCCGAAGGTTTTATGCAACTTTCCAACTGTGTATTGTGACTTGCAGACTCTTGATAAGTTCTCACCCTCTCAGTTTGTCCTCCAATCCATCGTACTCAGTTTCAGACACCCAGAGGGAAAAAGAAAGTTTTATCAAGTTCAGTTCTCCAAAGCACCTGAAGGCAGGTCAAGAAGCAATGGATGGAAACTTAGCAATGAGTGAACCAACCTAAAACTAAGGAGAAATTTCCTGACAGGGAAAACAATTAATCAGTGGAACAACTTGCCTCAAGAAATTGTAGGTGCTCCAATATTGGAGGTTTTTAAGAAGAGATTGGATAATCATTTGTCTGAAATGGTAGATGGTCTCCTGCATGAACAGGGGGTTGGACTAGAAGACCTCCAAGTTCCCTTCCAAATCTGTTACTCTGTTATTCTGTTATTGGGTTCTCATTTGGGGTTGATGAATTAAGTTCAGATTGATAGCTAAAATGCTTTTCCCCCCCAGCCCTTTTTAATGGACAAACCATAGAAAGTGAGGATGAAGTAAAAGTTCTAAGAGAAGAATTTTCCATTCAGAATTGGAGATTATTGTTTGCCAATATTGTCCCATATATCTGGAAAGCAGCAGAATGGGAAATACGTTATCAGTACAGGGTTAATTCAACTGACTCCACGTTAAATAAATTCTGATTTCCAGCTTCAATTCTGACTTCACGTTTGAATGGTGGATCCCAAAAACAAATAAACAAAAACAAAGCCACAAGCAGATAATAGCAGATTGGGAGAAGAAGTGACAGACAACAACCTTGTACTTTCAATACCACATGGTCCGTGCTTTAAATCACAGATAGTGTTGCTTATCACATATCACTAGGCATTTTCTGAAACTTACACTTTTTCCATAATGTTCAGTAATGAATGGTCATTTAACTTGGCCCAGAACAGAGTGAGAAGTCCAATGTTGAAAAGTCATTTATATTTCAATAAAAGTCTCATAATGATCTTCCCTCCTTTCAGCCACACTGCCCAGCTTGATGCCAGGATGGATTGTTTTTTTTGTTGGCATCTGCCAAGCAGATCTTGGAAAGTGCCAGTTCAATTGCAGAAAACCTTCTGCTCATTCTCTACAAATGCATTATCTGATATTCCACTGGTAATTTTTCAATAAAACCAAGTAAACAATCATAGGTAATATTTACTTATTTTTAATTGGTGAAGGCTTCTCATTCTCAAATCTTCTAGTCATGTCCATTTGTGCTATTGATTTCAACAGATTGTATGCACAAGAAAGTATTTGGTGGGTGTAACACTATTTTCCTTCAGGTATCTAAATAAAGTCCTGGAACCTACAGAAAGTTTGCACTGATGTATAAGGAGGGGAAGAGAACCTTCCATGAACCTGGCAATGATGTGTCAGAGAATATATCGATCAATCTGAATATTCTAAATTTGGAAAATTGTCTTCATAAGTTCAGGATCTCTCACAAACATCATGGAAGGCCTTATTTTGAACTAGGGAATCTAGATTTCTGTTTTAGTTACCAAATAATAAAAATTACATTTTCCCTCCACTACATCTTGTATCTCTGCTCAATTTTCTTTACCATAATCCTGTCATCTTCTGTTATTTCATTTCTTAATTATGTTTAGAGAAAAGCTTGGCCAAGTTGGCTAGAAAACATGGGGAAACATGTTAAATGTCCTGGGTCTGTTGTCTTCACCCTGGCAACAAGGAAAACAATGAGAGGGAAACTGGAGAATTGCAATGGTATCTGCAGGGCAGGGTTCAAAAAGTCAACGTGATGTCCACAATAATGAGTTCCAAATTCTTCCCATGTTTATGTGGATCCACACATGGCTCCATCTTGATTTTATGGACTATACTCTGAGACACCCCTGGTGACTTCCATTAAATAGACTTCCATCATAGTGACCGGTTCAAGATCCATAGTCAAGTGGGAACCTGACCTTTGTCTCCTTGGCTCTCAAAACATATTACTGTTGCCTGTATGTTTTGATAAAAACCTGATATTTCATAAAACAGAGCACCAGGAAAGAATTATTTGAGAAATTTCTCAAGGTAGCCATGCTGAGACCATCTTGTTGTTTTTTTCTTTTGTTTGGCGGATATCAGATTTGAGTTAAATGAAGTTATAGGCTTAATTTTCCTTCAATAGTTCTGCTGAACTTGCCTTTTCAAGTTCATTCTTTGTACAGGCAAGTCTGCTTAATGTATCTGTTTTGAGTCAACCAAGGCCTTCATTCCCTTTGCAACCATATGTACTTTGTTCCTATCTGTTCCTCTTCTAAAGGATTCTTTCCACAACTAACTTTCTGTCAATAATTCTCACAAGAGACTTCCTCTCCCAGCTGTGATATCAGAAGGATAAGAGCCAAACAAATATTTACCATGTAGACATGGAGGGGAAAAAAACCCAGCTATTTTTAATGTCTCCTAGTTTTGTTACCATCTGTTCCCCTTGTACATCAGAATAGGTTATCAGTTCTTTTTGATGCATTATGTTCATGAAATTGTTGGGCCTTGCTTAGAAAATGCAATGCATAGATCAGACATGTCAAACTCGTGACGTCACGTGATGTCGCGCGACGTATCGGAGCTTTTTCTCCATTGCCGGCAATGGGGTGAGCGCGGTTTTCTGGTGATGTGTCCAGCCCGCGGGTTGGCAATTTGACATCCCTGGCATAGATACTAGGCTCCCCTTTTAGAAGGATACTGGGGATGGTGATTAACAAAAAGAAACAGAAGTGTTGGTCTAAAATATCAGCAATCCAGCTCTTTGGCTACCAGATGGGAGGAAAACAAGACATCATAATACTGTGGCCAAGCACAGTACTGTCACCTGTTCAACAACAACCTTGGCCTGTATGGAAATTGCTAAATATACTGTGCACCAGGATAGGAAGATCAAAGGATAATCTAAGAAAATGTGGCTTCCCTGTAGAATCCCTATCAGATTCTGTGTGAATCTGATGAAGAATAATCCACCCCACATATGCTATGGTGCATACGATGTCCTTCAACATGTAGGGAGGAAGACCCCATACTGGTGAGAGAAAATGCTGTCGACATGGCCCAATATTGGGAAAATGTCATTTAGTTTTAATCCTATTTAAACTAGAATAGCTAGTATTCTATGACTGTCACTAAGAGTTGCATCTTATGATTTATGATGAAGTATTGTATTTCACGATTTATGATTAATGTATTTCATGTTGTACATGATCATGATTATCACTATTACTTGTATGTACACTGAGAGCTTATATACCGGAGACAAATTCCTTGTGTGACCAACCATACTTGGCCAATAAAGAATTCTATTCTATTCTATTATGTTCTGTTCTATATATTTTTTACACGTATTATATTTCAATGACTTATTTTATACCTATTTTATTTTGCTCAGTGTTGAATGTGTTATGTCTATAACTTGTAGGCATTTCAGACATGAATATAGAAAATGTAGTCAAGTCAGCACAATTGACTTACTGTATATCCATATACAGCATACTGTATATGCTGGGTGGTGAGAGTGATAATAAAATGTTAAAGGACAAGACCTTTCAGTGTAACACATATCCTGTTTTGTATCACTTAAGTCACCTGCCAGTTTCAGATGTGGTGAAGAACAATGGCCAGTTGCAGTATTGATATGCAATATTCTCAACTCTAGTCTAACCAACTTCTATAGTCATTCATTCATTCATTCATTCATTCATTCTCTACCCCATCTTTTTTTTTTTTAGGGTCCTTCCTTTGGATAACTGGGTGAAGAGACATGTTTTACCCTTCATTAAAAATAGCAAGACAGAGCTGGTCCTGTTTAGAAGGTCATTCTTTCTTTCATTCATTCAATCATTCAATCATTCATTCATTCTCTGCCCCATCTTTCTGTTTTTAGGGTCCTTCCCTTGAATAACTGGGTGAAGAGACATGTTTCATCCTTCATTCAAAACAGGAGGACAGAGCTGGTTTTGTTTAGAAGGTACTGTAAGTGACTGCTGTTGAAAAACCGAAGCTCAAATTTTCCCCTCTCTTGTTTGTACTGTATTATAGGTTATACTGCAAATGTGTCTTAACTTCACTGGACTATAGCATTTCCTGCCATCACTCTGCACCTGTGACTACTTTATGAAAGGGTGGGGAACAGGGAACTATGAATCCACATCACACTTCGGTGTTTTGAGAAAGAACCGAGTATCACCAGTTAGAATCCATAAGATTGAAAGTGTATTTAAGGCTTTTATAATAAATATTACTGAGAAGGAGGAGAGATGGGGAATTCAATTTCAATGGGAATTCATGTTTTCAATGAAAAGACATTTTGATTTGCTGACATGAGATTCACCAATGAGTCACCTGTTAAATTTCAATAAAGAACCTGACTTTCCCAAACTGCATTTTTGTACAAGTTTATTTCATCCCCCAAATAGTTAACCTTTCCTTTTAACCATTTGTTATATGGGCCAGACAACTTTCTTTTTCTCTGAATTACTGAATCTTTTTTTTCTTCCTAAAGTGGTCCTGGACTCTGAAGAGCTGGCAAGAGAACAGCAGGATATCTAAAACAGAGTGTAGTCCAGCAACAGCTGATGGTGTGGTAGATTTCAGGGTATGGTAGCTGTAAATGTTCCATTATTGTCTTTTCAGTCAGCTATCAGGACACAGAAGCAAAGTCTTGGGATACAATATAAAGAGTGGGAGACAGAAGCATACAATGGTATGAGCAGATCCCTCTGTGTTGTCATAGGTTACTGAAGTCATAGGGGAACTGATTCTGAGATGAAGCAGCTGCCAAATATCCATGTTTGACAATACTGTCACATTCATCTTTAGTCATGTAACAGGTGGGAAATGCATGTTGTGTCATTCTCAGTCAGCATGGCCAGTGGTGGGGAAAACTGGGACTTGTAGTTCAGCAGGTTTGTAAGGCCACAGGTTCCCTGCATTTGCTGTATACGAAAGCAAACCTTTATAGAGAGAACCATCATGGTGTTTTGGTTAAGTAGTTGGACTAAGAGCAAGGAAGGCAGTTATGGAAGTTCAATAGATAGATAGATAGATAGATAGATAGATAGATAGATAGATAGATAGATAGATAGATAGATAGATAGATAGATAGATAGATAGATAGATAGATAGATAGATAGATAGATAGATAGATAGATAGATAGATAGATAGATGATAGATGGATGGATGGATGGATGGATGGATGATGGATGGATGGATGGAGGATGGATGGATGGATGGATGGATGGGATGGATGGATGGATGGATGGATGGATGGATGGATGGATATGTATATATATATATATATGTTTTCTGAGGTTTTCACAGGTGTTTGTATGTATATATATATATAGAGAGAGAGAGAGAGAGAGAATGAGAGAGAATTGCTTCAATGGAAAATGTTGAATGTCAGACATAAATAGCTATGTGAAAATTGTCTGTGATACAGTTATATGAAAAAATATTCACTCCTTTTTACATTGTATTATTATTTTACATAATTTTGATACTATTGTCAGCGTTTCAGGTATGTTCTTGATATATAAAAGAAATAAATTGTGCAAAAAATTGATGCTTATTCACTGATTTCATAAAAAAGCATTCTAACATGCAATGTGCCACTGTCAAAAAAGTCATCCCATCTCTAACAGAATCAGTTCAATAAAGGAGAATATTTGTAGCTCAGGGCTGAAAATTGGATTCATAGAGAACAAAATGGTGCAAGTCATATCTCACTAAGAAAACATGTCAAATTCATTAAAAAAAAAAAAAAAAAAGCACTTCGATGACATTTCAGTATTCCAGAAAAATGATCCATGGGCAGATGAGTCAAAAGTAGAATTTTTCAGACTACACAGCAGTAGTTATGTCTGACAGATACCAAACACTACATTCTACAATAAGAACTATATACAAACGGTTAAATATGGAAGAATAGTGAAGTATTGCCATAATTTGGGGGTGCTTTGGCATCTCATGACCTGGAAGCCTAGCCATCATTGAAGAATATTAGACATTTGTCCATCAACTGAACTTAAGTAAATCATAGAGGAAGACAATTATCTAAAACATATATAAGCAAGCATACAAGGAATAAAGAACAGACTCGATGTTCTGAATAGCCTAATCAAAGGCACTCCTAATCCCCATAGAAAAATAAGACTTGAAAAGAGCAATTCATGCTAGAAAACCCTTGGATGCTACTGAATTGAAGGAATGGGCCATAATTTCCGCCCAGAGATGTGACAGACTAATCACTAATTAGAGGAAGTGTTTGGTTGCAGCTAAAGTGGGTGCAACCAGGACCAAATCTAAGGGAGCAATTACTTTTTCCATACTAGCTATTGGCTATTATCCAGAAAGGGCAAGTGCCAGTTGGCTACTTGTTTTCTTCAAGCTGTATAGACCAGGGGTAGGCAACCTTGGCTCTTTTATGACTCGTGGACTTCAACTCCCAGAATTCCTGAGCCAGCATGGCTGGCTCAGGAATTCTGGGTGTTGAAGTCCACGAGTCATAAAAGAGCCAAGGTTGCCTACCCCTGGATAGACCTACAAGCAAGTAAATATGCCTATGTTTATGGTGTCCTGATGAAAACTGAAGATCCTAAGCAATCATAACAGTACAATTCAGTCTCTAGTACCTTCAGAAGGTACTTGGATGATGGAAGGGTGGGTTGTTTAAAAATTCCCTCTGTCTTCCTCTCATTGCTATCTTCTACCTCATTCTTTCAGAAGAGCATTAATGGAATTAATTTGTTGTCCAACATGTTTTGGACATCAATATAGAGAAGAGAGATTTAGTATTTCCCTATGATCTGCTATGTGATTTTTTTTTGTTTTGCAATATTTATAGTTTTTACAAATAACACAAGTAGGATTCAGAATTGAATGGGATATAATGGTATTTTATTCGTGCATACAATCTCAGACCTTGCAAAAATTATGTTTCTACTGTTCATTGCCTCAAATTTTCCACGCTAGTGGTATTGAGTCACTATGTTATTTTTTTTTTCCACATTGCTTTGGGTGAGAAGCCCACAGTGCTGTGATGGGGAGATTATTCAAGGGACGTTAAGTAGCAACTTAAGATGATCACATTTTTTTAAAAAAAAAAATCTTTGCAAGATAAGAAAATGTGCTACAATGTACAAGAGGCTCTCAGTAAGATTTCTACCAAGAAAACAATTAGTCTTTTCCTGCTTTTTTCTTAGGAAAGGCATGCAGGGAAGCTGCTATATTTTCCCACTTTTCACAGGATTGTTTTTAAGGAAAATCAAGCCAGAAACGTTAAGAAACATGACTGGCAGATCAGCACTGTCTCTTGTACTGATGGGTAATTTTGAGAATTAGAGGAGGGGACCGAGTTGGAGAAGACTGCACCACTGCCTGAGAAAAAGACTTTGCTCAAATATGCATTATTATGATAATAATACAAGAAGATATCTGCACTGAATACTGGAAAATTTCCCTAGAAAATTATTTTTAAAAGAATGCAACGTTTAACCAAAAAAAAGTCAAGTAAAGACCTGAAGCTCAGCTTTGGCAAGATTGGGTCTTTGGTTATATTTGTTATTGTGGCATCCTTTTTTGTCAGATCAGAACAAGCATGATGTATTGCAGAGGTCCCCAACATTTTAGGCACCAGGGACCGGTTCCGTGGAGAGAGGTTTTTTCGCAGACCAGAGGGGGCGTGGTTTTGCGTGCTGCCTGCATCCTATTGTGCGGACCGGTTTCTGGCATGCCGTGGACTGGTGCCAGTCCATGGACTGGGGGTTGGGGACCCTGGTGTAGTGTATTTATTCCCTCTATTTACATATTGTACTTGGAAGTTAAGCCCAACATTAGGACCAGGAAACCAAGGTTTTCAAGTAATTCTGTTCCTCTCACAGCAAATGCCAAGTAATCCCTCCCTCAATCCTGTGGAAGTCTTTTTATGTTAGGGCTTAGCACAGAGGTCTCCAGTCTTTGTGGCTTGGCAGCCCAGCTGGGGTGGGAGGGGAGCCCGACCACACGAGTGGTGGGTCAGCATGCACGTGTACATGCAACCTGACTTGCACAAGCAGCGGGCTGGCACGCTCGACTTGCACAAGTTGAGCTGCGTGTGCATGTGCATGCATGCCGGCCTACTGCTCGCACACATTGAGCTGCATGCTCATGCACGTTGACCTGATGCTTGCGTGACTCGATTCCAAATAGACCATGGCCGGATAGTGGGGACCCCTGGCTTAGCAGATGTACATGTTGTATGAACAGATGCAAGAGAGAAGTTGACCCCGGCAATGAAGGGGACAAAGTGTTTTACTGCATGTTGAATTCGCTCAGAGGTATAAGTCCAGGGCAAGGCCAATGCCTTGTTAGAAACTGAAGTTACGTAAAACCCAAGAGGCAAATGATCTGAACATCGGAGCATTTAAATGAACTCATGAGAGCTGCCTCTGTTGTTGAATTCAGTGAAGCACTTATTGACTTTGGAAGTCTGCCTTGTTTATACTTTATAGTGTAAGACGATTTTACACTTCCTTGTATATCCACCCTCTCTGCATTAGAAACACACTGTGGTAATCCATCATTTCCTTTTTTCTGTTTGACAGATGCTATTTACAACTTTCTGACCCCACCCCAAAAGTGCACACGTAAGGTACAAGCACATGCCTTCATTACTGAAGAAGAAAGAAAACACCCAAGTCCAGCTATATTAACAGGGAAAAGTTGTTTCCTGTGTTGCTTAAACCACTGTTACCCTTTGTGAAGGATCCATTTGTATCCAAACAAGAATAGGATGGCTATGCAGGCAGTCTCACATGATTAATGAATATGCGTGCACATGTGAACGCTGTGTATGCGGGCATTCCTCAATGCAGCAATCCTAAAATATTTTGCTGCAGGGAACAAGATTATGTCTCTTCTCCATGCCACATACAGAAGGAAAAACAGGACAACAGCTAGTTCAGACGAAGGAGGGGAAACCATGTAGCATAAAAAGCTATCTTCTAATGCCTAGAAATCCCTAGAAGCCATAATTTCTATCATTATAGAATCAGAAATATAGGCATGATTGTGCAACACTTTTTTTGCTTCTTCTATACAGTAGCTTTCTTAGCATGCATTCTGCCTCTCAAGCACTAATGGAATTGTACATTTTATAGAACTTTTTATTTCCCCTCTACACCTATACCTATAGAAAACGATGTTTGCATGAGTGCAATCATGGATGGGTCTATTCAGATGTTAGTCCAGTTAGTTTAAGAAGATTTATATCCAGCTAAGAAGGCAACAAGATGAAGCAGCATCAAGCCACACTTACTACAGCCTGGCAATCATCCTTGATTATTACCACTAGATGACTACTGCTTGTTACTCTAGGTCAGGGGTAGGCAACCTTGGCTCTTTTATGACTCGTGGACTTCAACTCCCAGAATTCCTCAGCCAGCATGGCTCAGCTTGGAAAACTCTCCTTTTCCCTCAGCATGGCTGGCTCAGGAATTCTGGGAATTGAGGTCCACAAGTCATAAAAGAGCCAAGGTTGCCTACCCCTGCTCTAGGTCATTGACTTGAGATTCATGGATTTCTGTATAAAAAGAATACCGGTTTGTGAAGAATACCAAATGGACAGACTTTCTGTTAAACAGAAGAACACTGACATTGATATACCCTAAATTCCACTGAAGATGTTACCTAACCTGGTAACGAAACATTCGGAAACCAACCCTCAACTTGGAGAACACACCTCCACCTTCGTCCTCCACCCAAGCTAGAGATACTCACCACTATTGCAATACCAGTTTGTATTTGCTAAGAGGAGGAGGTGATGAGACAGAGCTGATTACTTTTTTTCTCCCTTGCTGCCATTCCCTGCACTAACTCACCTGCCCCTTTGCCTTTGATTTCTCTGTCCTTTGTGAAAGGGCAGGTTCTAGGAAGGCCCTTAAGAGAGGAAATTGGCAACTCACATCCATCAGCAGAAAGTCTACCCACTTGGATTCGATTTCTATTTGCGTTATTTTACATACAGGCAATGCACTGCAAACAATTAATTACGTTGTCTGCAATAGCTCGTGCAAAAGATCTCTACCAATCTGAATGGCTACATTGGGAAAACATGTTTTTGATTTTTGAAACCTGCACTTGTTATCTCGCAATGATCTGATATCTATACATAAAACATTTCATACTTTCGTTTTAATTATCTCTTCCCTTTGGCTATTTGTTCCTGTGCTGATTCATAACACTTGCTAACAGGAACAAATACGATAAGAAAACGAGGCTTATATAGAGATTTATTGAGAAAGACTTTTTGGCTGTTGTACAATGCTTTTTGTGATGTTTGATGTGACTTGCATCCAAGGGTGATTACATTGTACTTATTCTGGAAGAACAATGAGCTATTATATACTTTTTTGCCTTTAAAAAAATGATATAAGCTTGCTTAACTATTCGGATTCTATTCAGATTCCCTTCAGATTCTCTACTCTTTCCATAGAGTCCATGCTTAAAATATATATTTTGCCCATCTTCTGCTGTGTAGGGAGCACATAAGGGTTTTTTTTCCCACTTGTTTCTAGCATTATCAAGATGGGAGAAAGAAATGCTATTTGGAGTTAAGACAGTTGCTGTAATTACAGTGAATCAGAAACAACTTTATAAACATTTATATAAATATAAAATATTAAGCTTGATTTCTGATGGCATCATGGATGTGTCCATATAATTTTCCTGGCAACATGTGGGAGTGGTTTGCAATTAAGACCATACAGTACCAAAGGTACTTTTCCAAAAGGTAACCATCTTGTTTTTTTCTTTGAAAACGTTTCACTTTCAGATCTGAAGAAGCTTCTTGGATGAGGAGCAAAATATTTTCAAAGAAAAAAAACAAAAAATCCAGTTGCCTTTTGGAAAAGCATCCTTGGGACAACCTGAATGATTGAGAATCTCCATAGACATTTGCAATTAAGGACTTCTGGGATTTTATTTACCTCTTTATTTGTTTATTTATTTGTTGTTTCCAAGTCTAATTTAGACCCTGGGATTCCTTTGCACTCTTCCTAAACTGCAAGCACTAAATTTTTTAGATAAACCAATTTCAGTTACGTACTGGGAAATCAGCAATGTCTATATCTTGAGATAATCAATTGAAACATTTTATGTTTTCAATTGAAGCATCACGTTTTGTTCCAAAAGACTATTCCTTATGTCAGTCAACGGAGAATTGAAAACCTGAATACCAAAGTAACAAATGCACCAGAATTCCTACTGCTTTTACTGAATTCTGGAATCCAAGGAAAAATAATTATATAAAAATGCCAGGAGACCATTGCTGGATCCAACCAAAGTATACTGTAGATCAGGGGTCCCCAACCTCTGGTCCGTGGACCAGCACCGCTCCACGGCATACCAGCAACCAGGCCGCACAAACAAGTGAAGCCCCATCCATTGGATGCAGGCAGCACACGAAACCACGCCCCCTCTGGTCCGTGGAAAAATCTTTCTCCACAGAACTGGTCCTTGGTGCTCAAAAGGTTAGAGGCCCCTGCTGTAGATAGTCCTTCTTTCTATTATTTACACTAGCAAAAATCCAAATTGCAGGACATGAACTCTCAAACCCCTGTCCTACATAGATCCATTCTGATTTGCAGAAACCCTATCACATATTCAAATAATTTTTCCAATTTGTAGAATTCCTGGGTTAGTCTTAAACAAGTAGTGACTGGCATTTTTTCTCTAGAATGGTAGAAAGAGTTATCTCCAGGTTTTGCTCAGACTTCTGTATCTTCAACCATGCCACATCCAGACGTGCATTCATTTTGTGCCAGCTCACATCCGAACTGTAGATTATCTTCTCACATCATCTTTTTAAGACTTTACTTTCCAGCAGTAGGAGGAATAAGTAATCACAGTTCATAGGGCCCTGTGGCGGGGCTACAAAATAACAGAATAACAGAGTTGGAAGGGACCTTGGAGATCTTCTAGTCCAACCCGTTGCTGAAGCAGGAAACCCTGTACCATTTCAGACAAATGGTTGTCCAACCTCTTCTTAAAGACAGAACCAAGGGCATAGAATCTACACGGGAAGGTTTGGTTTGTCTACAGATTCTGATGGGAGGCAAAGCGGTTTGAGAAGTTTGCCTCTTGAGGTCAACTATTGCATAGAGGTCCTTTACTCATCTTGAGCTAAATTGCAATCAGTCTCTCAACCAACATCGGATTTCCTCTCCGCCTCAATTATGTCAGGTTCTGCAGTGCCAGTAAACAATTTCTCTCCCTGCCCAGAATTTCTCTGAGCCAAACAACCAACAATCCCACGAGGCAACCAACCCTGGCCAAAGAGGGATGCGCCTTTCAGTATTCTGCTAATTGAGCGAAGGGGCAAATGATCTATAGGGGAAAAGAAGTTGCATCATTAACTTAATTGAGGGCAAAGCCTAATTAGAAGGGAAACGGAGGAGACAGAGACAGAGACACAGCAAGCTTTCACGTGAGATGTCAACAAACAGACATTGTAACCAAAACCAGACAGCAGCAGCGGGGGCTTCGTTTACATCATCGGTTTCAATGCAGAACATTCATCAGGAGAAAGAAAAAAAGAACATGAAAAAGAAGAGAGATCACAATTGAAAGAAGAGCTAAAGCTGCATCTTTTTGGGAAATGGGATCATCTAGCTCCATTTTTCTTAAGTGGGGGGAAAAAAACACATTTTCTGGTGCTTCTTAAGTAGACTCTCTGCTTTAGATCTTGCTAAATCTAAATTTCAGAGCCGATAGAAAGCTTTGGTACTGCAGACTCATCAAGAAGGAGGTGCACCTATCCAAGATCCAGCCTGAGCAGAATGAGATCAAGTCGCCACAGGGCAATTCAACCAATCCAAAAGTTAAGTTAATTTCAATGGAACCCTGGCCCATAATAAAATAATTAAGAGAGTCAATCCAGAAATACAAGAGTTACAATAATTTCGACAAAAACATGGTCACTACTAATAAACGTAACTGAGTGAAACAATCAATACGACACTGTTTTGTCCATGGCAAGTTGTCCCACGGTGCGTTAGCTATGGTATTGTCCCGTGGTGAGTTGGCCGTGGCGAGCGAGAGCATGTTCCAACAGATATTGAGTTAGATGGATCCACAAAGCGCAATGGTAGAAAAGGTGATTTATCTTGGGATACAGTTAGATTGATCTGCACAGTATCTGTCAGATCATAAAATAAAAAAGAGTGGGTAACAGAACCTGGGGGGGATAGCTTACTGCCATAGTTAGCAAAATCAGTCTGGACTATATTAAGTAACTTTGCTGATACAGCTGTCTTCAAGCAAGTGGCAGTGAATATGTTAAGGCAGAGATGGGGGACTTTGTTACTCTCTAGATGTTGTTGAATTACAACTCCTAATATGCCACCCTCTTAGCTTTATGGTCTGCTGTTGCTGCTGTCTTGAATTAAATGGGTTTTCTAGGAATATGTTGGCTATATACCAGCAACTTAGAGTTCAGTATCGATCATGCTCCTTAGTCAATATTCAATTTATGTTAGCCTGAAGAGGCTTTCATTTGGAGAAGAAATGATGGAGTTATGTTCATAAGAAAAACAGAAATATACACCAACTGCTTTTAAAAGAACAGCTGTTTTGTTAAGATGGAGAATGTGATCAAATTTCCTTCATTTCGCTAATACTGAGTATAGAGGAGCACTAGAAACTCACAAGCTATTGTTTCAGCTAGGACTTGGTTTATGTTTAGATATTTACATATTACAACTGCATTAATTTAAATTGAATCATCTGATTTCCAAATGATTAACTAAGCATGCAATCAAGTAAAGTGAATTGCCTGATTATATGGTCCTTTTAGATTCTGAAGAAGGTGCATGATTTTTTTTAATAGATACTAAAGGAAAGTCCACTTTTAAAAGTATTTTTCATTCCCCACTTGTAATAATATTAAATTAAAATAAGATTACTATAAGCAAATACTCTTTTAAGTCAGTTTGTTTTTGCCTGCTTATCAGAGCCAAATGTGGTTATCAGCCTAATTGTAAAACTTTCCAGTTCAAATCCTTATTAAGAAAAAATCTGTCCTTTCACCATCATCCTAGTTTTGTAAAAAGGAGAAGGTCAGAAGAGATCAGAAAAAAACAAGGTGATGTCCAAGACAGAATGGATGGCAAAGCCCATCAGATTCCTCTGGTCTGAAGGTAAACCAAAAATGTTTTCCCTGAATGGTCAGTGAATTATGTGAGATCCGTTTGGATTTGCTTACTTAGAAGCAAATCCCTTTAATTTAGAATCTGCTGGTTGAAAATAACTTTGTATAAGATGGATGGCAACCTTTGACTTCAAGTTGATACATTTATCATGTCAAGCTTGTCGTTCTAGTTTTCCAGTATTTCTGGACCATTGCCATACATTGATAATAATAATAATAATAATAATAATAATAATAATAATAATAATAATAATAATAATAATAATAATAATAATAATAATAATAATAATAATAATAATAATAATAATAATAATAACAACAATAATAATAATAATAATAATAATAATAATAATAATAATAATAATAATAATAAAATAATAATAATAATAATAATAATAATAATAATAATAATAATAATAATAATAATAATAATAATAATAATATAATATAATAATAATAATAATAAAAAAGTTGGAAGGGACCTTGGAGGTCATCGAGTCCAACCCCCTGCTCAGGCAGGAAACCCTATACCATTTCAGACAAATGGCTGTCCAGTCTCTTCTTAAAAACTTCCAGTGTTGGAGCATTCACCGCTTCTGGAGGCAGGTTGTTCCACTGGTTAATTGTTCTAACTGTCAGGAAGTTTCTCCTCAGTTCCAGGTTGCTTCTTCCTTGACTAGTTTCCATCCATTACTTCTTGTCCTGCCCTCAGGCGCCTTGGAGAATAGCTTGACTCCCTCTTCTTTGTGGCAGCCCCTGAGATATTGGAATACTGCTATCATGTCACCCCTAGTCCTTCTTTTCATTAAACTAGACATACCCAATTCCAGCAAACGTTCTTGATATGCTTTAGCCTCCAGTCCCCTAATCATCTTTGTTGCCCTTCTCTGCACTCTTTCTAGAGTCTCAACATCTTTTTTACATCGTGGTGACCAAAACTGGATGCAGTATTCCAAGTGTGGCCTTACCAAGGCATTGTAAAGTGGTATTAATACTTCACGTGATCTTGATTCTATCCCTCTGTTAATGCAGCCCAGCACTGTGTTGGCTTTTTGGCAGCTGCAGCACACTGCTGGCTCATATTTAAGTGATTGTCCACTAGGACTCCGAGATCCCTCTCACAGTTACTACTATTGAGCAAGGTACCCCCTATACTATACCTGTACATTTGGTTTTTCTTGCCTAAATGTAGAACCTTACTTTTTTCACCATTGAATTTCATTTTGTTAGATAGCGCCCAATGTTCAAGTCTGTCCAGGTCCTCCTGTATCTTAAGCCTGTCTTCTGGAGTGTTGGCTATTCCTGCCAGCTTGGTGTCATCCGCAAATTTGATGAGTTCCCCATCTATCCCCTCGTCCAAATCGTTGATGAAGATGTTGAAGAGCACTGGCCCCAGGAACAGAGCCCTGGGGCACCCACTGCACACTTTCCTCCATGTAGATGCGGTTCCATTGAGGACCACACGCTGAGTACGGCCGGTCAGCCAGCTACGAATCCATCTGGTGGTGATGCTGTCTAACCACATTTTTCTATTTATCAAGTAGTAGGTTGTGATCTACTTTATCAAATGCCTTACTGAAGTCCAAGTAAATTATATCCACAGCATTCCTCTGATCCACTAATTTTGTCACTTGGTCAAAGAATGCAATAAGGTTTGTCTGGCATGATCTGTTTTTGACAAACCCATGTTGGCTTTTAGTAGTGATTTTGTTTGCCTCTAGGTGTTCGCTGATTCGTTGTTTGATTATCTTTTCCAGAATCTTCCAGGTATTGAGGTCAGGCTGATAGGTCTGTAATTTCCTGGGTCCATTTTTTCCCTTTTTTGAAGATGGGAACTACATCAGCTCTTTTCCAGTCCTCCGGTAATTCCCCAGTGCTCCAGGATCTTTGAAAAATATAGTTCAATGGTTCTGAGATCACATCTGCCAGTTCCTTGAGAACCCTGGGGTGTAATCCATCTGGTCCTGGTGATTTGAACTCGTCTAGGCTGGACAGGTGCTCACTTACCGTTTTCTTGCCTATCTTAACTTGCATTTCTATTCTGTTTTTTATGGCACTATTTTTGGTAGGTTGGTCTGTTTTTTCCCTTTGTGTAAAGACAGATGCAAAAAAAAGTTAAATAGTTCTGCTTTCTCCCTGTTGCTTGTCACCTTTTTGCCACTTTCACCCACTAGTGGACCAATCATTTCCTTCACTTTTTTCTTGTTTTTTACATGTTGAAAGAAGCTTTTTTTGTTATTTTTGACTTTGGTCGCAAGCCTTAGTTCATTATGAGCCTTAGCTTTCCTCACTTCATCTTTGCAGGCTCGGGCTATTTGCTGATATTCTGTCTTAGTTATGTGCCCCTCTTTCCACTTTCTATACTTGTCCCTTTTATCTTTCAATTTATCAGAGAGTTCTTTATGCAGCCATGCTGGTTTCTTTTGAGAGCTGTAATTTTCCTCTTTGTTGGTATTGTGCTAGACTGGGCTTTTATTATCTCACTTTTCAAAATTTCCCAAGCTTCTTGAGTTGTTTTCCCCTTGAGGATTCTCATCCATGGAATCCTTCCCAAACCCTCTCTAAGTTTATTGAAATTAGCTCTCTTAAAGTCCAAGACTCTAGTTTGACTGTGTTCTATTGCTTGTGCTTCCATAATGTTGAATTCCAATATTGCATGATCACTTCCTCCCAAGGTTCCTGTGGCTTCAACACCTTCTATCATTTCATCCCTGTTAGTGAGAATTAGATCCAAAATGGCTAATCCCCTAGTTCCCTTCTCTACTTTTTGGGAGACAAAGTTGTCTGCTAGGTTTGCAAGGAATCTGTTTGATCTTCCACTTGGTGCAGAGTTTGTCTCCCAGTTGATGTCAGGGTAGTTAAAGTCCCCCATTACTATTGTGATGTGCTTCCTACATACCTTAGTTAGCTGACTAGCAAAAAGTTCATCTATTTCCTCTGGTTGGTTGGGTGGCCTGTAGTATACACCTATGGCAATGTCATTTCCCCCCCCCCCTTTTATATTGACCCAAATGCATTCAAGACATCTTCTTGCTATGTGTTCTTCTTGCTATGTGATCTTCTTGCTATGTGTTCCCTTTTTGTGACTGGCTCTTGATGAAGTGGGTAGAGCATGCAAGGAAATGAAGGGATAAAATAATAAGTAATGGGTATTATATCTTGTGACATAGAACTTCAAATGCCTGCTATCAATTTCAAGGGGGGGAAACACACTGAAGATGATACAAAACATGAATAATTGAAAAAAAAAAGGTAAATTAGGTTTGTGTAAGTATGTTCTACTATATTAATACATTTGGCCATTCTACATCAATGTGGTTCCCTACATGTATGTATGTGATTAATATCAGTACTAAACTGCCTACTGTCTTAGACATAAGAGAGCACAATACTGTACAGTCTTATGTCTAAATATGTAGTATGTAGTATGGCTTTATTACTACTATCCTTCTCATATTTTCTACTACTTTCTCTTATTGGTATTATTATTATTATTATTATTATTATTATTATTATTATTATTATTATTATTATTATTATTATTATTATTATTATTATTATTATTATTATTATTATTATTATTATTATTATTCTGTTATTTTTCATGTACACTGAGAGCTTATGCACCAGAGTCAAATTCCTTGAGTGTCTAATCAGAATAATAACAGAATAACAGATTTGGAAGGGATCTTGGAGGTCTTCTAGTCCAACCCCCTGCACAGGCAGGAAATCCTATACCATTTCAGACAAATAGTTGTCCAATCTCTTCTTTAAAATCTCCAATGTTGGAGCATCCACAAGTGTAATCACTAAGGACCAAATAATATTCTATTCTATTCTATTCTATTCTATTCTATTCTATTCTATTCTATTCTATTCTATTCTATTCTATTCTATCCTATCCTATCCTATCCTATCCTATTCTATACATACCTGTGCAGGGACATGTGTGACAGGGATGGGGGAATTGTGTCAAAATAGCAGGCCTGACTGGGTGGTCCTACTCATTTGTACATGCATGTGATGGTGTACAACTCACATTTTCAATAATTCAGACACACTCTCATCATGCTGATAATGCGGACCCTCAGATTTTGGAACCTATTAATGCAGCTACATTCATATCTGAGGCACTTTTATTTACAAGAACTACACTTATCTGTAAGAAGCTGCTTTCCTCTCATGTTTAAATCTTCATGATGGTCCCAATGGTTTTAAAATAGAAACTAGCCAATTTGTTCTTTAATTTAAATTTGACTGTATGTTGTATTAATCAGACAATTGGTAAAGCATGTTAATAACAAGGCATTGATTGGTAAACAAAAAGCAAACAGTCCCAATATCACTCTTCTCTTCTGCTGGAAAACTATAAAAAAAAAAGGTTACATTACTTGGTTCAAAGCCTGAGGCCAAGTTTTGTCATGGTCTGTATAAAATGGCATCACTATGTACTTCTGAACTTCTCGCAAGCTCAGTTTTTAAAATATATGACTAGTTCAGCTGCAATTTGACCTTTCATTAACAGTGTTGCACTCATTTGAACCACTGGAAACTCCTGTCACCTCACAGGAAGAAATGCCAACACAAAATGAAGAAGCCGATCTTGCAGAACTACAGTTATACCAGGCTGAGCGAAGTTTAACTGAACGACAAACTTTATTATGCTCAGATCTGTGATTATAACGTATTATGGTATTTAAATATATATATCAATCCAATTCATTATCAGATTCTGGGGCACCTCTGTGACATGGATATTCTATCATGCCTCATTCTATTCAGTCTACTATGAAGGTAAATCAGGGGGCATGACAGCTCATCGGTTAAAGACGCTGAAATTATCGGCTGGAAAACTGACAACCTGGGTTTGAGACCCGAACACTGCATGACGGGGCGAGCTCCCGTTCCTTGCCCCAGCTCCTTCCCACCTAGCAGTTCGAAAGCATGCAAATGCAAGTAGATAAATAGGTAGCACTTTGGTGGGAAGGTAGCAGCATTCTGTGACCTTTTGGCATAGAGCCATGTTGGCTACATGACAACAGAAATGTCTTCAGACAACGCTGACTCCCTCGGCTAAGAAACGGAGATGAGCACCATCCCTTAGAGTTGGAACAATTGGACAAACTTTTACCTTTACCTTTATGAAGGTAAAACAATTTTTTTTTTCAACTGGGGGTTGAATTTTATGTATTAAGAAAAAGTCCTCCATAAAGTGGTATCACCCTGAAGACATTTGTGGAAAACCAACATGTAAATCATAAGTATGGTAATCAATTAGAGTTTAATAAAATATTCTTATTTGAGGATTATAGGACTGATCAATTTCCTACAAGCACTACAGCGTTATAGATATCATGCCTGTTTCAGTGTCATTTAATTAATTCTTGGTGTGTCACTATCCTTGAGATGTCCCTGAAAATGGCATTTAGTATAAGGATCTTTCATTCTGGTCTATGCAGTTGGTATCCAAGTGTTACAATTATACATGCAGCAAGGGTCAGGGAGAATTGTCTACAAGATGTGGCATTGTTACCTACACACGAATTTCTTGGAAATGCTTATTGAATTACATGCAGAACTTTTTTAAATGAAGTGGCCTTGCATGAACTATTTTTGTTTTTGTTTTTCTTCCACACCAACTGTCCTGTGCTTTATTGACAGCCGGATGTTTCCATGACTCTTGATGATCCATAAAATCTTGGAACGGACAAAATATGCAGTTCTGCAAATGAAATTTGACTGTGATTTTTTTAGAGAACTCTTTTAGATTAAATTCATGGCTCCCTTTCCCATGCTGCTGATGAAGATATCCCAATGGATCAGAATTTCATGATAGGCAGCAGTCATTTGAAGGAGAAAGAAGAAATAGTTGTATATACAAGAGTCTTTGGATCTTTGTCAACTGTTTTCATATGTATGGTATTTAGAAACTGCCCAGTCCTTTACAATTAATTAAATTGGTAACAGTACAAATGGTACAATTAAGTGTTTGATACAAGCAAATCAATCTTAATACAGAGAACTGTATACAAATCCAATACAGGCAGTCCTTTACTTACAATTCATATAGTGACCATTTGAAATTACAACACCACTGAAAAAAGTGACTTATGACTGTTTTTTACACTTATGACTATTGCAGCATGATAAAAATTTGGACACTTGGCAACTGGCTCATATTTATGACGGTTGCAATGCTCCAGAGTCACATGAATACCTTTTGTGAACTTTTAACAAGCAACATCAATGGGGAAGCCAGATTCACTTAACAACCATGTCACTAAATTAACAACTGCAGTAGTTCACTTAAACACTGTGTCAGGAAAGGTCATAAAATGGGGCAAAACCTACTTAACTGTCTCGTTTCAGCAACGGAAATTTTGGGCTCAACTGCAGTCATACGTCGAGGATTACCAGTAATATTCTAATTATTCACAATAATATTATTTCAGTGTTATTTTGATGACTTTAGTCAGCTCAAACTACTAAACAGAATATTAGATGGTCTGGTTTTTTTTTTATTCATGATGTGCATGACTGCTAAGAAACAGGAAATGAAGTAGCATTCCAAAGAAGTGGTAATTAGTCAAGCTTAAATGACAGGAAAGTTCTCAGACCAATTTACCAAACATTTCTCTGTCTCATTTTATCTCAAAGAATATTTATTAAATTATAGTGTTCATATTTAGTTAAGTTTGCCATGCACTGCAAATCATAAAAGATGTCTTCCTTGTTGGACCAAAAGTTTGCTTTAAAGTTACATTTATGGGAAGTCTTACTTGGAGCAGACATTAGTACAATAACTGAAAAGTTAACACATTTATTATTGGCTGTCACTTCACTATGAATGCATCTTTGTGAACACACTTAGATTTATTGCACTGGCATTAATCACTGCTCTGAAAAGGAAAAGGAAAATGCTGGTTAATTATTACTTCGTCAGACTGGGAACAGATCCATTGAAATCAGTGATACTTAGCTTTCAGTAAGTCTGTTTTACTCTCCTCTAAATTTGACTGTGTTTGAATCTGCTCCTTGTATTTAAAAAAACCATCCTCATCACCAGATCAATTGTCAAACGATACAAATGCCTAACTGAGCCTGCAGTTTTAAAAACAATTTCTTCAGCTTCAACTCCAATGGAATTCAATGGGACATACTTATTTAGGATTTCCCTAAACGATCTTCTTAAATTGCTCGTGACATTTGCAGAGCCTTCCTTTGAGATTCTGATAATATCCCAGACAATTAAAATTCTTTGCAGCATCTTTAAAGTATAATTTCTTCTGAAGTGGGCTAATTAATATTGCTTCCTTGGTGAGGGCTTTTAATTACATCAGCATTCAAAATGTTTTTTTTCCGGGCATTGCTTGTATTACCTGAGGTGATTCCTTAACCATGATGTTGATGTTACACTTTCTGTTCTATATCTACACCCATTTAAGGTCCAGATCCATTTAAATTACAAGTTTTAGACCTGTAATGAAGGTGAATGTTATTGGAGAAAATCCAATTGCTTGGAAGAAGAAGGAAAAAAAGGACAGAAGTGGTGAAATACTATACCGATGACACAAGCAAGAGTTTCCAAGAATTGAAAGAAGTAACTGCTGACAGACAGTCCTGATGAAATGATGTCCATTAGGTCACAAAGCCTCAGAACTGAGTGAAGTGTTAAACCAGGGGTCTTCAAACTTGGCCCTTTTATGACTTGTGGACTTCAACTTCCAGAATTCCTTAGCCAGGCATGCTGGCTGAGGAATTCTGGGAGTTGAAGTCCACAAGTCATAAAAGGGCCAAGTTTGAAGACCCCTGTGTTAAACAATAGATGGTAATCTTGTCAGCCCTACTAGATAGACCAGGTCAGAAAGCCACTCCCCATGAAGAACAAAACTGTTTTTGTTGACCTAGGCTATATTAACAGAATAATGATTATGTTATCTCACCCCTTCTTCTTATACAGGTAGTATACAGGAAGTCCTTGACTGAGTCCAACATTTCTGTTGATAAGTGAGATTTTGTTAAGGGGGTTTTGCCTCATTTGATGACATTTCTTGCCACAGTTGTTAAGTAATCACTGCAGTTGTTAAGTTAAGC
Source organism: Azemiops feae (assembly GCA_023970755.1). Lineage (NCBI taxonomy): Eukaryota > Metazoa > Chordata > Lepidosauria > Squamata > Viperidae > Azemiops > Azemiops feae. Next base: position 82,473 of record JALGBA010001429.1, read on the forward strand.
ACATGGTTGTTGAGTGAATCTGGCTTCCCCATGGACTTTGCTTGTCAGAAGGTCGCAAAAGGGGGTCATGTGACCCCGGGACACTGCAACCATCATAAATATGAATTGGTTGCCAAGCATCTGAATTTTGATCATGTAAACATGAGGATGCTGCAATGGTCCTAAGTGTGAAAAATGGTCATAAGTCATCCTTTTCAATGCTGTTGCAACTTCGAACGGTCACTAAATGAATTGTTGTATATCGTGGACCACCTGTGAATCAAGGAGGTGTTTGCTCAAGTTACTTCTGGATATTATGTTGCTTCCCAAGTTTTAAAGAATGTTTCAACCCCTTTCCCTAGCCTAGGCAAATGGTTCTTGCACATTTTTTGACATCTCTTTTATTCTCCCAAGGTCTGAATTTTTGCAGTTCAGATATGGTAGGCCTAGCATTCACTCATGTCTGAGAGTAAAATCGCAGCCCCCGATCAAGCCAGTTGACAACCAAAGGAACTGTCCATTGTTTCTTCCTGAAAAATGTTTTTCCCCCCTTGTTTTTTCAAGGAATAGAGTCTGGCTGACTCAATGCCCTCAAAAATAGATTCAGGGAATGTATGTCTTATGGCTACAGAATGGATATTGTACCTGTAGTAGGACAAGATGATACTTGAAGTCAGTGTATAATATAAAATCTTTGCTGGGACATCCATATTATAGGTAAAGGTATAAACCTATTGATGGGGCTGCTATGAATACCTTTTAACAAATAATAAACAGTTCTACCATTCCCATTTTGATTTTACTATAAGGGAGCATGTAGAACTCTAAATATAATCTTCCTTCCTTCCTTTTTTCCTTCTTTCTTTCTCTTTCTTTCTTTCTTTCTTTCTTTCTTTCTTTCTTTCTTTCTTTCTTTCTTTCTTTCCTTTCTTTCTTTCTTTCTTTCTTTCCTTCCTTCCTTCCTTTCCTTCCTTCCTTTTTTCTTTCTTTCTTTCTCTTTTTCTTTCTTTCTTTCTTTCTTTCTTTCTTTCTTTCTCTTTCTTTCTTTCTTTCTTTCTTTCTTTCTTTCTTTCTTTCTTTCTTTCTTTGATATTAGCAATTACAAACCAAGACGAATTCTTGATTATGTTTATAATTGAAATATTTTCTACCTGAGTAGTATAAATTTCAGAGGAGCACGATATTTCACATTGCAAATTATCAATTTCACTATGAGGGAGGGGGGAGGAGAGAGAGAGAGAGAGAGAGAGAGAGAGAGAGTTCATTTCAACATCTGTGATTTATAGTGAAAAGCTCAGTAGTTTCCACAAAAGCTTCAAAGGGGGAATAATCAAACAGTAGGTCAAACCTTCATTCACATGTTTTGTAATAAAAGGCTGACTGTAGACTTTGAGATGTGCTTCCACTCACAGACAATAGTAGCTGCAAAGCAAGACTAATAATAGGATTTAGCAAAAAATCCATAAAGGAAGTGAACAATTGTACTGGCAAATAATTAGTTGAGGGAACTTTTTTGTGGCAAGATCAAGATGCCCCTCTGGCTTTTTTAATCAGCTTTGGCTGATGTACTTGTGATCAAGAAAAAAGGGAGAGAAAGAAAAGAAGAAAGCAGGGGAAAGTTTAGAGTAAGAGCAAATATAGTAATTGTTGACTTATGAAGATCTCTCTCTCTCTCTCTCTCTCTCTCTGTCTCTCTCTCTCTCTCTCTCTCTTGTAGATGAGCACAGTGCTCTACTTCAGTTTCAACAGCAGTAAGATGCTAGGGATAGAAAAGTTCTTTCTTCTTTTCTTTCTGTGCTTAATTGCAAGGTGGGTTAAGTTTATTTTGCATGCTAATCAGTGGATTCAAAGCAATACTTTGATGGTGAACCAAGATCAGACTCTTAAAGTGGAAAGCCACCCTCCGTCCAGTAGAAAAGCTGATTTGCACTCACAAATCCAACCTAATGCACAAAGGCATGTCAGAATTCCTGTTGTGACTCAGGATGGCTGGGATACAAGTTAAGATACAAGCAGACTTTTTCCAAACATGAAATCATATTTTTTGTTTTAATATTTATTTTTATTTTTTTAAAACAACAAAACAGAACACACATAAACACACAGTGTATACTCCTTTTTTTTTTAAAACAGCAATTTCGTAACGGTAGTCTTCTATTATTTACATTTCCCCCCTTTATTCTTCTTTAAAAATATTTGTCCTTGTTGTCCCATTGTTTCTTATTTCCATTTTTCTTCCTTCATACTATACTTCATACTAAGAATAATACATATTATTACTATACATTATTATACACACATTTTCCATTTCTTGACCTTTCCACATTTATTTTCATTTATTATTTCTAATCTCCAATCAATCATACCACTTATTCCATATTACATAGTACTCTGTGTCTTCCTTTTCTTTTATCTCTTTTGTTAATTTGTCCATCTCCGCACAGTCTAGGATTTTCCTTATCACTTCTTCCTCTGATGGTATATTCTCATTTTTCCAGAAATCATTTTTTTTTTAACTGATGCTTCATATGTCACTGTTCTTGAAGGCAAATTCAGAAGAATGTGGAACAATAACCAGTATTCTTATACAAGTATGCTTGAGCTGGTGAAAACCGTTTTCTAAGCATTTGATAGGATTTATTCATTATGTACCCTGCCCCGCTCAGAGTCTTGTAGTAGTCACAAATATGGGAAATATAACAAATATAACAAATACAAATTCATCATGGAGAAATAGGAGAGAGGGAAAATGAAAAAAACAACGTGGGTTTGTTTTTGATTCTTGACATTTAGTTTCCATATTTGGGTTGGCCTAGATCAGACAATTGACTTTATGGCCCACAGGTACATCAGCAAAATAAGTGCTTCTAATACTCGACTTACAATCATTTGTTTGGTGTCTGTTCAAAGTTACAACGGCACTGAAAAAGTGACTTAAGACCATTTTTCAGACTTACGGCTGTTGCAGCATCCCCAAGATCACATGATAAAAATTCAGATGCTGGACAACTGACTCATATTTATGACAGTTGTAGTGTCCCGGGGTCACGTGATCACCTTTTGCAAACTTCCAACAAGCAAAATCAATGGGGAAGCCAGATTCACTTAACAACCGTGTTACTAACTTAACAGCTGCAGTGATTACTTAACAACTGTGGAAAAGAAAGGCTGAAAAAAGGGGCAAAATTCACTTAACAACTATCTGGCTTAATTTCTCATACTGTTAGATCAGGGGTGTCAAACTGCCGGCCTGCAGGCCGGTTTCATCATACCGAAGCCGCGCCCACCCCATTGCAGGCAATGCAAAAAGAGCTGCGATACGTCACGACACGTCACGTGACGTGGCGAGTTTGACACCCGTGTGCGAGACCTATCAAGGCAGGTCCAAATTAGGCCATTCCCCCACAGACTTGGGCAACATCGCTAGAAATTCAATCTTCATGGTTTTCAAGGAGGGCCACCATCACAGACAGTGGGGTTGCATATGTTACAGAATCACACACTCCTCCTTCAGATTTAGCAGGTTCCTTTGCCGCACTTCCCTGAAGTAACCAACTTTTAGCCTTTTTTCGCACTCATTCCCTGAAGGCCTTTGAATGTTTACATTTTCTGAGTTCCAATTCTGATGTGCAAGAGTTAGGAATGCCGCCTTCCTGTCCATTTTTACACACATTTGCCATTTCGTTTGGAGGAATCAACATGAACGATGGAATTTTACTGGAGAAGTGATAGAAGTATGGAGCTTGTTACTCAGTCTACCATCTCCCCCATGTCTTCTGTGCTTGGATCTAAAAAGTTCTCTATGGACAACTGGAGCGTACTGTCAACGCTGCTAACATTGGATGTTCCTGCTTTAACAACATATGGAGATGCAGCCATTTTCCTTCTTATGTTTTACTCTTAGAATTAGAGTTAGAATTAGATGATACTGGGGGGGGGGAGAGGAATCTGCATGAAAGTTTAGTTAGACATAACAATATTGTAACTAGGGTGAAAACCAAGGTTTTTTGAAATAAGAGATGATAAGAAATGGCCGGGTTGAAGAACTGGAGGGAAAGCCTGCATTTCAAACTAATTGGACAATGTGATTTATGACTGTTAATTAGAGGAGGGAATTGTGCTTTGATACTATGTGCTCAGGGGAGGGGAATTCAGATTTTGGCTTTGCCTATGTACGAGCCGATGTATGCTACTCGAATAAAGATTCTTTAAGGTAAACAATGCCTCGAAGTTCTTTGAAGAGTTTCATCTGTCGGAACCATGACACATACATTTTGAATTCAGGGGAAGTCAAACCAGCACAGGCATGCTCATTGGAATGGAGCAACTGGCAGGGAAAGCGTTAAAGATTTTGCCCCCATTACTTTTCCAGTTCAATATCTCTCCTGGGAGATGCTTTTCTTTGGGAAAATGTACTATTGTTCTGTTTCTGATTAGCGGTCCTTACTACACCAAGATTTTAATGCATCTTTAGAAAATCCAGAGAATATGTGCTGCTCCAAAATAAAATGGGGATGGGGATCATAAAGATGTACTGTCATCTATCTGTGGGAAATTGCTAGCCATCTTACAAAATCTGGCCAATGATCCTCGCCCCCTTTCTAGGGCTTAATGGGGAACTGGCAGCAATTCCCTGTTAAGAGTCATTGTTGGAAAGAAATTCAGTAGCAAAAAAATATAACAGCAATAAAAACAATAATCAGGAAATAAAAAGGGTGTATATTAAATGCTGAATCTGAAAGAAGGGAGAGTAGGGAAAAAAATGAAAGCACACATTTCCTTTGTATTTGTTTTCTATAGATCATCTTTGCAGATTAAGTCACAAAGCATATGTTTTGCCATATGCATTGTATTTAAGATTGATTAGTGCAGTAACAGAGAGCCTCAAGCTTTTGGCTTCCTTTAAAACTTAAAATAGTCTACAGGAAAAACAACAGGACCAAAAGGCTCAATGTAATACTGTACTCCCATCATTTTAGAAAAGGAACAATTTTCTAAAGTTATTTGATTTCTAAAATTGCTTCATTTTGCCCCAGGTGGGAACTGCAAAAGAATCCAGAATTCTAATACCACAAGACGAATTGGATACTCTGTTCATCTTTGTGTTTGTTTGTGTGTGTGTATGTGTGTGTGTGTTTGTAAGTCAACATCTGCATCAGTTGGAAATAAGCTTAGTTTCTCTCTACTGCCAGTTTTCACGAAGGGACAACTTTGTCACTGTCTGGTAGGATTTCAATAACTCATTGAAAGATTGTTTGATTTTATATGCACAGTCATGGTGGCTCACAGCAAAATTATAAAATCATAAAATATACAAATCATAAAACATGCATGATAATTAAAACAACCATGGTAAGAATAAACACCCACCCTATTATAGCAATTCAGAATGAAATTGTGATCACCATTATACGTCCCGTCATACAGAAGAGCATTTAAAAAGCTGCCAAAATTAGAAATCAGCTCCCAAGAATGGATTTCTATCAATTGCCAAAGGCCCTTCAGAACAATTCAGTTTTTAAGGCTTTCGGGGGGGGGTTAACAGTTGGAAGGGACCTTGGAGGTCTTCTAGTCCAAATAGGAAACCCTGTACCATTTCAGACAAATGGTTGTCCAGTCTCTTCTTAAAAACTTCCAGTGATGGAGCATTCACAACTTCTGGAAGCAAGTTGTTCCATTGGTTAATTGTTCTGTCAGGTTATGTTGGGACAATTCTGACAATTCAAAAAGAAAGCTATTCCACAATATTGGAGCCATACCAAAATAAAACCCTTCAACCCTTCTCTCCTGTCTTCAGCTTCTTACTCTCAGGAAAATGCAGGATCATCAAAAGAGAATATTTGTAACTCGGGGTTGAAATGAGAGGTCCTTGGTAGTTTCTGAGCTGGTTGTTTTCTTGCAGATGTTTCGTTGGCCAAACTAGATAACATCATCAGTGCTAGTCATGTTACCTAGTTTGGGTAATGAAATACCTGCAAGAAAACAATTGAAGTCAGAGAGAACCAAGGACCTCTCATCAAAAGTTTTTTTCTAAGACGAACATGCTGGATGGAACAGTTCCAGTTGGAGAAAACAGTCATCAATGTACTTTGCTGCTAAGCTATAAAAGGGTTTATAAGTCAAAAACAGTATTATGATTTTCACTCAGAACCTCAATGGAAACCGTGCAATCTGTTCCTGGATTCTGCCAGTACATGTCACTGCATTTGTACCAACTACAGCTGGTGTTTACATACAGGAGATTGCAATAGTCTAACATTTGGTAATAAAGACATGGCTTTTTCTAATGAAAGAGAACAGATTTTCCCACAGAGCAATTTGCTATCTATTGAACCATTTCTATGGTAATTCCATGCCAAGAGCTAGTTTGACATAGTAGTTAAGTCATCAGACTAGAAATTATAAGACCCTGAGTTCCAATCCCATTTTAGACATTAATTTCAGCTGGGTGACCTTTGGCCAGTCAGTCTCTCTCAGTCTTATGAAGGCCGTAATGGCAAACCACTTCTAAAAGAACCTTGGCAGGAAAACTGCAATCATCAAGATTCAAAAAGTGACTCAAAGACACCCCTTTTCCCCAAATTAATTCCATTCCAGGAAGAAGAAGAAACCCTCCCTTCCTTTTTCTGGCAGCCTTCTGCTAATGATGTCAGAAAAAATATGATATGGGGTAGAAAGGGAAAGGTATTCAGAATGTAGAAAAAGGGATGTTTCTCCATGGAAATGGGATGGGAACTTATTAAGGAGAGAAACAACCTAGAATTAAGGAGAAACCTCCTAACAGTGAGAACAATTAACCAGTGGAGCTTGCCTTCAGAAGTTGTGGGTGCTTCGTCACTAGAGACTTTTAAGAAGAGACTGGATAACCACTTATCTGAAATGGTAGAGGGTCTCCTGCTTGAGCTGGGGATTGGAATAGAAGACCCCCAAGGTCCTTTCCAGCTCTGTTCTGTATTGTATTCTGTATTCTCATTTTACAACTGAAACCTGGCTGTAGCAGATTCAAGAAGACTAAAATTCCACGGCAATAAAGTTCAATCTTACTCTGGAAGTCAGTGATGTGCCTATGTTGGTTTCCAAGGTGATTCCTTCTGAGATGATCTCATTCCCACACAATCTCAGTTCCCTCCACTTCTTTCTTTAGCCTTCGTAACCATCTGTCTGGTTATGAAATGATATCAAAAGGACTGAATTTCGTACGGTGCTAGGCAATGCATTTTCAAGTCCTTGGAGGAAAGAACTTTATTCTCACTTGGCCAGTCAGAAATTCCACCATCCCTCATGGCCTAGCATGCCTTTAGGTAATAGCATTTAAGCAGAAAAATAAGAAAGCGGAAACACCTTCCCTAAGAGTTATATATAATATCTAACATGAAGGCTAGTGGGAACCTTGCTGAAAAACATGTGCCTTCTTGTGAAGCCTATGCAGAGAAGGATGGGGGCCATTGAGATTATACCTCATGTCCTGCTATACTGCATCTTCTAACTCACAGACTCAATTTATAGCACCTTACCTAATAAAACATCTAGGAAATATTGATTTTTGTGTGTGTGTTGAACTACTGTTATTGGATCAGTACGAAGTAGTTTCTTTGAACGTGGCCAATTTTGTTACGCTATATGTAAAATTAGTCAAATTGTATCAGCCCACTGATAATCTACCACCTACCGCAACACAGGTAGTCCTTGACTTATGATCACAATGGAGCCCAAAAATTTCTGTTGCTAAGTGAAAGAGTTGTTAAGTGAATTTTGCCCCATTTTACGATCTTTCTTGCCACAGTTAAGTTAATCACTGCAGCTGTTAAGTTAGTGACACGGTTGTTAAGTGAATCCGGTTTCCCCATTGACTTTGCTTGTCAGAAGGTCGCAAAAGGTGATCACGTGACCTCAGAGCACTGCAACCGTCATAACTATGAGCCCGTTGCCAAGCATCCGAATTTTGATCACGTGACCAACGGGGGAGGCTGCAACGGTTGTAAAAGTGAAAAAGTGGATAAGTCACTTTTTTTCAGTGCTTTTGTAACTTTGAATGGTGACTAAATGAACTGTATATTATTCCGTCTGCCTTGTATTTTTATTTTTTTTACTGTTGCTTTTAATGCTTTTGTTTGTGGTGCTGGTCCGTGACCATAATAAAAATTGATTAATTGAAAAAAATCAACAGTGCTCTTTAGAAGGCCAGATCCTGAAGCTGAAACTCAAGTACTTTGATCACCTAATGAGAAGGAAGGACTCACTGGAGAAGAGCCTGATGCTGGGAAAGATTGAGGGCAATAGAAGAAGGGGACGACAGAGAATGAGGTGGCTGGATGGAGTCACTGAAGCAGTAGGCGTGAGCTTAAATGGACTCCAGAAGATGGTAGAGGACAGGAAGGCCTGGAGGAACGTTGTCCATGGGGTCGCGATGGGTCGGACACGACTTCGCAACTAACAACAACAACAACAAACAGTGATAGCTGATTGGGGGGGAGGAATCAACAAATGTATAATAAGACAGGATAGTGGTCCATTACAAAAGGTATTTGTTTTATATGGACCTGTATTACAGAATGTAATACACAGAATGTATTTTTATGTAGAAGTGCAGTGTATAATGTCTCCAAATTCACCCAGCGTAACTGCTCCTATTGCAGAAAGACTCCCTCATTTTCCACTGGCTTCCTTCCAGCAGGCCCTTGTTCCAGGAAGGCAGAGATTTGCTCTTTTAGCAATAATTACAGAGGAGTATTTCCTTTCAGGAAGGGCTGTATCTAAAATGTGTATAATCTGAAATAATATGGTTTCTTTTCTGATTATATCTTGGGGAAAGAATTGCCAACACGGCTTTCCTGGAAATAATTTATCAGTGAGAGGTTATCATAACCTCAGCAGGGCAAAAAGATTTGAATATCAAATATAAAAAAATATGCTGTTTACATCTATAAGTAGATGTTGCTGCTGAAGAAGAATAGTTATATCTGACTTCATTGGGCATATCTTCATTAGGTCAAGCAGGTTGTGATGAATATGCAGGGGGGGCTTCAATCACATAGCATCTTGACTTTTTAACACCCCACTCCCCTGCCACACGCTTTTGATCTGTGGTTTGGATTAGTTAAATCAAGTGTTATTCAAAGATATTTACTCAACTTATTGATAGTAAATGTTCTTGGCCATACCCAGTGTATTTTGTTTCTGGATTCTGTACAGTGGTACCTTGGTACTCATCGTTAATTGGGATCTTGGAGTCCTAGTGGACAATCACTTAAATATGAGCCAGTAATGTGCTGCAGCTGCCAAAAAAGCCAACACAATTCTAGGCTGCATTAACAGAGGGATAGAATCAAGATCACGTGAAGTGTTAATATCACTTTATAATGCTTTGGAATACTGCAACCAGTTTCGGTCACCATGATGTAAAAAAAGATGTTGAGACTCTGGAAAGAGTGCAGAGAAAGAGCAACAAAGATGATTAGGGGACTGGAGGCTAAACATATAAAGAACCTGTTGGCAAAAATAGGAGGAAAGAAAGAAAGAAAGAAAGAAAGAAAGAAAGAAAGAAAGAAAGAAAGAAAGAAAGAAAGAAAGAAAGAAAGAAAGAAAGAAAGAAAGAAAGAAAGAAAGAAAGAAAGAAAGAAAGAAAGAAGGGAGAGAGAGAAAGAAAGAAAGAAAGAAAGAAAGAAAGAAAGAAAGAAAGAAAGAAAGAAAGAAAGAAGTACAATAACTACCATTCTCTTGTCATATAAACACATGCATAATGCATTGGTTTCTGTATGATATTGGATCTGATTATTTTTACTAGGAAAGTGGACAAACAGAATTACTTCAGTATGGATGATGAATGGATCAGAATGAAATGTAAAACCAGACAAAACTTTTCTGAACTTGATATGACCCGGAGGTTAGTACTACCCAACCTTTTAAAAAAACAACAGTTGGAGTAACTCTTTACTCCGCCCCCCCCCCACACACACACACACATACACCCACAGATACACATGCTATGGCCCACAGGAAAAGGAGGATTGTGTATTAGCCCCCTTTTTTAAAAGACAAGCCATTGGTGGGTCTAGTTTGCTTTCACTGTGGGAACAAGAAGCCATTCATGATTTAGGCCAATCGTCCGTTGTGTTGTCAAGAGATGTTGAAGCCTTGGCTGAAACAGGTGCATGTCATAAAGAAGTCAGGAATAAAGAAATGCAACAACTGGAGTGAATTAGGCAAAAGCCTGTGAATCCATGCTGTGTAAATATTCGCCATCTCTTAAAGATCACCAAAGCGACTAAGCTCTCAAATAGCCACAATACTGAGTTTTGAAACTTGCAGCTCCGAGTCGCGACTGCCTAACCAAAGAACACACCATACTTAAAATATTTCTGTCAGGAGCAAATATTGTAGAAATAATAAATAGTAGTATTTAAACAACAAAAATGCAGAAGAGTACAAGTGTGCAAGATAACAAGAGATTATTCGTCCCAGTTTAGAAAATAATCTGAGTGACTTTAGCCCAAACCTAAACTCCTAATTCAGCAATCCAGAGTCTATGTGTCCTCTTGATTATTATTTTTTTTTTTGGGGGGGGGGGGGAGGATGAACTCTTCTGAGTTTGGAAGTAAGAAAAAGAGATTATCTATATCCCCTGTATGTTATTAAGGAATGGGATAAAAGTACTATTTCGAGGTAAGAAATCTGCAAACGTTTATGTATGTATATATGTGTGTGTAATGTGTATATATATATACATATGTGTGCGTGTATGCATATATGTATATGTGTGTATATATACATATCTATATCATCTATATCTACAGTATAATGCTCTTTTGTTTCAAGTGTGTGCACAATGAGATGTAATTTATTTCCTTTGTTGCACATGTGTATGCATGTCTCCCCCTTTCTCTCTCTCTCTCTCTCTCTCTCTCTCTCTCTCTCTCTCTCTCTCTCTCAGTGTGTGTGTGTGTGTGTGTGTGTGTGTGTGTGTGTGTTAAAACATTTTCTGGCACATACCTATTGAAATAAATGCAGGAAGAAACCACCCAGGATCAAAATGCAAGAAACGTGAAATAACCATGGTACAATCTGAGTCCCATCTTATTTGCATCTCTACGTCCCAGGAACTTGAGTTTGGCCTAACAGAAGCCAGAAGCTGATGATGTAGCAAAGATCTTATCTAGAGCAGGGGTTCCCAACCTGTGGGCCGCAGCCCACTAATAGTCCATGGTCTATTTGCAACCGGGGCGTGAGTGGCTGGCTGGTGCATACATGTGTGCGCACACGCACAAACCTACTTGCGCAAGTGTCACGGGTGATCTCAGCCTCACTCATGTGAGCAATGGGTGCTCATGCCTGCGCATGTGTGCATTCCTGTCCCTCCCACAAAACCATCCCCTCTTTCCCCTCTTCCCCTTCCAGGCTGCCAGCCCGGAAAGGTTGGGGAACTCTGATCTAGAGCGAGGTCAAGCTGTTGATGCAAAGGAGACAAGAAAAGGCTATTGGCTACTCTGAACAATTCAGTGAAGTCTTAAAATCAAATCTGAATCCTGGTGACTTCATGGACATATCCAGTGGTGGGATGCAAATATGTGAACAACCGGTTCTCTGTGTGAATGCCGCTTCTGGAAGTCCGTTCTGGGCCTGGGCAACAAAAAATTAGCTACCGGTTCTGCCGAAGTGGTGCGAACCGGCTGAATCCCACCACTGGACATATCCATGTAGTTTCTTTGACAGGAATGTGGAAGTGGCTTGCCAATGTCTCCGTCAAGGATTTTTAATTCCCCAACCTCTTAGTAGTTCTGATATTATCTAGAGATCTTCCATTAAATGTCTAACAAGAGTTGGCTTCCAGTGGGAAAATGGCTTCTGGTGAAGAGTTGATCCTGATTGTACCAAATCCAGACATCAGTTGGCTAAGTGCTGCCACCTGCTGAGTCAAACAAGACAATGCACCAGGACAACCACACCTTCATGAACACATGGCACAACATAGGAGAACAAACCCATCGGGACAGGATTCAGCAGTCCATCTGCATTTAAAAGACAAAAGCCACTCTTTCAAAGACAGCAAATCCACATTTTGGACTGGTTTGAAAGAGGGGTCAAAAAGGCCATCTATGTCAAAACTGAACAGCCCTCTCTGAAGAGAGGGGGAGGGATACAACATCATCTGTCTCCAGTCTACAACACAGTCCTTTCAACAGTTCCAAGAAGGCTCCACACCCATTTGCACTACTCAGGTGACCTTCCTTGAGGACACAGATAAACCTCCAAATGGCCTCAACGACTCTCTAAAAGAATGCAAATGACCAGCAGTCTGCAAGGAATATAAATCCTTTCATTCCACACCATCCAGTCAGAGCTGAAGAAGCTTTTTGGATGAGAAGTGAAATGTCTTCAAAGAAAAACAAGAAAGTCCAGTTGCCTCTTGAAAAAGCACCTTTGGGACAAGCATGACCTGGATGACTGAGAATCTCCATAGACACCAGGCCAACAAGTTGCTAGCTATTGTTTGGGGTGAAGAACAGTATACCTCTAAGTGTTCTCTATGATAAACTGGGGGCTATTTATTCATCTCAGTACATATAAAGCAGACTCCCCCAATTTTTGACCTCCAGATGTATTGGCATCACAGTTCCCAGAATTTCCAGCCAACATGTTCATTGGTGTTCATTGGTTCCAACTTATCTGGAAAGTCCCAGGTTGGGAAAAATTGGTATAGATGTGGTTTTTAAAAAGGACGTTGGATACTTCCATTCCAGTTGTACTGTTTTTCATTTGCTCGATGCCCACAGCTCAACCCACCACTAAACATTGTCTTCTGTCTATAGAAAACAGATATATCTGAGCGAAGAAGGAAGGCAGAGGCAGATGGACCACACAGCTGATTCTGTGCAGATCCAGGCAAATATTTGTATCTGGGAATAGAAATATTTTACAATTCTATTAATGATCACCAGATTGTGGTTGAAATGTTGGGAAGGAAATATTGGAAAGAAGTCAAGATAACAAGAAAAATATAGTTTGGAAGGTAATATCTGTAGATAAAAAATGAATCAGACTTACTTTAACAAGGAAAAGAAAGCCTTTACGATGCTGTTAGATTAATAGCTTCTGCTGTAAATTTGGACACTGTGGATTAGAGTCCAGTTCATCAGATGAAGGCCCAGGAATCTATCTTTAAGCCTTTAAGATGCCACAACATCAGAATTGTTTCTATAGCATCATGGCTTCAAAATCTAAGGGACTGGTTTGGACAAAACTCAGCAGCACTTTTTCGTGCGGCTGCTGATAAAAACAGGATTGCCAACCTGATCGCCAACGTCCGATAACGGATATGGCAGAAGAAGCAGCAAACCTCATGAGATGCATTGCTTGCTGCCATTGCTACTTTCACTTCTCAGGGGGCCTTTGATACAACCTATATACCACATGGCAAACTAATTTCATTTGGTGGATTAATTATTTTTAAGATACTTTTAGGGCAAATTTCTCCAAAAGCATAACATTTCATTAAAAAGAGTACTTTAAAACAAACACCTGAAATGTTATAAAATTAAGCTAAGACCAAGATAAGCACTTCCAAATTAGCGAGCAACCTTAAATAAATGGGTGTTTAATGATGGGTTAAAAGCTATTGATGACCATTACTTGGGAAGCAGTCCCATAACTATGGAACCACCATTAGGAATGCTCTTTCTTTCAGGCTCATCCTTGATTTTTCACCTCTGGTGGAAGCTTGTGCATCCTCACAGAAGAAAAAACTCACTGCATTGACAGTTCAACTCTTGATGTCCACATGGTGATGGACACCATGCAAAAGAGACTTGCTGTTCCTTGTTATCGGTTTCATTCATTAGTTTTGTTCAGTACCATCTGTGATGAGTTTTGTATTCACTTAGAAGCCACGACAACCTTAAGGAAATTTATCTCCCTCGAAGTACTTGCCTACAGTGGTTTCCCTTCTAAGTTTCCATGTTTTCCAACATGGCTATTGAGTTTGCAAAAGTGGTGTGTATACCTATATACCTATATACCTATATACTCCATCAATACCTTTCTCCATTTTTGCTTGCTTAGCATTGGCCCAAACAATATGTTCTTACTGAGATTATTATAGGTCAATCCTCCCAAACAGGACATTTCTTGAAGATTGCTCAGAAACTTTCCTTGACTTATTGGAGCGTGGTGGCTAACGAGGTTGGGACAATGGGCTGATGATCAGCAGGCTCATGTTTGAGACCTGGTTGCTGCCGCAGGATGGGATGAGCTCCCGTCACTTGCTCCAGCTCCTGCTGACCAGCAGTTTGAAAGCAGATAAATGGGTGCTACTTCAATGGACAATTTAACAGGGACATGAAAGAAGCCCCCAGCTGGATTTCTCCCAGGCAATGGTGATGTCACCAGCTGAGCTTTTCACCGCAGAAGCACTTCTCACATGGAAGTATAGTATAGTATTCACTTACCAATGGAGAGCAAAAATGCTATCTTTGCTAGTATAGTACACTTGTTTGCATTGGCTGCCTACCCATATTTCCATCCAATAATGTCAATGATCTCATTCTTTATACTTGGTTCTATTGATTGATAATTCAATGCTTTGAGTTCAGAGAACGTGCAATGTAAAGACTTCTCTGCTGTGTTACCCATTTTGAAGAGCAGGACTTGAAACTTTTTTTTTTCTTGAAAGTTAATTTTACTACCAACATACAAAAGCCCTTTTATTTACAAATGCCATTGCTGGCATCTGCTAAGCAGGTCCGACGGTTCTGCTCTGATGTTTTATTGGCTTTAGATGGAAGCTATATTGCCTTGAACGTAATTTTGCTGGAAGGCAGCAAAGGCTAGCAGAACTAGCTATAGGATGCAGCAGTTCCTTCCTTTATGATTGCATCTAGTTTCATTTGAGAACCAGAGAGAGGGAAAGAGGTTAAAAGACTTTTTGTCAAGGAAGGAAGCAATCTCCAGCTGTGGCTCCCCAACAAATCCTTCTCCAATATCCTGAGCCCAGCTGTCCCTTTCCTTCTTCAGTAGGAGAACGTTGGCCTTCAAGCGGTTGAGCTGCTCCCTCACAAGGGGTTAACCAGGCTGTACTGAGAAGACGAGCCCAGCGGATGCCTGCCTGAACAATGAATGTGACACTCTCTGATTATCAGTAGCAAATGTTTGAGCTTATCAAATAACAGAGGAAGTCATTTGGTTACAAATAAACCCAACTCTCATAAATAGAAGTCTCTGCACAAGGTGATTTCATTGAACTGGAGGCCGGGAAAGGCCACTTGCAGACACGACTCCCACTCTTGTGTACACTTGGGAACAGAGCCACAATGATTAATGGCCAGCCAAGCTGGTGGGGGTGGAGGAAAGGAGGAAGCAGCGTGGTTGGAACTCTGGCTGAGAAGTGAAGCTGGGCTCCATATCAGCAAAAGAGCAATAAATAAGCATCTCAGGATTACTGCTAGGAAGTGACTCATCCCTTGGAACACAACAGGAGCTTTGCTTCCCCCCCCAACACACCCCCTTATTCCGGTCCTCCTCCTCCTCCTCCTCTCTCTCTCTCTCTCTAGCATTCCTCATTCTCATTCTCTGTGGCAAAGGCCAGTGTGTCCCAGAGTCCTCTTGGCACTTGCTGTATAAAAAAAGAGAGAGAGAAAGAAATCAAGAGAGGGAAGGCAGAGCACAAATATGTGAGTGTGATGTGACTCTGAAATGATATTTTTATACAGCCACACCACTCTGCCAGAAAAAAATCTGGAAGTTGGACCAATGATGATTTCAAGGCTGTGGCTGTGCATATAAATGATATAGTTCAGTGGGCCTAACCTTTTCAGGGGAGATGACACATTGGGAATTCAGTGGGTATTCTTACAATGCAGCTCAGGGGAAGATTTACCCACTCACAAAACAGTTGTCCTGGGGACTTAACCAGTTCCAAAGGCCAGATTAGTAAAATGCTACTTGCCACCTCTTCTAACTCCCTCTTCTACAGGACATGGCAGGTTACTTTTGTATTGTTCTCACAGGTGCACAATCTTCCAAGCAAAACATGGGGGGGGGGGCATACAGATTGTTTCTGTTATCGAAGAAAGAGATTTTCTGGCACATTTGGGGTCTAAAGATGTGTATGCAAATGTGGGTGTATGCACAGAGGGGAGAAATGTCCAGAGAGTGCTAAGAAAAGGAATTTTAGGCACATTGTCTCACATGGGTTGATGCTGAAACTTTGGAAAAAGTGCAGAGAAAGCAACTAAGATTATTATAGGCCTGGAGATTAAAACATAAAAAAGACCAGTTGACGGGAACTCGGTATGGCTAGTCTAGAGAAAAGAAGGACCAGGGGTGACATGATAGCAGTGTTCCAGTATTTGAGGGACTGCCACAAAGAAGAGGGAGTCAACTCTTTTTCCAAAGCACCAGAGAGCAGGACAAGAAACAATGGATGGAAACTAATCAAGGAGAAACTTCCTAACAGTGAGAACAATTAATCAGCGGAACTGCCTGCCAACAGAAGTTGTAGGTGCTTCATCACTGGAGGTTTTTAAGAAAAGACTGGACAAGCCACCTATCATCCTGCACTGTTCAAAAGAATTCTGCAATCAGGTTTGCATTATTTGCACAATCAGGTAAAGTGTAATTTATTTTTATAGTTAGCACATTTATTTCTCATCTTTAATGCAGTTAAAGAAATTTCTGAAAATTAGATGAAATACATATATGCCTAAACCAGGCAGTATTTTTATATGCTAATGATCAATATTTAGTGAGAATGCACATAATGCAATAAAACATGCACAATAAAAGTGACTGCTTTTTAATTCCTCAGGAATGATGTCTGATTGTTAGGAGCTACTATAAACTCAAGTTGCTCTGTACAATTAGCCAAATGGAGTTAATTTCCAACAGAAAGAAAGATGTTCTTGACCCCAGACATACAAAAAAGTAGAACTGGTGCTTCCTGATTCCTGATTAATTAAATGTATTTATTATCTTGCCTGCTATGCCACTTAATTTCCAAAGATTGATTGGTTTACCACTAACAACGCAAAAATTAAACTTCAGTAAATTAGCTATGCTTGAATTGTTACCATTCGTAGCAGCAGAATCTTCAAAGGTTCCCAAATGCTTTTCTGAAGAATAATATTTTCATGGCTGTTTAAAAATGAAATAGGGAAGGGGTGGTCTAAAAATCTGGGGGTAAGCTATTCCAGCTGGCCCTTCACATTGTCACTGCAAGGTCTTGAGGACCACCATGGCCGATGTGATTACCTTTGATTAGGTAATTGCACCCCTTTCAGTTAGGATTCAGACATGTGTATGGGACCAAAACAAGATTGATGATCCTTACAGAGGACCTGGGAGGAGCAGGATGGGGGTGATGGATCCATCCTTGCTCTTCTTGACCTCTCAGCAGCTTTTGATACCATCAATCATGGTATCTTGGTGGATTGGCTGGGATTGGGCTGTACAGTGATGCACTAGTTCTCTTCCTTTCTCAGGATCAGTTCCAATCAGTGTTGATCAGGGGACAGGAGGAAGGTGTAGCCTATGGCCCCTGTTTTGTGGAATTGCACATGGCTTGGCACTCTGTCTACTCTTGTTTAACAGCTATATGAAGCTGCTGGGTGAGGGCATCAGAGGGTATCTTTCCAGCTTTATTTCCGAATAGAGCTGCCCTAGAAAGCCATGAAGTCATAAGGAGTCAAGCTCAATTGGAATGAGACAATCGTATCTCCTCATAATAGATTTCAATAGTTTCCATGAAAAAATGGAAATATCACATCAGGGGTTGGGGATGGGTGGAGATGATGTGAGTATACAATGCTTAACGTAATTCTGTGGGATCACAGCAGATCTCCTGGGGATTTTGTCTGAAGAACAATAATGTGTTCCACCACATTTCTCGGTGTACAGGTCTTGTCTTTTCAGCAATACCTCTGCAGTATTTTTAAAGCATGAGAGTGAGTCAGAGGAAGTCCAGAGTGAGTTAGGGCAACCCACTGCGTGACAGTTTTTAACAGCACTATCCTTAGCTCTAGGCAATTTTAGAGTCTGCAGGTCTTATCTTGTACTTACTGGCAGGATGGCATCTGTTGCCAGACAATTTCTGTGTTCCTTTGTAAACAACATGAGTGAAACCTAAAGGGATCATCCTGCTCAGAAAATAAGAAACAATTTTAAGGTGGGATAGGTGGCTCCATAAGTTTCAGTCATGTGATTTGCATTGTTAATTGTCATAATCTACTTTATTTATGCCCATATTAATTATTTTGCAATGGCACGGAAAGAGGAATGCAAGCTAAGAATTAAGGATTGATGCTCATTCAGTAGTTTGGGATCAAAAATGGTACCCAGCTCACAAAGGGACAATCACTTAAATATGAGCCAACAGTGTATGGCAAAAAAGCAGCCAAAAAAGCCAATGCAATTCTATGCTGCATAAATAGAGATAGAATCAAGATCACATGAAGTATTAGTACCGCTTTATAAAGCCTTTGTAAGACCACACTTGGAATACTGCATCCAGTTTTGGTCACCACAATGTAAAAGAGCTGTTGAGACTCTGGAAAGAGTGCAGAAAAAAGCAATAAAGATGATTTGAGGGTTGGAGGCTAAAACATATGAAGAACGGTTGCAGGAATTGGGCATGTCTAGTCTAATGAAAAGAAAGACTAGGGGAGACATGATAGCCGTGTTTCAGTATTTGAGGGGCTCCTACAATGATGAAGGGGTCAAACTATTTCCCAAAGCATCAAAAGGCAAAACAAGAAACAATGGATGGAAACTAATCAAGGAGAGAAGCAACCTAGAACTAAGGAGAAAATTCCTTACAGTGAGAACAATCAGCCAGTGGAATAGCTTGCCTTCAGAAGTTGTGGGTGCTCACTGGAGGCTTTCAAAAAGAGATTGGACAACTATTTGTTTAAAATGATATAGATTCTGCTGCTTGAGCTGAGGGTTGGACTAGATGACCTGCAAGGTCCCTTCCAAATCTGTTATTTTATATTCTATGTCTATGTTTTGTTAAAAAAAAAATCTGGCTTTCCCCCAGGGAATATTTTTAGCAAACAAAACCAAAGTGGTTGAAAATGCTGCTTCACAGTTGTTTTATGCTAGGCAATTGAAAGTTTAAATCCTTCAGATCAATGGCATATTATTCTGGAATCTACTTGGGGATTCTAATCAAACTACTAACAATATTGAAGTAGAATACATCTTAACTGAATTTGTACTCGCAGAAGGCTGCTTGGTTGACAGAATATTTAGAAGATGGCCAGTTACAACTGCAACTTTGGCATTCCTGTTCCTTTCACAGCTACGTGGAAGAGACAGATTTTGGCAAATCCATCTTATTTTGGAAAGGAAGGAAAGTGGCATTCTTCTACCCAACCATGAAAAGAACAGGAGTTGGACACCCTCCTCTCCTGGCATGGAATACTCCTTGCAAAAAGTAGGTTTTAGTCATTGCTTTCATGTTTCAACAACTGTGTGCAAAATGGGTACATAGAACTTTGAACTTCCTTTTATCAAAATAAATCTTTTACCCATTTA
This sequence comes from Azemiops feae, assembly GCA_023970755.1. Classification (NCBI taxonomy): domain Eukaryota; kingdom Metazoa; phylum Chordata; class Lepidosauria; order Squamata; family Viperidae; genus Azemiops; species Azemiops feae. The sequence continues at coordinate 101,976 of JALGBA010001429.1, forward strand.
TAATCAACTATCCAGAACATGGACTGCTGCAAAAACTTGAAAGATAAGAACCACTTATAATTTGCAAAAATGAGAACTATGACTGGAATGTAATCACAACTCTTTTGCTTTTCTGTTAATCAAGGACATATAATGTACTTTGAAAAGAGCCTCAACCTGTCTCCTAGATTTCTGAAGTGGTAAATAGATAATTAACTCCCACATCAAGTTCAGCAAAAGGAGAAAAAGCTTCACTTTCCACCCTTGAGCCTGTATAAGAAAGGATATTTCATCTTAGCACAAGATTTGAAAGAAATAACAGAATACCAGAATAATAGCATTGGAAGGGACCTTGGAGGTCTTCTAATCCAACCCCCTGCTTAAGCAGAAGACCCTATACCATTTCCAGTCCCTTCTTAAAAGCCTCCAGGGTTGGAGCATTCACAACTTCTGGAGGCAAATTGTTCTACAGATTAATTGTTCTGTTAGGAAATTTCTCCTTAGTTCTAGGTTGCTTCTCTCTTTGTTCAGTTTCCATCCCTTGCTTCTTGTTCTGCCTTCAGGTGCTTTGGAGAATAGGTTGACCCTTTCTTCTTTGTGGCAGCCCCTTAGATAATTTCCTCCTATACTGTAACATAATCTTGTTCCCCCAGGAGCACCACTTCCAATAGTATGTAATGTATGGATGTGAATAGATTTAAGTGGTAAATATGCCTGACATGGTATGCCATAGGCATATCTTCATGCAAGACAATCCCATCATAGAAATCTCTTCTCTAGGTTCTGGTGGGAAGAGCTTTTCTTGATCACAAAATCCCCCAAACATCCATATTGTCTGGCATTCTGTCTCACAGTGGCCCAAAACAAGATATAAATCCAACATAGACCACTTGCTCAAGTTCTCCCACACCTAGCTTTGAGAGACCTAATACAGTTTTGTCTCTTCCTCCAGTGGCTTTTTAAAACGATGAAATTTGAAGATAATCATGACATGACACCATCATCAAGAAATAATTTATTGGTGCAATAGAAGAGAAGAAGCTAGGTGTTATAATTCCATTTGTCATCCTTCCACTTCCAGGTTTTTATGTCTCCATGTTCTTAGGGTGCTCCCCTCCATATATACAACTTACATCACTAAATGATAAAAGCTATTATACAATTCAAAAAAATTTAGAATACATAACATGCAATGCAAAATTTGGTTTTTGCATCCTTTTGAATCTATACAATAACCATATGTTTCTCCATTGTCCCAAAGGGTAAATGGTGAAATAGTGGCAGCTTGGTGACTCCTTTGCCAGTTGAATCAACTATGGATGAGCAGTTTCCTGAAGTTACACAGTATACAACAACACAATGCAACAATGAATTTGAGGGGTTCTTAGATTAATGTACTCAGCCCTTATATTGGTAAGATTGTAGGTGATTCTGAAATATTTTACTAAATACATGTTGAATTCATTCTGGGATCCCATTTGTTGCAATGGTGTTTACACTGAAGGTACATTTCTTTCTAATCTTTAGCAGCAACTAATAATCCAATAGGAGAACATTGTAGCTGTGGGGTTGTTCTTGGTGCTCTCTGAGCTTGGCTGTTTTCTTGCAGACATCTTCAGTGGAGTGTTACCTAGCTGAGTTATAAAACATCTGCAAGAAAAATGACCAAGCTTAGAAAACACAAGAACTCCACAGTTCAAGCTTGAGCCACAAATATTGTCTTCCACAAAAATTCTCTTCTCTACACATTTTTTAAGTTGCACAGCATGGCCAGATGGAGATCTTTCCCTCACTTATCCTACTAACTAACCTCTTTTTTCTGTCTCTCCTGTGGCAGTTTACATCTGAATTTCAGCTCATTCCTTAAATCATCTTTGACCCCAGTCCAGGTGTTAATCTTTCCCTTCTTATCCTCTCACAGAGAGTGCTGTGGAAACAATCTGACCTTATTCTTCAGCCACACTGTTGGTGACACAGTTAGCTTCATCCCCAGATCAAAATCTACATCAGTCTGAAGAGCATCTGTGTGCCGATGCTTCTTTTATGGAACATGGATTGAATGGGCATTTGGAGAAGCATTAAAACCATGATCTAACACTTTGAATGGATTTCTTTTGGCTTGAGGAGGAAAGCTTTTCTATTCTTCCTTATGTCTCAGTTTCCCAACTGATAAATAGACTCCCTTGCAATGCACCTACACAAAACACTTGTGTAAAACCAGAGTTTATTTTGTCAAATGGTCTTTCTGTCTCATAAGTCAAAACTCAAGGTTTGAGTTGAGTGGAACCTGCTGGAAAAATTCACCATGTCCTCAAACCCAACCCACATCAAGGAGAGTGATTGATAGATTATGTCAGTGGTGATATAGTGGGGGGCCATGGGAGGGGGTGGGGTGGGGGCCCTGGGAGGAAAATAAAGCAGGAGAAATTCATGAATCCTTCTTCTTAAAGGGGACATAGTTATTTAGGACAGTACTATATGTCAATATTATCAAGGGGAGTAGCAAACATTAGAGTTTCCCGTACCTTAAGGACCGCTAGGTAACCCTTTAATTTGACTGTGGGGGGGGGGGAAGCTTTATTTTGAAAGCATAATAATAGCATATGCCACATTGTAATCGTGACATGGCATCTTTGTTCACACAACTCAAGTCAGTTAAATTCTAAAAGCTGCATATGACTAGCTTCTCGGTTTTATTTAAACTTTAATATATAAGAAAAAAAGTAAAAAAAAAGAAAGTGTGAAAAAGAGAGAAGCCAAAAATATAGCTCTTCTAAACAGCTTAGTTCTTCAAATAAAACCATTAACACCTGACTGCATAAGGACATTATACATCAGCTTTTATATTATTTCAATAAAGGAGCAGTTTATAACTAGAGGAAAAACACAATATACTATCATCATCATCTATTGTTACAGAATACAGAATAACAGAGTTGGAAGGGACCTTGGAGGTCTTCTAGTCCAACCCCCTGCTGAAGCAGAAGACCCTATCCCATTTCCAGTCCCTTCTTAAAAGCCTCCAGGGTTGGAGCATTCACAATTTCTGGAGGCAAATTGTTCTACGGATTAATTGTTCTGTTAGGAAATTTCTCCTTAGTTCTAGGTTGCTTCTCTCTTTGTTCAGTTTCCATCCATTGCTTCTTGCCTTGCCTTCTGGTGCTTTGGAAAATAGGTTGATCCCCTCTTCTTTGTGGCAGCCCCTTAGATATTGAAACATGGCTGGTCCTTCTTTTCATTAGACTAGACATACCCAACTCCTACATCCATTCTTCATATGTTTTAGCCTTTAGTCTTCCCAATTACAATTGTTGTGTAATAGTTCAGGATGTCAAAAGATTTCATCAGTAAGAGTGGTGTGTGTGTTAAAAAACAAGGTAAGAGGAATCAAATAGCAAATTGTTTCCATATAGAATTGCTAAGAGCATTACACTTGAATTGTTCACTTCTCAAGGATGTAAAAATATCTCCTCCCTCCCTCCCTTCTCCTATCACCAATTATCAGGTTGTGAAGATGTTGAGAGCTAACACTGAGGCTTTCTTCATGCAAAGCAAGTACCTTACCATTAAGCTATGGTGTCTGTCTAAATATTATATCATACTGAGGAACATTCCTGGGAAATTGGCAAAATAAATTTGATTGAGAGCAACTCCTTGAAATTAGCAATAGTACCTTGCTTTAAAAGAGGACTTCTTATGCTGCCTCTCTTATGATTACATAATTGCCCTAAGCTTTGGAGGGGATTTTTCTTAAATAGATTTTGTACTGTATATAAACATTACAAAGACAAGTCTTTGTTTTCTTGAATAGCTCAGCTTTGCAGATTGCTTCAGCTTTATTTTACAACTCTTTGAAAGTACCCAGACCAATATATGTAATATAAATGAACAAACTGGAGAGATTCTGTGTTTTACTCTCCTTTTGTGTTCAATGAGTTCAAATATGTAACTCAGGAAAGTTACATATTCTCTCTGTCTTTATTTTTCTCTCTGTCTCTATCCAATTGATTAGCTGGAAGGAAAGGCTGGTTTTTAGCAGTTTAAAGTTGGTAAAAGATCAAGACAGGCTGGGTTTTAATGTCTTTGGAGGATCCATCTTTCCAGATAGCTGGTAGATTGGTTTGCTTGGAATGGAATTATTATTTTAGGAGAAGCAGACACATAGTTATTTAGTGTGCTGCAGCTGCCAAAAAAGCCAACACAGTGCTAGGCTGCATTAACAGAGGGATAGAATCAAGATCTCATGAAGTATTAAGACCACTTTACAATGCCTTGGTAAGGCAGCACTTGAAATACTGCATCCAGTTTTGGTCACCACGATGTAAAAAAGATGTTGAGACTCTAGAAAGAGTACAGAGAAGAGCAACAAAGATGATTAGGGGACTGGAGGCTAAAATATATAAGGAAGGGTTGCTGGAATTGGGTATGTCTAGTTTAACGAAGAGAAGGACGAGGGGGGACATGATAGCAGTGTTCCAATATCTTAGGGGTTTCCACAAAGAAGAGGGAGTCAAGCTATTCTCCAAAGCACCTGCAGGCAAGACAAGAAGCAACGGATGGAAACTAACCAAAGAGAGAAGCAACCTAGAACTAAGGAGAAACTTCCTGACAGTTAGAACAATTGTTCAGTGGAACAACCTACCTCCAGAAGCTGTGAATCCTCCAACACTGGAAGTTTTTAAGAAGAAACTGGACAGCCATTTGTCTGAAATGGTATAGGGTTTCCTGCCTGAGCAGGGGGTTGGACTAGATGACCTCCAAGGTACCTTCCCACTCTATTACTGCTGCTACTACTACTACTACTACTACTACTACTACTACTATTATTATTATTATTATTATTATTATTATTATTATTATTATTATTATTATTATTATTATTATTATTATTATTATTATTATTATTATTATTATTATTATTATTATTATTATTATTATTATAGTTTAAGGGTGCTACTGGACCCCAGTCTGGTTTCCCAGATGCATGAAAAAGCTGGGAGGTCATTTATCAGCTTGGGCTGATCTATCTATCTGTCTGTCTGTCTGTCTGTCTGTCTGTCTGTCTGTCTACCTACCTACCTATCTCTATGAGCTCTGGTGGTGCAGTGGTGAGAATGCAGTATTGCAGACTAACTCTACCCACAGTCAGGAGTTCGATCCTGACTGGCTCAAGGTTGATTCCCAGTCAGTAAAATGAGAATCCAGATAGTTGGGGGCAATACACGGACATTGTAAACTGCCCAGAGAGTGCTATAAAGCAGCAGTCCCCAACCTTTGCAGCTTGATGGCCACACCCCATGAACAGCCAGCCAGCACATGCTCATACAGCTCAGCCCGTGCAAACAGTGGGCCAGCACACACAGACATGCCACGCAGTTCAGTTTCACATTGAGCTGCGGAAACATGCGTGCACGTGCTGGCCTGTCACTTTTACAAGTTCAGCTGCACACGTGCGCACCAGCCCACCTCTCGTGTAACCCAGTTCCAAATAGGCCACAGCTTGGTAGTCGGCTGCAGTCTGGGGGTTGGGGACCCCTGCTGTAAAGTATTATTGAGCTGTATATAAATCTAAGTGCTATTGCTATTGCTATCTTCTGGAAGGTAATGACTTTAAAACTGTAGTGCTAAGAACTTCCAGCTTTTTTTTTTTTTAATGCATTCCATATAAGGTCTGCTTTTGTGCTTTAATCCAGAAACTTCAGAGGGCATAAAACCTAGCAGCAGAACTGGTCTTGGGGGGAAATGCAAGGAGATCATATAACTGAACTTAAAAGATCCCATTGGCTGCCAATTCATTTCTGGACAAAATACAAAATGCTGATCGTGCCCTTTAAAACATTTCAAATCCAGACTATCTGAGAGAATGGTTCTGCTTTTATTAACCTCCATGTTTATTGAAACCCTCTGAGAAGGCATGCCCACAGTTGCCTAGCATCACTCAGAGCTGTACGATTGCTGCTCCTGTTCTTTGGAATATATTGCTCGTCTCTTTATCAGTGGTTAAACATTCCCTTGCGATGCAGTTTAACTGTTGATTTTTAACCAACTACTTAAAGTTGTGGATTTTCTTTGTTTTAACTGCTGTTCACCTCTTGATTTAAAATTTATTCCTTATCGCAAATGGTTGGAGGGCTTGAGTCTTGCCAGTGTACCAAATGAAATAAGAAAGTGTAAAAAAAAATAAAAATCAGCAAAGCTGTTACAACGATGCACCCCCCCCCCAAAAAAAAATAACAATATCCCACCTTCTTTGATTTCTGCCGAAACCGCCTGCATCCTGTTGCAGCTGCATCATTGCCACGCAAAAAGCTTTTCTGCATTTGAGGAACATCACAATGCTCCATTGTGATCTAATAAAGATTTGTGGCTGTCCTTGATGGAAAGAAGCTGCAAGCAACGGGGTTAAAAGAAACAGAGGCTTAAAAAAAAAAAAAAAAAAACCCTGCTCCCTTATAAAGATAACAGGGGCACACAACAGATGTTCCATGTGGAGACACTTAGTTTTATGGTTCCACCTGTGTCCATTTAATGCTTTTAAAAGCCATCTCCTGCTCAGTTGTGTAAGCAGATAAGACAATTTAGGGTTCTTTAGGCATGGTGTATGTGTTGCCAGTTTTAAAGGCATCTTTCAAGTGTCTATACTCTATCTACATCATGTTTAGCTGTGGAAGAGAAACCAAAATAATATTTTTTATGTTTCCCCTTTTAAAATAAAAGGAACCACCTTTTGTCAGAGGGTGGGTAGGTCTCGCTTATTTATTTTTTATATCCCACCTTTATTATTTTCACAATAATAAATAGTGTTTGATTTACAAAATAAACACTGTTCAAGGCTGTGAATGTATCCGGCACCACCTTCCTCCGCCTGTTTTTCCCCACAACACTGTGAGATGAGTTGGACTGAAAGTTCAAGGTCACCCAGAGCTGGCTTTCATGGCTAAGGCAGGACTTGAACTCACAGTCTTCTGTTTTCTAGTCTCTAATGTCTTAACCATTAGACCAAACTGGCTCTCATATACAGATAGTCCTTGACTTACAACAGTCTGCACAGTGACTATGTGAAGTTACAACGGCACCGAAAAAAAGTGGCTTATGACCATTTTTCACCGTTATGATCGTTGCAACATCCCCATGGTCACGTGATTTACATCCGGATGCTTGGCAACTGACTCACATTTATGACGGTTGGAGTGTCCTGTGGTCAGGTGATCCCCTTTTGTGACTTTATGACAAGTAAAGTCAATGGGGAAGCCAGATTCACCGAACAGCTGTGTTACGAATTTAACAACTGCAGGGATTCACTTAACAAGCATGGCATGGAAAGTCGTAAAATGGGGTGAGACTCACTTAACAAATTTCTCACTTAAAGGAAGACAGGGAATAGATCCGTAAAGATTTTATGGCTCAGTTGTGGTCGTAAGTTGAGGACTATCTGTATACAGTAAATATATATATATATTTCCAAATTCCACCCTAGTGAACATTTTTTTCAGTCCTGATTGGAAATACCAGGGACCATCTGAGGTGTAGAGCATTTAGTCCACTGTTGACCTATGAGTAAGCTACTATTTTATTACTCAAAATGTTTTCAAATGACTAGCCTTTCTATTTCCGAATCCTTGTGATTTTGAATGGTCAGACTGGTGAGTCTTTATGGATCTATTCCCTGTCTTCCTTTTCTTGCAAGTCTTCATGCAGGTTCCACAGCCTAAGAGAAAGGAGAGAAAAAATAACATTGGAAATGCAGGCTATTTATTCATCCGTGTATTTATCTCTTTTCCCCTCTCCCTTCTCATCAGCATCTGTGTAAAAACTACCAGTTGAATGAATCCCACCTGGAATTGTATTCATTCTATTTCATTCTGTCTAAATGTTCCTCTGAGCAGCTGGCAAAATATGAAAAAAAAAATGACCTAGATTGGAGAGAAAAATATGAGAAGTTGAAGATCCCACTGGAAGTGGAAATTATGGAATGAAATCTATAAATAATAGGTTTTTACTGTGTTTCCTGTGAGTAGTTTTTTTTTTTTTTTTTTTTTTTCAGGACCTCCTTTCCTCCAGCCTTCATTCTTTGTTTTCATAACAAAAATATCACCAGTGAAATTATACAGGCAGACAATTCTGATCTACAAGTTTCCTTATATCTGAAACTCAGGAAAGTATCCCGTGTTACTAAAGCTGATTCTTGCATCTGAGCATACAGTAATATGAATGGGATCATGGCATATGATATTGGCATTATGAAGGATATAAAACCAACCTTAGAAGAGTTCTATTTCTATAGACTCTCTTCTGCAACATATTGTTCTCCAGGCAAGATTGATTACACATCCCATCATGTCAAGCCAACCTAGCCAACCTAGCTAGTGGTGTGCCTGCTGGGAATGATGGGATTGTTGTTGTTAGTTGCGAAGTCGTGGCCGACCCATCGCGACCCCATGGACAACGTTCCTCCAGGCCTTCCTGTCCTCTACCATCTTCTGGAGTCTGTTTAAGCTCACGCCTACTGCTTCAGTGACTCCATCCAGCCACCTCATTCTCTGTCGTCCCCTTCTTCTATTGCCCTCAATCTTTCCCAGCATTAGGCTCTTCTCCAGTGAGTCCTTCCTTCTCATTAGGTGGCCAATGTACTTGAGTTTCAACTTCAGGATCTGGCCTTCTAAAGAGCAGTCGGAGTTGATCTCCTCTAGGACTGACCGGTTTGAAGACTCGCAGGAGTCTTCTCCAGCACCATAGTTCAAAGGCCTCAATTCTTTTGCGCTCAGCCTTTCTTATGGTCCAACTTTCACAGCCATGCATTGCAACAGGGAAAACCATGGCCTTGACTATACGTACTTTTGTTGGCAGGGTGATGTCTCTGCTATTTAGTATGCTGTCTAGATTTGCCATAGCTTTCCTCCCCAGGAGCAAGCGTCTTTTAATTTCTTGGCTGCAGTCCCCATCTGTGGTGATCTTGGAGCCCAGGAAGATAAAATCTGTCACTACCTCCATTTCTTCCCCATCTATTTGCCAGGAATTGAGAGGGCCGGATGCCATGATCTTGGTTTTCTGATGGGATAGGGATTTATTTTAAGAAAGTTTGCTGTAGATCATGGGTGTCAAACTCGCCGAATCATGTAACGTGTCGCGACATATCGTGACTTTTTTTTTTTTGCATTGCCGGAGCTGGGGTGGGCGCGGCCTCCATATGATGCAACCAGCCCGCGGGCTGGCAGTTTGACACCCCTGCTGTAGATGGTTCCTGTCCCTCAAAATTATACATGAATGAATCAAAAACTGAATCTGGATGGAGGAAGAGAAGGGTGGGGGAATCAGGATATTCACATCTCATTTTAGAGATAGCAAGGCCTCTTCCTTTCCCTGCAGCCATAACAAAAATAATTGGGAACAAATGTAGTTAAGTGAAAACATATGCTGCCACAGATACAGAGAGAAGTTTCCGGATATAGAGCAGAACTTGCAATTGAACAGTTCATACTGCAAACTCAAATAATAAGAAGGAAAGGCTTGCAAATATACACTCTGGGTACAGTATATATGCCATTGCAAACCTGCAAAAGAGTCTGATAAAATTGCAGGAAGAAGATACTTCTGCAGTTAAGGGAGAACGGTGATCATGAAAATAAAATTTACAAAAAAGTTTTAGATTTCAAGGGCAGATGGAAGTGTTGACTTTGAAAGTCTCTGATTTCTGACCTCTCCTATTGGTAAGGCTAAAGAAATTACCTAGGTGATTAAATGGCTGTTAAAAAAATAAATCTGGTTTGGCAAATACTTGAATGCATAACAAGAGCAGTGCCTCCATTAGGAATTTTTATTATGACCCTGAAAATTGTGCCTATTCCTTAGAATCCTGACGCTAGTACAAAGGGTATCTGGAGTTTGTCAATATATTGCACATACTGTATCTCCTAGCTGAGAAGAATATGGATAACCAAATGCTGGCTTGCAAGTTAATTTCTGTATTAGGTATCCAAGCTTGCATAGAATATGGTGAAGGTCTTTGCAAGTAAAGTTGACTTTATTTGGGCTTGTGGCATAGTGGCTAAAATGGGTAAGAACTGACTAGACTATCTTTGTTTGCAGGGAATGTTGCATTGTGAGAGGTACAGGTATGACTAAGGATAATTAATTATTTCTTTCTGCTAAAAATATTTTTGTGAAACCTTTGATAACAGCTGATGATGACCACAGCATATGGAAGGAAGATCACAACTTAAGAGCAGAAGAGGAGTGAATGGTAAAGAGCCAGAATTAGTATTTAAGTAAAACTAAGAGAAAAGAGAAGGATAGACTAGATCTGAATAACCCTGGTCTGATCTAGTGGTATAGGGTTGGATGAATACATGTAGTGGAAAGTGTAGGTTTAATTCTGGAAAGCACGTAGTGGTGTCTAGGTTGCGGTTGGTGCATATGAAAAGAGGAATTGATAGGATGGTAATAACTACACCAGGGGTTGTCAAACTTGGCCCTTTTATGACTTGTGGACTTCAACTCCCAGAATTCCTCAGCCAGCATGTCTGGCTGAGGAATCCTGGGACTTGAAGTCCACAAGTCATAAAAGGGCCAAGTTTGAAGACCCCTGAACTACACAATGGATGGTAAAAGAAAAAAAATGGGAAATTTAGGAAAATCCTGTGGAACATCTTGAATTAATGTTGGGTGGGAGATATATTCTTTCACACATTATTGTATCATACAATCTATTTAGTATTTGTTGCATTCTAAATTTCAGCTACGAATATAGCATCAGGCAAACAATTCAGATCTTTGATCGTGTCCTTGATCAGCACATCTGGTTCATTATGACCTTCAGAAAGCTGGTGAAAACTTGGCTTTCTCCTTAGGCTTTGGGGGGCAGGGTAAATAGATTGTCCCATCTGGAAAGTGTGGGGGTTTTTGCCCACCTAATAATGTTTTGGATGCTAAACCAAAACGGAAGTACTAAAGGACATGCTTTTTCTTCATATTGACACAGTTCTGTATCATTGCTGTACCATCTACAACACCCCTTCTCATCTTAATCTTCAATAAAGATATATGTAGCCCTCGACTTACAACAGTTCATTTGGAGACTTTCAAAGTTACGACAACACTGAAAAAAAGTGACTTATGACCGTTTTTCAGAGTTACAGCCTTTGCGGCATCCCCATGATCATGTGATCAAAATTCAGATGCTTGCGAACCGGTTCGTACTTATGATGGTTGCAGTATTCTGGGATCACCTTTTGTGACTTTCTGATAAGCAAAGTCAACGGGGAAGCCAGATTCACTTAACCACGGTGTTACTAACTTATCAACTGCAGTGATTCACTTAACAACTGTGGCGAGAAAGGTCATAAAATGGGGCAAAATTCACTTGACAAATGTCTCGCTTAACAACAGAAATTTTGGGCTCAGTTGTGGTTGTAAATTGAGGACTTACCTGTATTGGACATAAAGACATCCAACTAGATTTGGCCCAGCTTGTTAGATCAGGGACAGGGTAATGTGTTGTAACACATTTCTGGGATATCAGAAGAGCTAAAGTCAGTCCCCAAATGCTATGGAGTGGACTTCCTCCCCCCCAACCCCCCAAGATTATACTGGCCCCCTTCCTGGAAGATTTTAGAAAATGATTTTAAAAATGAGTGTTACTCTTATACAGTAATACTTAAGTAACTTTACTATATGTTTTTGTGATTTAAGCTGATGTTATTTAATCCTGTTGTTTCTATTATGACATTGATCCACTTAGAGTTGTGAGATTGTAGGGGAATAAAAAAATTAATAGATTAATTGCTATTATTAAAAAAAAAACAGAAAAGCTCTGATTAGATAAAATTATCAGCCAACCAGATTCCTCGGGAAAGCAAAAAATGAGAATAAGTCAGTAGCAGCAACTGGTGTTCAGAGACATTCCACCTCTGATCACAGATAGTAGAGTACCATAATGACCAACAAAAGTCTTATCTTTGATTGTATTTAATCTCTTTTCAAAGCTAGTAGTTGTCATCACATCCTGTAGTAGCTGAATGGTAGGATGAGAAGCACTTTTTTTTTGTCTATCGTGGTCTCCTATAGTAAATCTACTTGGATACCCTTGAGTTTTATTCAATTCTCCTCCCAGATTATCATCTGCTAAATGCAATGTTGTATAGAAGCCAATGGCCCTTGTCTGGCTCCATGAATAATCTTCACTATTGTGAAGTTGGCATGGACTTTTATGTCTCCACTAGACAGAGTCATTTCACAATGAAAAGAATAAGTTATGTCAAATCTTTTTGGAATCCAGGTCAACTCTTGACAATTTCATGAGTGCTTCCATGAATTTTTTCAGCAAGAATATGGAATTTTGCCACGATGTTGCCTTCTGGATATTTCTTTGACTTGCTGAACTTGTATGGTCTCAAAAAAGCGAACCAGAGTCAGATCTGATTCATACTTGGATCTGAGAAGAGCTAGACTGAAAAGTCAAACTTTTTGGATGAAAACAATAGTAGACCACGACTGATTATTGTGAAGGAAGCTGCATAGTTTTCAATTAGTTCCCAGGAATAACATTTGTTTCAGCAGCCTCAGACATTGAGTTGCAGATTCTAAACCCGTTTACGAAAGACACTTTTTAAAGTTTTCATACCTGTTCTGACCAAAAACATAGTTGTTGTACAGTTAAACTGTTTTCCATTAATAATTTTTACCCATTTTGATTTTGAATGGGGCAAAGGGACTCAAGGATTCTTCTTCTTTCTTTCCTAAAGTGAATGTTGATGACCAGTTTAGGAAAAAGGCCCTTTCCATGTTTGCAAGAGAATAACTGAGTGCTCTTTGAGACAAGTCATGTGGATAAGTAAGATTTCCTATGGATTTGGTCTTACAAAACAAACAAACAAACAAAATCCTCTAAGCACAAAGCTGATAGCAAAACAGACAGGCACAAGAAGTTTAAAGGGATCTTCCAATTTTGATTTTAGTCTGTGTGTGCTAGCTGGGGAATTCTGGTAGTTGAAATGCATGCATCTTAAAACGGTCAGGTTTGAAAAACACTGTCTTAATAAGATCATGTCAACATTATGTCTCTGAGGTTAATTGTTAATCCACACCTTTACAAATTCTTCCAGAAAGAAGCTTTACCTGTGGCACTGGACTTTGAATGCCTCCTCTAGTTGGCCATTTTTAGGAAACCCATGTTTTAATTCCTTACTTCTCAAGTGTCAAATGCAAGGCTCCCCCTTTTATGTGTATGTGTCCTTCAGAAACAAAACAGCCTGAGAAGACAACTCATGAAGATCTTGGATGCCACAGGTGCCCAGAGGCAGCAAATTATCACCACAATGTAATGCCCTCTGTTACTCAAATGTAAAATTATTTGTACCTGGGCAGGAATATTTTTACTATATTCAGTTAATTGTAAATGAAATTAAATCTTTGATCCACTTAATTTCTTTTTTCTCCTACTTTTTTGGTCTCAGACCACTCACTCAAGTATACCCTGCCATTGATTTCAAGAGGAACGGGTACCTAATTTTCACAGCAAAATACTCAGATGTGAAACTCCACATATTTGGTGGAAAAAAAGCTCTCCTCTTTTGCTGAGAGGATAACCAAAATAGATATACTTCTGCATTTATCTGGCTCAGTTTTTCTAGGACTGAGTATCTTTCTTACATTCATACATACAGCTTGTATTTATGTTGTGACAAATTGATGGATAGTTTCCATTCAAGTCCCAAGCCTTAAGGAGGAAAGCTACTGAATCTTCAGATATTGTTGGACCATAGAATCTAATCAGTTATTCAGGCTAGCTAAAACTAATGAGAGGTTAAGCCCAGCGGCTTGTAGAGCACTATAAGCCATCTATCATGACTAAGAAGACATATAAACCATTGTTTGCTCTTTCAAATGAGTTGAATTTTTTATTTCTATGACTTCTAGCTAGGAATGCTGATGGTTAAGTCATTCTGAGATCATGGGAACTGAAGTTCAACCCAATTTACAAGCACTGGTTCAGGAAACAACAGTTCTATTAACAGTTATTAACGTGATGAAAAGGTTAAACTGGAATGAGCAGCAAAAGTGTTCGGGCTATCATAACTGGACTGCAAGGACGTTTTCTGTATCTCTCTGCTGCCATTTACAGTAGTAATTATTCGGATTTCTGCAGCCCAGATATAACAACTATATCAATAATTGGGTGCAATTGTATCAAAAAGATGAGCCTTTGTCAAATTCTCCTGAAATGGTTTTTGCTTCTGTTGTTAACTAATAGGCTATATTTAGGGATGATTTCCCAAAGGAACTGTAAAATACTGGTTTTGTATAACACAAACCAAAAACCTAGAGAAGTCAAAAGGCTAAATAAAAAAATCAGCCCCTTTATAGTTTAGCATCTTACATGAACTCTGTTGTGTCTGAATCCAATAAAACTGTGACAATTCTTAGCTATGATTTATACAAATTACAATTCTTTATATTGATTTATAAGTAAGTTCCATGAGAGATCAGAAAGTCTAGATGATCACCCTAATTGTGCAATCTTTATATCAGACATATAAAAAAGCGGTGGTGCCTTAGTCATGCCCTTCATATTGACTTTTTTGCCAATATCACCCATTCATAGATGGCATAATTAACCAGAGTTCTAACTGAAATGGAAGATAAAGTTTCTGATCTGCTCTTTATGGTAAGGTTTGCAGAACCTAAAACTCCTTTGTGTAACCTAACAATAAACCATAGTTTGTATTTATTGCTTCCCACTACAGAGTAATGTGTTTTAATCTGTGGGCTACCATAGTCAATGAAAACAATATCACAGTTTAGCTTTTACGGAACAAGATCATTCAAAAAGCAGAACGTTTGAATGTTTGAAAATCTTTCTAATTAAGATTTTGGGCAAATCACTCTAGCTTACCCCAACCCACCTCATAGAGCTATTATGGAGAAAAAAGAACACTGAGAATTATGTATGTTGCCTTAAGGTATACAGAATAAAGGGATATAAATTAAATAATCTTATTTTTTATTTATTATTTATTACGCTTGTGTCAGGAGCACGAAGGTGCTTCCAGGTTGAAAGGATTAGCCGGTGACATCACCATTGCCCTGTGAATGCCCAGTTGGGGGCTCCTTTCATGTCCTCGACAGGAGCTGGTGTGACGGACAGGAGCTCATCCCTCCCCCATGACAGCTCTTGGGTCTCAAACACAGGCTTGCTAAACTTCCTGCCCAACGTTCCAACCCATTGTGCTCCTAATAATCTTATTAAAATGTATATACAAATAGACGGTTATTTTACATATACAAAACCTCTTTCAAAGATGGAGTACACAATATTTTTATTTACATTAGGAACTTGATTATTTCTGAGTTGATTTCCTGGAGTGTTTGGCGTAATTTTAACTGAAACCCCAGTCTATACAAGCCAACAGTCTGCAGTGAGGAATACATTCAACAGCTGCTACAAATTTATTCATTTATTTAAGTATTAGAACGCATGCAATCTCTGAGCACGTGGCAACCTGACCGAGCAACCCTGTATGAAAATTATTTGCCAGGTATGCTTAAACTGCACTTGTACTCCACGTTAATTTGTACTCCAAATTCATTATTATTTTTTCTGTTATTCTACTGCATAACACCCCACATCTCAGCGGCGGGGGGGATGTTCTTTGACAGTAGTTATTTAAGCTGAGCCTGATCAAAACTGCTAGATTCATATTACTACCAGCTCTGCTCAACCCAAAGACTGTTTGCGTCCATCAATCACAGGACCAAATCTGTACCTCCATTTTGTTTGTAACTGATGAGGTTTGAGACTGCAGTACCAGGATGGTTATCTACAAAAGACCAAGCTTTACCCCCTGCCTAGAATTCTGGGAGTTGAAGTTCACACATCTTAAAGTTGCTAAGGTTGAGAAACACAGTTCTAGTGCTACTGTATAATGTACATTCCATTTATGTAATCTTTTGTTCATAATAGTAGATAGTAGGCCATATGAAAGATCTGGAGATCTGAGTTGGTAGTGTTGGGCTAAATAGAGAAATATGAAATAAGTCAGCTTCTATGTCTGACTTTTCCTTCTCTCTCTCTCTCTCTCTCTCTCTCTCTCTCTCTCTCTCTCTCTCTCCCTCCCTCCCTCCCTCCCTCCCTCTCCCTCTCCCTCTCTCCCTCTCTTTCTCTCTTTCTCTCTCTCTCCCTCTCTCCCTCTTTCTCTCCCTCTCCCTCTCTGTTTTTTTTCTGGGAAAGTTAGGTCATTGTTGGGTAATTGAGCGTCCTCAGTTGTTTTGTTCCAAAATATCCAAGAAAAACTTATTTGCCTGCCTCTGAGCTAGATGTTGTTAGCTGAGGAATTTTGTTGTTTTCCATCCTTCCCTCATCTTAATCATCCGGATGCTATGTTCTAAAAACTCATAAGCATCTTCTTCCTCACCAACCCAAACTCCTTCTTGGGTTTTGAAAGATAGCTCAATGTTTTTCTGATTTCAGAATGTTTCTAACCTGGATATTTCATTTACTGTATCTAGCCAAATATATTGGTATCCTGTAATGGACCTGAGAAGACGAGTAGAAAAATGCCTCATGATTGAACAGAGCATCCAAAGCAACAATTTTATAACTAGAAAGGTCCTTGTTTAATCATTAATCATTGCACAAACATCTGGTTTTCTTTAAACCAGCCCACATTGATCATTTTTATCCAGAGGGGAAGTTCGTGCAATTCTTTGACAGCTTCCAAAAATGGAATGTAGAAAAAGGAGTAAAAGGAAAAATGTCCAGCAGGAGATTAGAAAAGAGAGATGAAAAAAAATAAAGACAGTGAAGGAACAGGACATTTGAAAGGACAAGGATGACTGCAAAATGACACACCTCCTGAGAGGCATCAAGGATGGGATTTTTTTAAAACATTGCCACAATAAAACTTCATGGGATTTTATCAGAATCAGTTGGATCTGAGTCATTCTTAGCAAAATCCCATCATGACTCACTTTGTAACAATTTGAAGAAACCTATCAGTGGGAAAATCTGAAATGGCAAAGTGCTAATTTTTCTCACCGCCACAACCCTTAGCCCAATAAAAATGTACACACTGTGTTTATAAGATGAGCAGTCTTTGCTTGGCAAGAGTTGTGTGATGACCAAGAAAACAGTCCAGCTCACAGGAAAGTATGAACAGTCTGACCAGGCACACAGCACACAACTAATATTCCACTCAGACATAAATGATGTAATTTTAGAACATGTTGGCAGAAACATTATGGCAGAGTGTGTGATGTGGCCACAAAAGAATGGCAATGCAAGAGCCAGCCTTTAAGTATTCTGCTGTGGGATGGAGGAAATGGGAATGGAATAATAAGAGGGATAAGGGAAAAATAGATTCTGGTTTCCTTAAAGCTGTGATCAGTCACCAGGATTGACATGATGGTTGGGAAAGACCTTCCTATGTGCCAGCGAATATGCTGAATGAGTCAGATTAGAAATCTCTCTTTTAAAGGAAACCAAAACTCATGAAAAACTAAATTTTCTAAGTGCCACTGCATTAAAGAAAAGGGAAAGAGGAAGGAAAAGACTTGAAGAAAATACTTCAGAGTTGTATCACCTTCTTCTTCTGGGTTGCTGTGGAGGACATATACAGAATCAGTTCACTGTAGGTTCACAGCTGATTTGTGAGGTAGCTTAAGGGGAGAATGTGTTTCATAATCTGTCCACCAGAAGCCCACAACAAAGAGAATTGAGGGGGAGGGTTAAGAGTGAAACAAAGAGAGAGACCCCCTCAATCCAGTTTTGGTCACCACAATAAAAAAAAAAAGATATTGAGATTCTGGAAACAATGCAGAGAAGAGCAACAAAGGTGATTGGAGGTCTGGAGGCTAAAACATACAAAGAACAGCTGCTGGAATTGGCTGTGTTTAGTCTAGTGAAAAGAAGGACTGGGGTGACATGATAGCAGTGTTCCAATATTTGAGGGGCTGCCACAAAGAAGAGGAGGTCAACCTATTCTCCAAAGCACCAGAAGGCAGGACAGGAAGCAATGGATGGAAACAACCAAGGGGAGAAGCAACCTAGCTCTAAGGAGAAATTTTCTGACAGTGAAAACAATTAACTAGTGGAACAGCTTGCCTTCAGAAGTTGTGGGTGCTCCATCACCCAAGGTCTTTAAGAAGAGATTGGACAGCCAATAACTCTGTTATTCCGTTCTGTTAATATGTACTGTATATGGAGCGCATATCATGCAGATTCAAAACCTTGCACATTATTACATGTAAAGTCCCCCTGGTAAGAAGCCTTAAACTGTTTTCCTTTTCAATGGAACCTTCTTCCAAATAACATTTCATTCAACACAGTTGAATGACAAATTACTGGATGCAATTAGCCAAGAACCACTGAATTTAGTATCATGTGACTTCGGAAGCGCTGTGCTGGAATTGCACATGGGGCCTTAATATGGTACGTGAATTGGGTATAAATATCAGGATTATTTCATTAATATGTCATTCTAATCCTTCCTTCAGTCACAGTGGCATTCTGTCATAAGTCCCAGATTTTTTGGCAACCAAAAGTAATGAGAAACAGATATATCAGCAAGCAAGAAAACAGAAAAAAGATGTGGAATACGAATAAAATGCAAGGCTTTAAGAATGTAAAGTTCTATTTTAGAAAGAAACAAAAGAAAAATATTTCTAGCCTTTATGGCTGCAAAGGTGTAATCTTATCACTTCTCCCCCTCCATGAGCAAACTTGCATAATTTCTGAGTTTATATGAATCAGAGCATTGCCCCTCTGACTAAATAAAACTGCTGCCGATGTGTTATCCTTTAATGCAGCAGTCCCCATCCTTTGTGGCTTGGTGGCCCAGCTGTGGGGGGAGAGGGGTACAGGGCCTCACGAATGGCAGGTTGGCGCATGCATGTGCATGCAGCTCAATTTACACAAGCAGCGGGGCGGCATGCAGGCACAGCTCAACTTCCGCAGGTTGTGTGCATATACATGCCAACCCACCGCTTGCATGAATCAAGCTGCACACACATATGTGCCAGCTCACCACTCCTGCGAGTTGAACTGTGTGCACGTGGGTGCTGGCCTACCGCTTGCATGGCCTGGTTTTGAATAGGCCACAGCCTGTAGTGGGCCACAACAGGGGTTGGGTACCCCTTCTTTAATGGAATTTAAATAGTTGCTCCCTAAGGCTGACAACATCATCTTGACTAGTGGTGAAAGCAGCTTTGGAGTCACCAAATACTGTTGGGAGAGGGACAAATTATTGGGTTGGGCTGCCTTAACTGTGAAAATCACAAACTGTATAGGTCTGTTTAAGACAATTAAGCGTTTACTCTTCATAAAATGACGTACAAATTGTTTATGGTGTTCTGCTGTTTTTTTTTTCTAGGAGCATCTGGAGTGCTATTTTATTACACAAAGTTGGCGGCTTTTTGAGAATTTGCTGCTTCAACATACCACCATTTTGATTGTCAGTGGATCCAACTGTCTTCTTGAAGATTTTTATTCAATTGATTTAGTCCATGAGTACTTGTAATATGATAAATATGTGGAGACTTAAAAATGGTATGTTGTTTACCCTCCTTTGCAGCTGCCAAAACAGCTGCTATTGAGTTTTCTGTTCCCCCCGCCCACCCCATGGGTGAAAGAAACAAGGGCCTCCTATCTGATGGAGAAGAGAAATAGAAGTATTCCCACAATTCCTGTAATGCATTTCAAATGTGCATTCTGGAGAAAAATGCACTGTTATAGTAGGAGACAAAACACAATGAAGCAAAAAATAGATTATAACATATAATGCTTTTTAACTCATAAAATAAAATGTTCTTCATGCAGTCTTCAAAACAGGAGAAATGCAAGTATTTATGAATAATTAGACCATTTTCCTTGATTTTATTGCCTTCCTTATGATCTAGAAAATGCTATTTTTAAAAAAGCAAGTGATCAAAGGCATGTTTTAAAATCTTTTAAACCTGCTGCAGTTCTATGCACCAAATAGGGAACAGATAAGTTTGACAGGGAGCAGATAAGTTGAATAGCTTTGTAAAAAATAATGCAGAATTGGAAACATGGTAATTTATGAAAATGAATGCAGATGTGCACACCATACCTGTGATTTACGTAAAGTTGTATAACTTCATAGTGGGAAAGAGTAGATTTTGTGTCTGCTCAAACTACTGACCAGGTGCTCATTGTTGATGGACAGCCTCAACTTCAACTGTTTAAGCAGATTCACACTTACAGTTAGGAGAAGAGAATGATACACATGGCCCTTCAAAACCTGTTGAAGGACAACTCCCAGCATGTATGCCCACTGGCCATGTTGATTGGCTTGGCTAAAAGTTCCAGTTTAGTATCATCTGGAGAGTCACCAGTTACCATCCCAGCAGGAAAACTTTTGATTTGTTGCCTTTCAGAATGAAGGTGATACCAAGCCACAATCAGATCACAAATTGTCCCAAAGCTGTTGCTATCTTGGAAATGTAATGCATTTTTGTGGGCTGAAAGTCATTTCAAATACGCAAGTTATCTTCTGGAAGGTGGAAGTAAGAATACTGTCCTTTGACTTTAGCTGTGGCTTCAAATTACTGCTGATTTCAGCTTGTTCCTCACTGATACTAAAAGGTAGGGTGGCGATGGGTTGTGTTTGTTGTTTTAATTTCATTTCCTTCAGTAGAGTTACCTTCATGAGAGAAACAATTCAATTTGTGGATATGTCATGCACCGTAGACTATTAAAACTGTGGTAAAGTAAATTCAACTGTGCTAGCTACAACTCCAGTGTGCTACACATTCTTTCAAATCTGCTTGAGATTAGGCCTAAAAATAAACCTAAGTGAAAGGAATGTTTTTGTGTTCATATATTAGGCCCATCTTGAGCTGGAGACCATCTTGGCAAAAATGGATGGACCTCCCTGATGCTTGAGGAACCGGAAGATCCATTTCAAATCCTTTCGGAAATTGCCATTTTGATACAGTAACATTACAAGCAAACTCTCAAATTTAGCATGTTTGTTTTATGCTCTGCCAGTCAATTGCTGGCACAGTGACAGAACTGCTGGGGCAGGTCATGGCTTAGAAAACACAGAACAATAGATTTAGATTACAATAAAGATGCTTTCTCCGCCTTTTGAATGGAAATGTGTGGGTTTTTTTGTTTTTTTCTTTCTTTTTTGGAATAAAGGCTCAAGTTGCCTTATAATATATCCTTTTCTGGCAAACAAATTGTGTGGATTTAAGAGCAGCAGTGCTTCATTAAGGAACCTTTGTGGTCTTTGCCAAAGTGGCAAAGAAGTATTTTCCATTGTTTGAGTTTCAATAAAATTTCAAAACCCAAATCATGAATTTTGCTCAGATTGGCAAAGGATAGGGTGGCTTTGAGCCCAGGTCTTCTGAGGGCTAAAGCTTCAAGAAAAAGAGAGAAAAAGACTGCTGTTCTAAACAAGGAATTTATTCCCGCTAAACTCTCATGTTGTTTTTTTAGTTCTTCAACACAACTCAAAATCAACTTGTGAACATCTTCTCTTCTGTCAGATATGGAATGCTGAAAACAGATAGAGATTGTCATAATGGACAATCCATCAAAGCTGACTCTACCATCATTGGCTGAATGACCTGCCTCAACAAGCTATGGATCTCAGACTAACAAAAATTACCTCAGCCCCATTTTTTATGAAATGGAAAGGGATGGCTGAGGTAGAAAGCTAACCAGACTTGGCCCTGGTTTAATGAGGGCCCCTCTGGGAAGTCAAGGAACACAGCAATGGCAATCCTCCTCTGTATTATGCCAAGATTTAATTTATTAAGTGACAAGAAGTCATGTTTGACTCCAGCATTTGACTGGTGCTTTCTAAAAACAACAGCAGCATTAATAACGACAACATTATGTTTCCTATTGGGGGGAGCTCCCCTGCTTCAAAGCCAGATTTTTTTCTTCCAGTATTTGAACTTGTCCTTATTCTGGGCTGTTTTAGGACTGAAATAAAGATGGTGATAAGAATGCTTTTCCAAACTGTGAAAGGGAAAGGATTTTTACAGCCAGATCCTTTCCTCATAGCCTTTAACTACTATATGGTTGCCTGCTGCTATGGCAACTGGAGCAAGGAATAATGGAGATATAGGGTCTTTTCTCAACATGGAAAAATGTCATGCCAACATATCTTTCCTGGCATGATCAGATGGGGATTCCCTTGCCTTTAAATGTGAAGGAGTACACACACACACACACACACATACATACATACATACACATACACCCCAAGTCAAGGAATTCTGCTTCTCACTTTGGGCAGTCTGTATCTTTCCCTGACCCACTATTTTTGCAAATTTTATAAATCCAAGCAATTAACTGATACTCCTGATATTAATGTCTTTAATTCAACTGAATGCAGAACTGATTTACACTGTAAATTATCTTTCCTACTCCCAACCACCCACAGATTATAATTCCCAGAGTCTCTATTTTCCAGGCTTCTAACCATTCTGGCTTTTACTCAGCTTCTTGTATCTTCACTTTTCTCTATTATTCTAAATGCAACAGGAATGAATTATTTTACACCAATTCTAGCCGATCAGGATGTGTGACAAGTGCTTCAATTCAATGGGAAGGAAAGACCTGGAATATTTTAGCAACTAAAATATTCCTGATAGAGACAGCGTCCTAGGTACCTCTCGAAGTAATTGTCCCAATTAACAGAATTGGGAGGGACCTTGCAGGTCTTCTAGTCCAATCCCCTGCTCAAGCAGGAGACCCTATACCATTTCAGACAAATAGTTGTCCAATCTGTTCTTTAAAATATCCAGTGATGGAGCACCCCAACTTCTGAAGGCAAGCCATTCCACTGATTAATTGTTCTCACTGTCAGGAAATTTCTCCTTAGTTCTAGGTTGGTTCTCTCCTTGATTATTTTCCCTTCATTGCTTCTTGTCCTGCCTTTAGTGCTTTGGAGAATAGGCTGACCCGTTCTTCTTTGTGGCATACCTTTAGATATTGGAAGATTGCTATCATGTCACTCCTAGTCCTTCTTTTCACTAAGTTAGACATACCAAATTCCTGAAACTGTTCTTCAGATGTGTCAGCTTCAGCTTACATAAAATGAAAGTTGTATTCCCTTCTTAGCTATGCTACAAGTGTCCCTGGCACATTTCCTTCTGAGGTCCACTCCAATTTCTGAAGAGAAATTCCCAGGGCTCTTGATTCACTGTACAACTTCCTCAAATATCTTTTTATTTATTTATTTTCCTCATCCAAGGAACCAGACTCCTAACTCTCAGCTTTTGAAGGGCAGTAAATTGATCTCCCACATCTGTCAGACAGGTATGAAGCTCCTGCCAAGGGCAGGTTATTGTTGCAAGGCACAGGTGCATGGCTGAGAGGAATGGCTGGTGATAGTATATGCAGAGCAGGGCTGTCCTTGGGGTGGGGGAGAATTCCCCCTTCGCCGTTGAAGAAAGAAATTTGTCAAGTGACAAGAAAGATGACTTGCGTGCCTGACATTCCTCAGCATGAGAAATAATGAAAGAAGGAGGGGAAGGAAGAGGGGAAAAATCAAATTTCAACTAAGGATGTCAGCAGCAAAGTTAACACAGGTGCAATATCCCTTTAGACAAAGAGCACTTTGTCTTTTCTCGGCTGCTCCATGCTCTGTGAAGGATTTCTCCTCCCTCCCCTTTAATCAACGTGCAAAAGACAAAAATGCTGATACCCTTCCTCAGTGAAAGGATATTTACAGCACTCATTCAAAGGATGGTGAAAGGATTAATGCTCTATAGAACTTAAAAATAGCTTTGCTGGGTGCCATAAAAAGGGGTGGGTTAGATATATCCCCATTCAATTGTCCCCACAGAGTATTTGATTTCATTCTTGGGAAAGAAGAACACCTGAATTTCTTAGGCTGCTGCACACCTGGAGAAGCTAAGAAGATTTTTTTTTTCAGGTTCAGAAATCCTTCTTGTAAAGAGATTACAAGAGGGAGTAACAACAACTAGTTGCAATGGCTGTTGCACTCTTCCCATACACTTCATTCCATTCCTTTCTCCATGGCTATTTACCCTTGTCTGACTACTAAATTTAATCAGACTTTATTTATTTATTTATCTATCAATTTTATTGGCCACTCATCTTACCGCAAGGTACTCTGGGTAGTGTACAATGTTAAAAAAATTAAACTATATAAATAGAATACTACAAAACTATAAAAATACAAAATTCAAATGTACTTTATTGGACCTTATGGAAGGGGGAGGTATCCCTGCCTTTAGGTTTTCCTAAAGTGTTTTCTGAAAACATACTTCTCTTCATGAATATTGTATTATCTATACAACAGTGCCTTCAGAAAAGATGGACGATGACGACAATGATGATGATGATGATGATGTTAGATTTCTAATTGTGCTCTCTACCTGATTTTTAACATAAAAATAGAAAGTGGTGTTAAGCAGATGTGACTGCCAGAATTGTTGAATTGGTTGATGGTTTGAAAAAGGTGGAGGATTCTAGAGTGTAACCTGGCTTTACACTTCACTACATGGCAACAGCTACTTTCGAAAGATGCCCTCTGGGCAGCATCTAATTCTTCATGGGGTGCTCAAGTAAAGAATCCTGATTAGAAGAAGAAGAATCTTTTTTATCCATTGGGGACTCCCTTAATTTTTTCATAGTCTCCCTTTGGAATCAAATTTGATTTCGATTCAGATATTGAAATTAAATGGGCTATGCTCTTAGGTGTAACTCAGAGCAAAATCATTTGAGTAAACTTTTCTTGGACTACACCACTTCAGGAACACCAAAAGCATATATAAATGTAAAGCAGCACATGGACATACAAACACACGTGCATGCCACCATCAGGGGGCATAGACATAGAAAACCAACAAGTCAACATGAATGAAGAAGCTGTTTGGTCTAGTAGTTAAGGTCCCAGGCTAGAAACTGAGAGACCAGGAGTTCTAGTTACACCTTAGCCATGAAAGTCAGCTGGATGACCTCTCAGACCAACCCACCTCACAGGGCTTGTTGTGAGGAAAATAGGAAGAGGAAGGTATCTTAGATATTTTCACCACCTTTAAAGGTAAAGGTAAAAGTTTCCTCTGTCCAGTTGTGTCCAACTTTAGGGGGTGGCGCTCATCTCTGTCAAGGATGAAAGTTTGGCAGCTACATGCCTCTGCGCTTCAACTTGCCTTTAGATAAAGGGGGGAAGGAGTTACTTTCAAGTGGGTAAGAAGGAGAAACAAAACTTCTTTGATTCAGCTGAAGACCAGGGGAGCCTGAAGCCTTGTCAAGGACACCAGATCAGGTGTGGATTTGAAGCAGATGGTTCCCATAACAAAATGATCTTGTTGATATGGATTATGTAAGATGCTGGGAGGTTGGCTGGGAAAATTATTGTTTAAATCTATGAATTGGTGTTGGATCCTTAGTTAGTTTTACTTCGACATAACCAAGCAGCATATCCAATAAACAGTAAACATTTCGGAACTGGAATGGAGTTTTATTTGGAGCTGGATGTTGACAGTTTCTTAGCCAAGGGACCCAGCGTTGTCCGAAGACAATTTCCATGGTCATGTGGCCAGCATGACTGTATACTTTGGCATACGGAACGCTGTTAAAAGGATGATAAAAGTGAACACCACCTTTAGTTATCTATAAAAATAATAAAAGTGGGATACAAATAATTAAATAAATTCCCCTGCTATAATGTCCATTAGAAAATGAATGCTCTATTGTTCATTAAGAGCATCCAAAATCAGACATCCCACGGCTACTGCACCATGGCACAAGAGATTTTGAAATTTTCAAGGTGGTTAGGATGACATACTTAGGTGATTCTTCATGGGCCAAATTATCTGAACATAGAAAGACAGAAAGCTTTGCTCAGTTCTTTCCCTGGGGTGCTAGTTTTCTCTATGATTTTAACTTTTCCAAACTAGGGAGGATCATTCAAAGTATAGCCCTTGATCTTTGCTCCAGGATAATATCGGCCACAACTCACTACAACCCCCCCCCCTGAAGATTTTCACAGTCCCATCTTTCAACCTTTAAGACAACATTAAAAACATAGTTCTTCCTCTGGCCTTGGTAGATTGAGGGGAGAGAGGGGAGAAACTATCTGTTTTTGTCTCTATGATTTACTCTCTCCTGGATGACCACTGGGCATTATTTCATTTTTTTAAAAAGGCCTGTTTTTAGTAGTCAGAATTAAGCAGCCTAGAAATCTGAAACATAAATAAATATAAGCAAAATATAAATTTTCCCACATAGTTCTGAATGTGCAAAGCAGTGCTGATTTCCTCTGGATCAAAGCCAGCATATGTAGCTGGTTTGGTGTTGGAGCATTAAGCCATAATGCTCTTCTTATAATCAGCCCCTCTGAAATCCGTGAAATATAAGGTAATTGTGAATAGTTAAATGTAAATATTTGCCGAATAATTTCAGATCTTTCACTCTGAACCATACTCTGGATCCTGTGTTCTTTCCAATGCTACAGTAAATGCTCATTCCTGACATTTAAGAAGTTGGGCCTGACATTTTTCAACTTAATGGTCAGGACAATGTTTCTTAAATTTCCACATCTTTCCATCTGTTACGGCTTATAGAATGTAAACAACAAATGCTAGACTCATAGATTTCCTTACAGTGTTTTTCATATTTAGTTGGCCTAGACGCTTATGACTTTCAACCAGTGCTATGGATTCCATAATTACATTTGTATTATACCATATCTTCAAGAACCACAGGTGTAGTGAATTTGTAGTGTATTAGTATAATTGTATTATGAAAGGTGATTCTCAGATCTGGTGTTCAGACGTAATTCTAGAAAGTTATTTCCCAACCCATCTCCTACCCAAAAAAAAAATCTCATCTCTATTTAAGATGTAATTAATCTAAATGCAATTGAAGAACTTCATTCCTCTAAATGAACTCTGAAAAATCCATCAGAACATAGCCATTCCAGTCTATTGGTCAAACTCAGTTGCATATGCCACACTTTAAGATAAAGTGAGAGAAATTGTCACAAATTCAGAGAAGGAAAACAATGAAGATTAGGGATTACAAATCAATTTCCAGAAACTGAAATTGTTGGAAATGTTTAGCTTGAGAAAAGATGGCTAATGGGAGATTTGATAGCATTTCTCAAATACCTGAAAGGGAGCCACAAGGTTGACTTGCTTTTCCTCATAATACAGCACAGGACATTGAATAAAGCATTTATGTTACAGATTCTGATAGAATGTTAGAAAAAAAATCCTAATAAAAACAACTCAACAATGGGACCAATTACCTGGAAATACGGTAGGCTTCTATTCATTGGAACTGTTTGGATGGAGGTTAGACAACCAGCTCTCTAGAATGCTTTAATTTCACTTTCTCTGTTAGGCAAAACATGACTTTCATACTTGTCTGTTTGTTAAGCTTTTAGATGGGTTGACTTGAGCTCTTCTCTTTTGTGGAGAATCAACTGTATTTTTAGTTGTTGCTTGCATTGGAAAAAGTGAATGTGTGTTGATTTATGTTAGAAGGTATCTATCTGAAATAATTCAAAATCCTCCTGTCACTCAGCAGGATACCTTTAGCTGTTCAGCTATTTTGGCCTTGGTAGAACAATCCATTTTGATTAAACTATGAGCCAAATAGCTTCATTTCTGAAGACTATCAGTAGAGACCCAAGTTCTGATAGGACTTCCTCTGCTTCAAAATTGTCCTGTTCCTATTTGCATTACCAAGTTGCCTCCTACTCACATGTAGATAGTCCTTGGCTTACAATCACTGCTGAGTCCAAAATTTCCATTACTAAGCAAGAGAGTTGTTAGGTGCGTTTTGTCCTATTTTACAACCTTTCTTGCCACCGAGTTGTTAATCAAATCGCTGCAGTTGTTAAGTTAGTAACATGGTTGCTTCCCCACTGACTTTGCTCAGAAAGTTGCAAAAGGTGATCATATGACCCTGGGACATTGCAATCATCATAAAAACATGCCAGTTACCAAGTGTCCAAATTCTGACTCCAAAGCACCAGAAGGCAAGAAAAAGAAACAATGGATGGAAACTAATCAAGGAGAGAAGCAACCTAGAACTAAGGAGAAATTTCTTAACAGTGAGAACAATCAACCAGTGGAACAGCTTGTCTTCAGAAGTTGTGGGTGCTCCATCACTGGAGGCTTTTAAGAAAAGACTGGACAGCCACTTGTCTGGAATGGTATAGGGTCTCTTGGTCGATCAGGGAATTGGAATAAATGACCTCTAAGGTCCCTTCCAACTCTGTTATTCTATGTCTATGACTGAAAGCACCTTCTCCCTCTTTACTTTTATATAAAAGGCTGAAGTTTTCCAGTCCTTGCTATGCACAATAAATGATTTATTATGTCTGTCTAATATTTCTGGGTTAACATGTTTAAGTTTTTACTATTAATCCCTCTTGCTGGAACTTCTTGAATTAAACCTGTCCTTGTGTCACTGGATTAAACAACAGAGTTAGTTCAGGTCTCCAGAAACTTCACAGTAATTGTGAGGTGGCTTGGATGTTGTTGATGTCTATCAGTTCTACTTTAATCATTACCAGAAATCATTACCATTATCTTTCTAGTACTTCTCTCTTCTTTAGGACAAAACATACCATTCACTCATATCAAACAAATCATTCTTTCTCATTAGTAAAGAAAGGATTGTGTATCTGTAAATATGAGATTAAGCAATCTTTGGCAGAATTAGGAGGGTTACACAATTCTGTTTGCTTATTGCATTTTTAAAAGAAACTCAGGGGGGGGAGCAAAAGGAGGCTTTGTACAATATGGAACACAGTGATTTGATCCAGATTCATATTTTTTTTCTTGTCAAACTTTCTCATTTGGGACTGCACCAATTTTGAGGAAATTAATTCCATCCACACATCCATCCATATTTATTCCTGAGAGCTGTGGCATAGGCTCATTTTCATTATTCAAACTTTCAGTGACTTGAGGGCCAGTTTGTTGTATTGACTGAAGCATCAAACCAGAAACCAGGAGATTGTGGCATGAAAGCTGTTTGGGTGACTTTGGACCAGTCATTCTGTCTCAGTCCAACTCACTTTGGAGGGTTGTTGTTGTGTGGAAAACAGGAGGAGCAAAGAGTATGAGGTAGCTTCACCACCTTAAGTTATTTATAAAAAAATAACACAGATGGAATAAAATATTTTTTAAAAGACAGAATATTTTTTAAAAAAACAATGGTAATGCATGCACTGTTTATATTCTGCCTCTCTCCAAGAGTTTCAAGATTTTTAGATATTGTACAGACTGCTTAACCTCTATCCTGTACTTCATACTTCTTTCAATTTTCAAGTTGAATTGGCCTTAACCAACTAACATGGGTGGCTAAAAAAGAAACTTAACCTGAATCTTACTACACATGTGAACTATGACAGTAGCCTTACAGAAGCCAATAGCTTTCTGCCTTCATCTACTACAAGGGAATGCTTTTTTGAATGTCTTTATGGATGCTGCTAAGATGATGCTTACAAAAAAGCAAATGAATATTTAATAAGTGCTGAGTAAGAACCTAGGCACTATGTAATTCCTTGATTTATTTAAAAGTCCTTAAAAGACTGATAATTTCAACTCTGAGTGCCCATGTATCCTGTTTCGGTTATCATGTTATTTACTGGTAGAACCTTGGATCATTAAAAAAAACATTATAGGTAATCCTTGACTTAATTAATTAAGCCCAAAATGTTTGTTGTTAAGCAAGAAAGTTGTTAAGAGAGTTTTGCCGCATTTTACAACTTTTCTTACCACAGTTGTTAAGTGAATCACGGCAGTGGTTAAGTTAGTAACGTGGGTGTTAAGTGAATCTGGCTTCCCCATTGACTTTGCTTTTCAGAAGGTCACAAAAGGGAATCGCCTGACCCAGGGACGCTGAAACCAGCCCAAATACAGGTAGTCCTCGACTTACATCAGTTCATTCAGTGACCTCCAAAGTTACAACAGTATTGAAAAAAGTGATTTATGGGTGTTTTTCACACTTATGACCAGTGATGGGATTCAGTCGGTTCGCATCGGTTCAGCAGAACCGGTAGCTAAATTTTGCTGCATTTGGAGAACCAGCTGGCTTCCAGAAGTCCAGTCTAGGCCTCGGAGGCCTGGAGGAGGCCTCTCAGGCATAGAACGGCCCACCAGAAGTGCATGGATGTCACTTCTGGAAGTCCGTTCTAAGCCTTGGAGGCCCAGGTCTGCATCAAATAAGAGAACCGGTTGTCCAGGTATTTGAATTCCGCCACTGCTTATGACCATTGTAGCATCCCCACAGCCATATGATTAAAATTCAGACACTTGACCACTGACTCATATTTATGACAGTTGCAGTGTCCTGGCATCATGAGATCCCCTTTTGGGTCCTTCTGACAAGTCAAGTCAAAGGGGAAATCAGATTCGCTGAACAGCCAGACTACTAACTTAACAACTGCAGTGATTCTCTTAACCACTGTGGCAAGAAAGGTTGTAAAATGGGGCAAAATTCAGTGAACAAATATTTGGCTTAGCAGGAGAAATTGTGGGCTCAATTGTGGCCAGTAAGTTGACGACTACCTATACATGCGTCCGAATTTTGATCATGAGACCATGGGGATGTTGCGATGGTCGTAAGTGTGAAAAATAGTCCTAAGGCACTTTTTTCAGTACCACTGTAACTTTGAACAGTCACTAAACGATTGATTGTAAGTCAAGGATTACCTGTATTCGTATTCTAGAAACATTCATGGTTCAAAGGGGAAGACATCATATTGTAGTATTTTGATAATTAAATTAAGGCAAACTAGAGTTGACTTTATTCACACACTGAGCATTTATGGTTTTTCTTTCTTTAATAATAATAATAAAGTTGGAAGGGATCTTGGAGGTCATCTAGTCCAATCCCCTGCTCAGGCAGGAAACCCTATACCGTTTCAGACAAATGGCTGTCCAGTCTCTTCTTAAAAACCTCCAGTGTTGGAGCATTCACCGCTTCTGGAGGCAGGTTGTTCCACTGGTTAATTGTTCTAACTGTCAGGAAGTTTCTCCTTAGTTCTAGGTTGCTTCTCTCCTTGATTAGTTTCCATCCGTTGCTTTTTGTCCTGCTTTCCAGCGCTTTGGAGAATAGCTTGACTCCCTCTTCTTTGTGGCAGCCCCTGAGATATTGAAACACTGCTATCATGTCCCCCCTCGTCCTTCTCTTTATTAAACTAGACATACCCGATACCTTTCTTTAAATAAATGGTAGGATGCGAACTGTGGCCTACAGATAAATTGTTAACTAATGCGGTTTGCATAAGGAAATTCATGCTGCATTTATATGAAAATGGCATGCATGCATGCACTAACCTGGACTTCTAGGCTCACGAGAGAGGGGGGGGAGAAAGGCCGAAGCTCTTTTGCTCAGATCTAGTTTCAACTGACACCCCAGGGCTGCAATTTTAGTTCCTTTTTATTTGTTCCAGCTCAATGGAATGTTAAAAAGAAATTATGTGCATCTGTCTGTACCATCAGCTGGATAACTCCCCGAAACCCGAACGGAACAGGACTAAATTTTACAGGAGGGGAAGAAGGAGCTAGCAAAGGAAACACCAAGTTAAAAAAAAATGACCTAGAGCCAACTGAGGACAGATGCAATTGAGGTGTGGGGAATCTAGAAAATCTTCCCTACGGGAGAGACACTTGGGCAGTGGCTGAGAAAGCTGCCAACTGCTTCTTCCTATACCCACTTGCTCCAGGTGCAGCCTGCCCTGTGTTTCCCATGTCAACATACAAACAAACATACACAGCTGTGGGGAGAGCTGAAATATACACCCAGAGAAGCAATATTATGCATCCACCTAATTATTTCCTTGGAAGAAAGTGCATATAGCAATAGCACTTAGACTTATATACCACTTCACAGTGCTTTACAGCCCTCTCTAAGTGGTTTGCAGAGTCAGCATATTGACCCCAACAATCTGGGTCCTCGTTTTACTGACCTCAGAAGGTTGGAACACTGAGTCAACCTTGATCAAACTACTGGCAATCGGCAGAATTAGCCTGCAATACTGCATTCTAGCCATTGTGCCACCACGGCTCTTTTATATATACAGGTAGTCCTTATGGCCACAGCTAAGCCCAAAATTCCTGTTGCTAAGCAAGACAGCTGTTAAGTGACTTTTGCCCCATTTTACAACCTGTCTTGCCACAGTTGTTCAATGAATCATGGCAGTTGTTAAGTGAGTAACACGGTTGTTAAGTGAATCTGGCTTCTCCTTTTATTTTTGCTTGTCAGAAGGTCACAAAAGGACCCCAGGACTGTCCTAAATAAGGAACCGGTTGCCAAGCATCTGAATTTTGATTAAGTGACTATGAGAATGCTACAGTGGTTAAGTGTGGAAAAACAGTCATAAATCACTTTTTTCAGAGATGTTGCAACTTTGAACAGTCACTAAATGAATGGCTGTAAGTCAAGGACTACTATAGGGCTGTGGCTGGAAAGGGCTAGAGTAAAAGGTCACAGCAACACAAGAACAGGCACTAAGCACCAGATCCATAAAAGCAAGATTCTATTGCAGTAGACAAGGTCTGAGGTACAGACTATGCTGAGAGGCTTCAGAAACAGTCCAAAATATAGTCATTGGGTGTAAGATGCCTGAGTAGCTGGCATTAGATGTGGAAGATCTCCACAGTCTATGGACTACATCTCCCCAAGTCCAAATGGGAGACTGAATCGAATTGAATTGAATTATAACTTTATTGTCACTTTAAATGTACACTAATCAGCATACATGAAAATGAGATTTTGTTGAATACAGCTGTCCAAGAGTAAAAACCTCCAATATACACTGCATAAACATGACAAAAAAATAAATAAAATAAAATACGCATATACCCACATGCACACACATATATGGCCCAGAAAAACAACACAGTCTAGTTCGGAAGTATACATATACATGGCAAGAAAAACGAATCTTGCGAGTTTACCAGACGGATGGGCAAAGCTGTTACAGAATCTGGTAGTCCTGCTGGAAATACTTTGAAACTTCCTCCCAGAGTGGAGCAACCGAAAGAGACCATAAAGTGGGTGTGTGGGGTCTTTAACAATGCTTTGAGCTCTAAGCACGTAGCACTTGCAAGCAGTGTCCTGAATAATGGGACGCGAGCTTCCTATGATCTTCTCAGTGTCCTTACCACTCTCTGTATGGACCTTCTATCCGAGGCATTGATACCACCAAACCAAAGAGGGATACAGTCATGGAAATTCAGAAGGGCTGAAATCCTGTGGAATTCCCAGATAGCAATAGCATTTAGATTTATACACTGGCCCATAGTGCTTCACAACACTCTCTGCAAAGCTTGATCCAGATGGACAAGCAGATACTATAGGTAGTCCTCAACTTACAACACTTCATTTAGTGACCATTCAATGTTAGCACGGCACTGAAAAAAGTGACTTATGACTGTTGTTCACACTTACAACCATTGTAGCATCTGTCTCTCTCTCCATAGTGACATGATAAAAATTCAGTCGCTTGGCAACCGATTCGTATTGATGACGGTCGTGGTGTCCCGGGGTCATGTGATCCCCCCCTGACGAGCAAAGTCAATGGGGGGGGGAAGCCAGGTTCACTTAACAACCATGTTACTAGCTTAAGGACTTTAAGAACTGTGGGAAGAAAAGTCGTAAAATGGGGCAAAATTCACTTCACAAATGTTTCACTTTGCAACAGAAATTCGGGGCTCAGTTGTCAAGGATTACCTATACAACAATAAAGTAGCATTTCTGAAAGAATTGCTCTGTTTCTTAAGCTGACCTCTCTTGAAGGGCTGACAATATGCTTCCTTGCAAAGAAAAACTTGCACCCACCCATTTACTAAACATTGCATATCCCCCGTGGGAAGGACCGTTCACAGCAAGTTCTGTTTCCTTTTACCTGCAAAATTATGATTTTTGGCTGGGTGAGGTTTGACTGGGCCAACTGAAGCAGAAATTGGGCTCCGGTTCCCTACCTCCAACTCTGCTCTATTATTCAATTGGCTCTGTGGGTTGTTGTTTTTTTATTTAACATAAGTGGATCTGCCATATTTTTTTTAGGGTGTAACAAAAGTTTGGGGGATTTAGAAATTTTATTGGTTGATAAAAATACAAAACATACGAAGAAAAATAAAGATAATGGAAAAATAGGGAGGGAGAAGGGGAAGAGAAAGAAATGAGGGGCAGAGGGGAAAAAAAAAGGCCTTGACTTCTTAGTCCTTTGATTCAGTAGAATATGGTAGTAACATAAAGCCTCAATTTTCTACTTTTGTATAAGAATATACCCTAGCCATTTCTATAGCATCAAACCTATCTAATTTGCAAAACCCAAAGTCAACGTTTCCTTTTTTTTTTCCCAGCACAAAACTGTTTCCAAGTAGAAACAAAATTGGTTGTGTTCTAGGGTATAACAAAAGGTGTCCCTATGCTTTTAGAAAATTAGCTATGGTTTAATAAGGCATATAGGGGCTGCTGTGATGTAAGAAAGACTGGCTTGTATTGAGCAAGAAATTCCTTCATAAGCAGAGGGGCAACAGGCTCTCCCTTAAGTTGAGCCTGATGATCTGGAGGCACAGCCTCAAGTCAGCTGAAAAGACAGAGCCCAAATAGGAAGTTCTTGTGGTCAGACAGCCGATATGGTCAGGCTGGAAAACCTCTCTGCTGTTTCCTGTGGTCAGTCAAATTCCAAAAGCTTGCAGAGCTTCAGTAACTCAGTATAAAAGATTTCTTAGAATTTGCTGGGCACCAGGCAGGGTGTTTGAAAATGGTCTATGATTTAGACCAGGATCATCTCAGTTCCATAAAGGAGGAGGAGGAGGAGGGGAGGGAGGAGGAGGAGGAGGAGGAGGAGGAGGAGGAGGGAGGAGGAGGAGGAGAGGAGGAGAGAGAGGAGGAGGAAGAAGAGAAGAAGAAGAAGAAAAGAAGAAGAAGAAGAAGAAGAAGAAGAAGACGAAGAAGAAGAAGAAGAAAGAGAAGAAAGAAGAAGAAGAGGAGGAGAGGAGGAGGAGGAGGAGGAGGAGGAGAAAGGAAGAAGGAAGGAAGGAAGGAAGGAAGGAAGGAAGGAAGGAAGGAAGGAAGGAAGGAAGGAAGGAAGGAAGGAAGGAAGGAAGGAAGGAAGGAAGGATTTTTTTTCCAACAAGTCCCAACAAGTTTTTTTTCCCTTTTTTACTTCTATATCAGCAAGATATACTTTTAGAAATGCTGCACAATATGGGGACTTGTTGTTGTTGTTAGTTGCGAAGTCGTGTCCGACCCATCGCGACCCCATGGACAACGTTCCTCCAGGCCTTCCTGTCCTCTACCATCTTCTGGAGTCCATTTAAGCTCACGCCTACTGCTTCAGTGACTCCATCCAGCCACCTCATTCTCTGTCGTCCCCTTCTTCTACTGCCCTCAATCTTTCCCAGCATTAGGCTCTTCTCCAATGAGTCCTTCCTTCTCATTAGGTGGCCAAAGTACTTGAGTTTCAACTTCAGGATCTGGCCTTCCAAAGAGCAGTCAGGGTTGATCTCCTCTAGGACTGACCGGTTTGATCGCCTTGCAGTCCAAGGGACTCGCAGGAGTCTTCTCCAGCACCATAGTTCAAAGGCCTCAATTCTTTTGCGTTCAGCCTTTCTTATGGTCCAACTTATGGTCCAACTTTCACAGCCATAATATGGGGACTACAGTACAGGAAAAGTTTACGCTCTTAATGAAGTCCCTCTTAGCTTTCTTATAGGCCTGACAAAACCTTGGCAGAAGTGAGAGGGAAAGAGGCTGTTTAAAAAAAAAAAAAATATATTATCTATTTATAAAAACACTATTTCCCATTTTCGTTGTCTAAAATTATCTTGGCTGTTATACGCTCCCAGATCTAGATGCTTTCATTCCTCAAAGAAAGATGTAGATGGTTAAGGTCTTTAACTAGGATCGTGGAAGCATTGGGTGAACTTCACCCTCTGCCATCAAAGCTTTCTTGGTAGTTTTGGGCCAGTCATTATCTCAGGTTAGTTATTAGCGGACAAAATCAGGGAATGTTGTGAATAGTTTTGGAGTTCCTGGAGGAAAGGCTCGTTATAAATTTCACAAACATTTGTCAGTCATTTCAGTGTTCTCTTGGGACCTTCATGTGGGTTGCAGGTTGTTCACAAACTTACAACCATTTGTTTTAGTGACCATTTAAAGTAATAATGGCACTGACTTAGGACTGTTTTTCACACTTACAATCGTTGCAGCATCCCCATGGGCATGGGATCAAAATTCAAACACTTGACAACCGCCGTGTATTTATGATGGTTGCAGTGTCCCAAGAGTACGTGGTCAACTTTTGCGACCTTCTGACAAGCAAAATCGATGGGGGAGCCAGATTCACTGAACAACCCTGTTAGTAACTTAACAGCTACAGTGATTCACTTCACACCTGTGGCCAGAAAGGATGTAAATCAGGGCCAAAACCCCTTAAATTGTCTTGCTTGGCAAGTGAAATTTTGTACTCAATTGGGATCATACATTGAAGACTATCTGTATAGATTAGAGCAAGAAAGTTCTCTTATATCAGGGGTGTCAAACTGCTGCGATACATCATGACACGTCACGTGATGTGGTGTTCTGTCCCAGCCTACGTGAGTCCTTGTTATGCTCACAAGGAGAAACCCCTCTTCCAAGAAACAGGCAGGAAACACAAGAAAAAACCAACCCCTTTTATTCTCACAGTCCTGAGTCAATGTCCAAGGCAAACAAACACAGTCCACAGAAACTCGATCCTCAACACGAACGGTTGCCTTTGGCAACCAGCACCTCCCACACCTTCCCTTTTATAATTCAGCCAAGGCATGGCTTCCTAATGCCTTCTCCTTTGCCTTTGGAGCCACCCCATTGCATTCCTCTGTCCTACTCGCTTCTCTTTCCTGCACATTCATGCATCCGGGATTTGTCCCAACTGTTCTTCATCACTGTCCAACTCAGGTTCCCAGCACAGCTGTGTCTCAGCCTGAGCATGAGTAGAGGGGCCAGGCTCCTCATCTGACTGTAAGTCTTGGAGCTCCTCAGAGCCTTCCTCTGACTCTAATGTCACTCCAGGCCCCTCCTCCTCATCTGATTCCTCAGACTCAGCTGCCGGATCCACAGGCTGGTGAGGAATTATAACACTTGGCGAGTTTGACACCCGTCTCTTATAGGCTTATGTGACTGGCTTTTAATCCCTGAAAGTTTCTGTTTAAACATTTTTTTGTACTTTTTTGCCTGTATCAGAAAAGTGTGGGTTGATGAATCTGTGCTGAAGAGCTAAACAATCAGGAGCCCAGATTGTCAACCATGTGGTATAAAACTCATTCTTCAAGCTATGGTGAGCAACCCCTTTTCCCTCTGTTAAATTGTATGGTGATATTTGGCGTCTCACGAACACAATATGAATGCCTACAGTTGAGAAGCATGTGGTATTCCTCAACAACTGATGTCATAGTATGACTTTTCATATGGGAGGGGTTGCTTACCCCTCTTTGGTGGGTAAATTCTATACTCAAATATGTTTCATGAATGGAGCTAATATTAGCATTATTTCTTCACCTCTGTTGATCTTCTCGTGACAGCCTAAGCTTCTGTGATTCACAATGAGGGACCACTTATCCAGTCATTTTGAGGGATATGTCCTTTTCTACCATGATGACTCATGAATGAGTAGGAGGAAATGCCTCCCTAGAAGAATGAGGGTTCTCTCTCTAGGGCAGAAATCATGATTCTGCAATGTTTAATAGGACAGCTCATCTAATACATATTGCAGTAAGTGGAAAAGGCAAACAGTTTATTTGGATTTACTTTACATAGCAACGTTAAGGTAATGCTTCCTCCAAAGTGTGTGCATATGTGTATGTGTACAAATATGTGTGCTTTATTCCCAGAAAACCCTGTTCAGCTGTCACCCACTTGGCATTTCCATCACTTCTTCCCTTTGTGTATATCAAATTTAAAGTTTAAAATGATATTTAGCAGAGTTCACAATAAAATTGTGTGCTTTGCCAATTTTGTTGACTCTTGGTAGTCCTACCCCCCCCCCCAATTTCTGAATTTCTAAAGAGTCTGTTATGTATCTTGGTTGGGAGAATGTATCACAGGTTTCATCTGCTTCCTTAGCTTTGCCTAATTTGCCAGGAATTACTTATTAATATAATTCTTATTAGAATTAGATTAGGGGGGGCTGGAGCTAAAACATACAAAGAATGGTTACAGGAATTGGGTATGTCTAGTCTAATGAAAAGAAAGACTAAGAGTGACATGATAACACTTTTCCAATATTTGAAGGGTTGCCACAAAGAAGAGGAAGAAAAGGCAAGACAAGAAACAATGAATGGAAACTAATTAAGGAGTGAAGCAACTTAGAACTAAGGAGAAATTTCCCAATGGTGAGAGCAATCAACCAATGGAATAGCTTGCCTCTAGAAGTTGTGGGTGCTCCATCACTGGAGGCTTTCAAAAAAGAGACTGGACAACCATTTGTCTGAAATAGTAGTGTAGGGTCTCCTGCTCGAACACAGGTTAGAAGACCTCCAAGGTCCCTTCCAATTCTATTATTCTGTTGTTCTACTTTCTGCCTTTTCAAAGGCATGTCTAGGTATTAAGAAGGAATAATGGGTGAATACGATTTGGATTTAAAAGGCAGGCAGGCAGGCAAGCATTACTGATGAAGATTTTAAACAAGATCTTTTCTCATTGGGATTCTGTCAGGTATGGATCCTGAGTTGTACCTACAAGCTGGACAATTTTGAATTTGAACAATATTGTCTATATGCCTTTAGATGATTTTATCTTGATCCATAGAAAATGTATGGACATTTGGCTGTCAGAAGGTCCTGCTGATTTTCAGCCTAACTCAAAGGAAATTCTAAAGATACTGCTATACCCAAACGAAAACAGCAGACCAAAGAAGAGGGGGTCAGCCTATTTTCCAAAGCAGCAGAAGGCAAGACAAGAAACAATGAATGGAAAGTAATCAAGAAGAGAAGTAACCTAGAACTAAGGAGAAAATTCCTGACAGTGAGAACAATTAACCAGTGGAATGGCTTGCCTTCAGAAATGGTGGGTGCTTCATCACTGGAGGCTGTTAAAAAGAGACTGGACAGCCACTTCTCTGGAATGGTATAGGGCAGGGGTGTCAAACTGCCGGCCCGCGGGCCAGATGCATCTTAGTGAAACCGCGCCAACCTTATTGCCGGCAATGTCAAAAAAGTCGCGATACGTCACGACACGTCGTGGGACGTTGCGAGTTTGACACCCCTGGTATAGGGTCAAAGACTCTATAGGTTAGACTCAAAGATCTCCAAGGTCTCTTCCAACTCTGTAAAGGTAAATGAGTTATATTTTGTACCGAGCATCATAATATACTCAAAAGCTTAAGAAAGAAGGAAAACCCACAATCATATATAGTGTTTTAAAAGAATTAGAACTGATATCTGATGACTGCCCCCAAAAATAATAATACATATATTTAATGTTCAGTTCACATTCCGGCAAAAATAACCTATAGGTCTAGATGTCATGGATACATAGCTAAAAAACTGTGCCCATCAAAGATATTAATGCCTAAGGCAGAGCAGAAAACATCATTCTTTTCATACACAAGGTAAGATCCATAGTACTCAGGATATCTTCAACATACTGATGACACTTATTGTAACTCTGAGGGGTCCTCTGTGGTCTGAGCTTGGTTATTTTCTTGCAGACATTTCATCACCCAAACTAGGTAACAACATTGCTGACTCTTAACTCTTAGCTTCTTTATAATATCTGAATTGGAAAAGCTGTGCCTATCCTGAAGCACAAGCTGTATTCAGTGATGTGGTGAATTAAAGTCAGTGCTGACAGCATTTGCCTACTTGGGCTTAACCATGACACAAACATGGTTCCCAAAGTCCCCCAGGACAGTGCTTCATCCCATCCATCTCCACTCAAGAGAAATGTAGTTTTAAATCATCCTTAGACGTTAATTATATTAAAATATTATGTGGCCTTAAGTAATGTAAAATCTATTAGGGGTTTGTCATTCATTAACCTGGAGAGAAGTCAAGATGAGTCAGCATTGCCTCTTACATTTTAAAATGTTCCCCTTTCCACCCTGTCCAACATCCTGGGATATTGCATCTATTGATGTGATTAAATCTGCAACTAGGCTGGCAAGAAGGGTTAAGAATGACCTGAGTTTGGAGTCACCCAGCACAGCAGGAAGTGCCAAATGCCTGACTTGCCCCAGAATCCTCGGGTCTTCTTGCTATTCCCAGTCTGACAAGATTCTTGTAGCATAGTTGATTAACAATAAATTACTGTTAAGAGCAGGGATCTTCAAACGTGGCCCTTTTATGACTTGTGGACTTCAACTCCCAGAATTCCTCAGCCAGCGTGCCTCACTGAGGAATTCTGGGAGTTGAAGTCCACAAGTAATAATAATAATGATAATAAAGTTGGAAGGACCTTGAGGTCATCAAGTCCAACCCCCTGCTCAGGCAGGTAACCCTATACCATTTCGGACAAATGGCTGTCCAGTTTCTTCTTAAAAACCTCCAGTGTTGGAGCATTCACCGCTTCTGGAGGCAGGTTGTTCCACTGGTTAATTGTTCTAACTGTCAGGAAGTTTCTCCTTAGTTCTAGGTTGCTTCTCTCCTTGATTAGGGCCAAGTGTGAAGATCCCTGGTTAAGAGTCTTCATGAGTGGTTCCTGTTGCTTTTGCCTGACAGTTAGGCACCTGTTCATCCATGATGGATAATGGATAAGTGCTTTTGCTTTTTTTTCCCCCACTGCGTACCTTTTTAAGGTAGGCTGTTTTATTCCTTTGGTATTTGTTTTATTATTAAATATTATATTTTATAAACCACTTTGTGATGCCTTTGCATTGGAAGGGGTAAAAATATTGGTTATCTGTACTGTAGCTCCCAGCCTCTGAAGCAACACTGTGGGATGAAACCACTGAGATATGGCTTTGGAATCACTGCTGTAACAGAAAATATGCTAATAGGTACATTGCAAGGATAGATAGTCTGAAATGGGTTAACTATTCATGTTCCTTTTTCCTATGTGTCACTGTTGAGACTCTGAAAAGCCAATGACATTCACTTTGTTGTTGTTGTTAGTTGCGAAGTCATGTCTGACCCATCGCGACCCCATGGACAACGTTCCTCCAGGTCTTCCTGTCCTCTACCATCTTCTGGAGTCCATTTAAGCCCACACCTACTGCTCCAGTGACTCCATCCAGCCACCTCATTCTCTGTTGTCCCCTTCTTCTATTGCTCTCAATCTTTCCCAGCATCAGGCTCTTCTCCAGTGAGTCCTTCCTTCTCATTAGGTGGCCAAAGTATTTGAGTTTCAACTTCAGGATCTGGCCTTCTAAAGAGCA
The DNA here is from genome assembly GCA_023970755.1 of Azemiops feae. Lineage (NCBI taxonomy): Eukaryota > Metazoa > Chordata > Lepidosauria > Squamata > Viperidae > Azemiops > Azemiops feae. The sequence continues at coordinate 143,288 of JALGBA010001429.1, forward strand.
GTCAGGGTTGATCTCCTCTAGGACTGACCGGTTTGATCGCCTTGCAGTCCAAGGGACTCGCAGGAGTCTTCTCCAGCACCATAGTTCAAAGGCCTCAATTCTTTGGTGCTCAGCCTTTCTTATGGTCCAACTTTCACAGCCATACATTGCAACTGGGAAAACCATGGCCTTGACTATACGCACTTTTGTTGGCAGGGTGATCCATCCACTTTATGGACATATATAAAGGTAAAGGCTTTGCTGTCCAGTCATGTCTGACTCTAGGGCAAGATGCTCATCCCCATTTCTTGGCCAAGGGAGCCATGTTGTCCGAAGACATTTTCCGTGGTCATGTGACCAACACAGCTATATGCCAAAGACACACAGAATGCTGTTACCCTCCCACCAAAGTGGTGCCTATTAATCTACTCACATTTGCATGCTTTCGAACTGCTAGATGGTCAGGAGCTGGGACAGGTAACAGGGACCTCACTCCATTGTGTGGCGCTCAGGTCTCAAACCTGAATGGCCAGCTTTCCAGCTGACAAGCTCAGCATCTTTACTGAAAATACAATTTATATAGAACTAGACAAACTCTGATCTGCTGGGTCATCCTTTGAGAGATATTTCCCTATCAGATTCCTCAATACTTTCAACAGTGACAGAACATCTAAATGTGGAGCCCTCACTGGAAAACCTGGGACACAATCAGAGATGTACTTATCTTAATCTGTACAGTATAACACAAATGCCAGCACAGGAAATGTTTTGTGTTATGTCATGAATAGTTGTATTGTGTCATGAATTATGTATGTTGTATTATGTCATGAATAGTTTTATGATCATTTTTATATCAAAAATGTTTTATAAAAGTTGCCAAATTTCAGTTTCATGGGGAGTTATGTGTCCCAGATTTTGGACACATTTTGTAAGTCAGCCCATTTGAGGTAACCTTGATTTTAAAAATAAAATGTTGCCCTACGATGCACTGTTTTGTCCAGTTCAAGATTACAGAAACAAGCGTTTTAGTAATATAAAGACCAAATAGATACTGTGAACAGAAGCATGTTAAACATATGGTAGTTTTATTTAAACTCTTTGTGAGCATAATTGACCCCAAATCCTTGAACAAATAGCAAGTTAATTTTAATTAAAGGAAATGTTTTCTTTATGAAATATTGGGTTCATTCCTAAAAAGGGTATTTTTTTTAAACAGGAAAGTTAAAAATAAAACATTATTATTTGCTTATTTAAATTATTCACTTTGCTTTTTTATAATTAGAGTTCATTTTTTTCAATAAAAATATCTTTGTTTTGCTATGCAGTTAAAAATTCAATTACATAAACTTGAAAATTAAAAGCAGCCTACAGCTTGGGAACATGTGGCCATAATTATAGCCCTGGTCAGTATTTTCAGTGAAAGACTTTCTATGATAAATAAAACACTGTATATTTTCAGCTTTCCTTAAATAAGTCTTATACAGTTATAGCCACATTATATAATGCACGTACATGTAATGCAATCAGAAACATACTTCAGCAGTAGTGGGGATTTTATTCCATTGTTCAGCTTTTATATAGCCAAAATATTGCTGAATGCTGTAGAAAAGGGGTTGGAAAATTAAGTAGGAAGTAATTATCTATACGGCAAAGAGAAATATGTAAAATGTATGCATCCAATAAACATGGGGTTTTTATTGTACATATATTCTTCATTTAGAATACTAAACAGGTTCTTTGTGATGCTACATGCATTCAATGGTTCATCTAGGCATTATTAACGCAAGAGAGCCAGTTTGGCCTAGTGGTTAAGTCACCAGACTAGAAAGCAAGAGTTTGTGAGTTCAAGTCCCACCTTAGCCATGAAGAGTCCCTGTCTCTCGGCTCAACCTACCTCACAAGGTTGTTGTTGTGGGGAAAATAGGAGGAAGAAGATGTGCTGCCTTGAGCTATTTGTGAAAATAATAAAGGTGGGACAAAAATGAATAAATTAATTATTGTTGTTGTTAGTCGCGAAGTCGTGTCCGACCCATCGCGACCCCATGGACAACGTTCCTCCAGGCCTTCCTGTCCTCTACCATTTTCTGGAGTCCATTTAAGCTCATGCCTACTGCTTCAGTGACTCCATCCAGCCACCTCATTCTCTGTCGTCCCCTTCTTCTATTGCCCTCAATCTTTCCCAGCATCAGGCTCTTCTCCAGTGAGCCCTTCCTTCTCGTTAGGTGGCCAAAGTACTTGAGTTTCAAAAATTAATATGAACTATCAAAATGACAGTTGTGGAGCAGGTCATCTTTAGGGTGATCAAGATAACACTTTCTCCACACAATTGTAGCTCCTCCCCTTTTTTATATATGGTGTTGCACAGTGGCAGCTATCATCACGATTTTCTTAACAAATCCAGCAGACACGGTTGGTGTGGAGTGTTATTTATTACTGAAGTGAATAATTGCATCCACCCCTTATTTTCCAAATTATTGCATTACGATTTTGTCTAAGACTTAGGCTACATCATTTGGTGTTTGGTCAGAAGAATTCAAGAAAATAAGGAGACAGGTACAAATTGAATTTAATTGTGCAAAACCAAAGAAAGCTAAGACTTGTGGGAAGATGAAACAATCAAATAGTATTTATTTTCCATGGCTAAAAATATAACATACAACTGTCACAATTAAATCTGTTTCCACATTGATGCGCAGATGACATCAATTTCTTGAGAGATGAAAAACAGAAGGGGTCATCGAGAAGTCTTTAAAATAACACTATAAAAATATAGATGTTATTCAATCAATCTTTATTATGGTCACACACCAGCACCACAAACAAAAGCATTAAAAACAATAAAAAAATAAAAATAAAAGGCAGACAAAATAATATATTGCAATCAGTGGTGGATTACCAGTAGGCACTTAAAGTTTGCCTAATTTTATATACAGCATAATAAAAACTGGTCACATTCAAAGAAACTACTTTGTACTGATCTGATAACAACTGCATATTAAAAAGATCAATATTTCCCCAATATTTTATTAGGTAAGGTGTTATAAATTGAGTCCATGAGTCCTTAGAGAAGATGCAGTATATATAGATTTTTTAAAAATCTTTTTAAAGCCAATAAATAACACATTAAAGACTACCTATTAATTGTAGAGTGCAAAAGTTGGCTTGAAACTCAACATTAAGAAAACCAAGATCATGGCATCCGGCCCTCTCAATTCCTGGCAAATAGATGGGGAAGAAATGGAGGTAGTGACAGATTTTATCTTCCTGGGCTTCAAGATCACCACAGATGAGGACTGCAGCCAAGAAATTAAAAGACACTTGCTCCTGGGGAGGAAAGCTACGGCAAATCTAGACAGCATACTAAAAAGCAGAGACATCACCCTGCCAACAAAAGTACGTATAGTCAAGGCCATGGTTTTCCCAGTTGCAATGTATGGCTGTGAAAGTTGGACCATAGGAAAGGCTGAGCGCCAAAGAATTGAGGCCTTTGAACTACGATGCTGGAGAAGACTCCTGCGAGTCCCCTGGACTGCAAGGTGATCAAACCGGTCAGTCCTAGAGGAGATCAACCCTGACTGCTCTTTAGAAGGCCAGATCCTGAAGTTGAAACCCAAATACTTTGGCCACCTAATGAGAAGGAAGGACTCACTGGAGAAGAGCCTGATGCTGGGAAAGATTGAGGGCAATAGAAGAAGGGGACGACAGAGAATGAGGTAGCTGGATGGAGTCACTGAAGCAGTAGGCGTGAGCTGAAATGGACTCCAGAAGATGGTAGAGGACAGGAAGGCCTGGAGGAACGTTGTCCATGGGGTCGTGATGGGTCGGACATGACTTCACAACTAACAACAACAAATTAATCATAAAGGTCATATATCTTTAGAATATATCTTTAGAAACTGAATATCAGATATTATTTTTTTCTCATGTTAGATCTTGACATTGAACAAAGTTGCTATTTTCTAAATCACCTTGCCCTGAGAGAGAAAAATGTCAAAACTTTCATTGCAGAAATATATTTATTAGACCAATTATTTTTTAAAAAAAAAAACATACTAATTTTCAGGTTCCTAATAATGAATGCATATTGACAGCACAATGTTCACATTGTCTCGTTGACTTTTAATATTCAGTTACAGCATTAATACTTTGTTATACTTCTAACAACACAAGACAGCACATGTAGTAGAAAAAAAACATAAAATGATCAGGAAATCAATATTACAAATTCAGCTCTTGTCCCCATTTGCAAGAAAGTACAAAACAAAAAAGCTAGATCATCTTACAATGGGAAGCAATCACTTCACAAATTCCCCACTATAATGCCATCAAATAATCCAAGATGTAACTATAGATGAGGATGAAAGCATGATCTCATTTGATGTCACAGTTCTTTTCACATTTATAGATCCATAATTAGCCAAATAATCTATGACCATATTGCTCCACAACACATCACACACATAGAATAGAGAATAGAATAGAAAATAGAACTGGAAGGGACCTTGGAGGTCCTCTAGTCCAGCCCCCTGCTCAAGAAGGAGAACCTATACCATCTCAGACAGGTGAATGTATGGTCTCTTCTTAAAAACCTCCAGTGATGGAGCGCCCACGATTTCTGAAAGCAAGCTGTTCCACTAGTTAATTGTCCTCACTGTTAGAAATTTCTCCTTAATTCCAGGTTGCTTCTCTCCTTGATCAGTTTCCAACCATTGTTTCTCGTCCTGCCCTCCGGTACTCTGGTGAACAACCTGACCCCCCTCTGCCTTGTGTCAGCCCCTCAGATACTGGAACACTGCTATCATGTCTCCCCTATTTCTTCTTTTCATTAGACTAGCCAAACCCAAGTCCTGCAGCCGTTCTTCATATTTTTTAGCTTCCAAGCCTTTGATCACCTTAGTTGCTCTTCTCTGAATTTTTTCCAAACTCTCAACATCTTTTTTGTGATATGGTGACCAAAATTGGCTGCAGTATTCCAGGTGTGGTCTTACTAGGGCTTTGTAAAGTACTAGTACTTCGTGTAATCTTGATTCTATGCCTCTGTTTATACAATCCAGGATTGTATTAGCTTTTTTGGTTGCTGCTGCACATTGCTGGCTCAAAGTCAAGTGATCATCCACTAGGACTCCAAGGTCCCTCTCACAGTTACTGTTTTTAAGCCAGGTCTTGCCCAATCTGTATTTGTGACTTTGCTTTTTTAAAACTAATCAAGGAGAGAAGCAACCTAGAATTAAGGAGAAATTTTCCAACGATGAGAGCAATCAATCAATGGAAAACTTGCCTTCATATTCACATCCTGAAAAAACATCCATCTGTTGCACCAACCAGTGTTAAACTTGGGCCCTCTTGCTTGAAGAGCAGTTGGAAGTCCTGAGGGATCCCAAGTCATAGAATCTGTTCTCCACCAGAACAAATTTAAGGAATTGAATCAAGCCTGATTAATCGCTAACCAATAGCAAATCTCGTATTGATTTCATTTGAGATTCTTTTGACTCATCTAGGCCTTCACAGCCTTCACAGCCTTCAGACCCCAGAATAGGATTTTCCCCAGCCTCACAATCCCAGTGCAGAGATGAGTGTTTAACTCAGGGGTCTTCAAACTTGGCCTTTTTATGACTCGTGGACTTCAACTCCCGGAATTCTTCAGCCAGCGTGCCTGGCTGAGGAATTCTGGGAGTTGAAGTCCATGAGTCATAAAAGGGCCAAGTTTGAAGACCCCTGGTTTAACAAATTAGCAACAGCAGATTGATAACTCACCCAAATTGATTGGTGATCTCTTTCAGCAGTTAAATGTAGCTATTAAGTTGCATGGGGGAAAGAGCTGAATCTACTGGCTCTTCACACAGCTATGGCTATGACTCAGTTTCCCCTATGGATATCAAATCATTCTGTCCAATCACTCTGCAAAACACTTTCTTGCCTTCAGTCCCTCCCCATCATATCCACAATCGCAAATTTCTTGCTCCTGAAAAATACTAACTCTAAAAATACTCCAACCCTCAGACTGTTGACTTAGCAGCGAGCAGATATCTCTGTGCATGGGCTCGCTTTCCCAGGCTAAAACTGCCTGCATGCCTATAACTTGAATGCACACGACAATGCGTCTAGAGATCAGTCATACAGGACTCAGTGCCTGGGGCTACAGGCAGGTATTAAACTGCCCCTGCCATGAATTTTAGTTGAGCAGATTTTTATGATTTGATCAGGAGTCTTTAAGTTTCCACTTCTCCTTCAGCCGTAAAAAAAAAAAGAAAAGAAAGATTAATTTTGATAATGACACTCTCCAAACCAGTGCAAAAAGCAAGAGAAAGTAACAGCTTTATATTCCACCAGTAAATGTGCTACTTGGCATACTTCATGCAAAGGATGAAAAAGAATGACACGCACACATGCAAACACATACAGAGAGACAAACTCATTTTTCCTACTGTATGCTACCGTTATCTAGCCACTTTATCAGCAAGGATTTTTTTTCTTCCAGAAGATAAATCTTTCATTCAGGATGTCTGTACAACTGTAAGCCCTTGTCCAACGGGCTGTATGTTGATCTTTTTTTTTCAGTGCTGCGACATGAATTTATTAAACATTTAAATGAAAATAAAATGAAATGAAGAACGAAATGAAAAATACCAAACATTAGAGGCACCGTTCATTTTTATCTGCAGTGTAATAAATAAAAATAACAACTGCACCTCTAAAGATCTAGTGAACAACCCAACAATCTTCCCCACTCCCACCCAGCTCCCAGCCCCATCTCCAAAGAAAGTGACCCATCTCCATTTGGCTATGTTTGAATGGTAATAAAATGCATTCCTTAAATAGATTCTGCTTTTTGATAAATAATGATGCACAGCTCTCCTAATCCATTGGTCATAAAAGCAATGAAATTGGGGGGGGGAGAGGAATCAGAATTGTGAAGATAAGCGGTACAAAATATTCAGAATAGAAATGATGCTTTTCATTTATCAGGCCAAGCTCCTCATAAACTCTCATCTGGTTGATCAAACTCCATTTCCTAAAGTTCGATTGTGTTTGGAGAATAATCAGAGTTATTAAGATTTGGGGGACTTCATACACAATCACAGCTCTAATTTAACTGAAGCTAAATAATTTTAATCTACAGATCCAAACACTCAGAATTTGAAGCTGGTGCTGCGTAGCACTATTGTGATGAGGCTTGCTGAATAAAATCATTTTCTTCCAGCACAAACTGGACCCCTTCAGAACAAACATGCTCGCTTTTTTCTAAATAACCCTGGAAAAGGCTCAAAGAAATCCATAAAACATTAGACAGAGCATGTCTGCATGTCCATATTATAATCCCATTGGATCAGATCATGAGCTATTTAAGTGAAAATTCTTGAAAGTGGTTATTGCTCTCTAACAAGAATAGGGGGGGGATGGAATTGTGTTACAAAATAAAAGGCAAATATCTAAGAATCTTCCTCCCAGTATGTCTGTATTATTCTGGGAGAGATGCAGAGGTGATACTGCCTTTTTTGAAAAACATTTTAAACACTTGCCTATTTGTTGTTGTTTGTTTGTTTTAGTGGTTAGGTTTCCCCCCTTCTCCCTTCCACCAACCCCAGCTACCAGCAGGTTTTAAAGCTCAGAGATTTTCTTATCCAAGCAGTTAAATCTGTATCAGTTCTAATGGCGATGAGCTCATCTTGTATAAGCGCATTTTTTCGTTAAAACCTCACAATCTTGGGCGGGGGGGAATGTTAGTGCTTTTAAACAGGCTGGCTCAGAATAACTTGCAATGTGACGCATGCCACAGGAAATAAAGTGGTATGAGGCACCTAGAAAATATTTCTCAAACAAGTCATTGAAGCCATAAGGCCCATGGCTCAGCTTTTCGGAAATCACTTATTAAGAGTCAACACCAGCCATGCCAAGCTAAGCTCTTGCTGTTGGTGATTTTCCAACTGAATATTCAGGGCCCTTGTCTCAGCCGTGTTTTCAGGGAAGTACATGCCTGGAATGTTAGCAAGCTATTTGCTAGAAAGAGGGGGGGGGGAAACACTGCCCACACAGACCAGTGTTGATCACATCAGTGTGTTTGAGTGGGTATAGAGTGGAAATGATTGAAAGCACTTCCAGAACTTGGTTGCTGGGGACAAAGCCAACTCTGTTCTCTGATCTGATGGTCGTATATTTCAGGGGAGGATGTGGTGCGGGGAAAAAGGAACCCAGCCAGTCTCTGCCGATGGTTCCAAACAGGCCAAAGCCTAGTTCTTTGGCTATGGATGAGTGGGAAATGAAACACAGATGGGTCAAGTGGACAAAAAAAGAGAGGAAACCAGTCAAGCCAAAGATTAAAACAAATGTAATATTTATGGGGTATGGGAGAGGAACACTCAGACCTCAAATGAGCCTGAAGTCAAGAGACATATGTGGAAAGCTTGAGATAAGAGTAAAGAATGGACAAAACTGCTCTCTCATGAATGAAGGTTAATATATGTGTCCCAGAATAATGTTGCAGGATCCAATCTAGGTCGGTCACCAGGACCAAAAGTTTAGTCTTCTGACTAAACTCGTGCTGGAGCCCATCCTCAGGGAACTTCTATCTAGCAGAATGTGTGCTTTGGGCTATTTTATGTGTGATATGTATATGGTGCCCGGTGTATATGGCTTTTAGTCATTGACTAATGACTAATGACATTTTAGTCATTGGTTGGCTATTAAGATGTTGGCTATTGTTTCCTTGTGCTGCCCGGCCCTTGCCTCCTAAATACTTGAAAAGCTATTGGTAAATCAGCACACCAGTTGATTGACAAGGGGCCCATTTCCCAGGCTTCAATCATTTCCCTGGCTATTTTTGTACCTGCTCATCCAACAGTTTTAGTAGCTGCAAAATTGAAAGTATGTCCTTGCTCTCTTCTCAAATCACTATAGGGTTTCTCAAATCATGGAGGATTTCTCAACCCTGGCAATTTAAGGTGTGTGAACTCCAACTTTTGGAATTCCTTACCCATTCTCATACATTTCTATCTATTTCATTTCTCATCAGATGGGAACAACTTTCTTTCAGAACACAACGGTGGTCCACCGCCCAATTATGGAATGAATGGGGAAAATGTGTATTAAGTAGTTTTAAATCTCACGGCTGCCATTCACCTCCTGACCCATCCACTTGGAGAAAGCATCTTTCCTATGGCTTTTCCCTAGGGAGTCAGCTAATTTCATAAATAGTTTCCATGGTAATTCAAATGAGCCGAGCATCCTAAATTGTGAAAAATGAACCGATCGTGACTTATGCCAGATACAATAAAGTGCAACAAATTGTTCTGATATTGTGCCATTAACAGTAACATCTCCTCCTTTTCTTTCTTTTTGAGAACCCTAGCTAGATGCTGGTGTGAAGACAAGCTGGCAACAATTAAGTTTATTACCAACTTCCTTCCGAATAATTACAGCCCTCTTGCTGAAAGCTTAGTTTCAAATGAGAGACATTAAAACATCAATGCATGTCAGTAGCTTTGATTAAAAAATATATCAGCTGTTCTATGAATGTCTTGTGGATCAGAACCACAGCAGAACAACTAGATTGATTGATTGATTGAACATTTTTAGAAGTGGTTTGTCATCCTCTATTTTTTAGGGCTGAAAGAGAGTGAGTGACCCAAACTCACCCAGATGGCTTTGTGTCTAGGGTAAGACTATAACTCACAGTCTCCTGGTTTTTATTCTGGAACCTTTTAACCACTATGTTCATTGAAAAGTTATTTGGTATAAACTGGCTATCATTGTAACAGTATAGATACAATATATGATTAAAAAAAATCCATAGTATCTGCTTTGACTATCCAGAGGTGTGATCCTAATGTTCTAATCAGGGTTTTATTTTATTTTATTTATTATTTATTTTATTTTATTTTATTTTATTTTATTTTATTTTATTTTATTTTATTTTATTTTATTTTATTTATTTTATTTTATTTTATTTTATTTTATTTTATTTATTTTATTTTATTTTATTTTATTTTATTTTATTTTATTTTATTTTATTTTTTATTTTATTTTATTTTATTTTATTTTATTTTATTTTATTTTATTTTATTTTATTTTATTTTATTTTATTTTATTTTATTTATTATTTTATTTTATTTTATTTTATTTATTATTTTATTTTATTTTATTTTATTTTATTTTATTTTATTTTATTTATTTTATTTTATTTTATTTTATTTTATTTTATTTTATTTTATTTTATTTTATTTTATTTTATTTTATTTTATTTTATTTTATTTTATTTTATTTTATTATTTTATTATTTTTAAATTTGGAGACTTTGAAAAAAGTACAGAGAAGAGCAACTAAGATGATCCAATGCCTGGAGACTAAAGCAGAAGAATGGCTGCAGGACCTGGGTTTGGCTAGTCTAAAGAAAAGAAGAAATAGGGGTGACATGATAGCAGTATTCCAGTATTTGAGGGGCTGCCACAAAGAAGAGGGGGTCAAATTATTCTCCAAAGCACCAGAGGGCAGGAGAAGAAACAATGGTTGGAAACTGATCAAGGAGAGAAGCAACCTGGAATTAAGGAGAAACTTCCTAACAGTGAGGACAATTAACTAGTGGAACAGCTTGCTTTCAGAAATCATGGGCGCTCCATCACTGGAGGTTTTTAAGAAGGGACCATACAGTCACTTGTCTGAGATGGTATAGGTTCTCCTGCTTGAGCAGAAGGTTGGACTAAAACAGGGCTTTTCAACCTTTTCACAGATTGTACCACTTTTAGGACATGACAATATTTGAGTACCACCAGTGCTTAGCAAGGTGTCAAAAACCTGATGACTAAAAAAAGGGGGGGATTTTGGGTTTTACTGATTAGATTCATTTGTTGTTATAGAAATGGCTAGTTTATAATATTATGGAAAAGTAAAAAGTTGAGATTCAATGTTAATGCTTCCTTCTACTGAAACAGAGAAAGTCTGTTCTTTTTCCCTTCTCCCCCTCACTTTTCCTCCTTTTTCCTCCCCACTGTGTCCTATTATTTCCTTTTGTATTTTTGTATTTTATTCTATAATCTAATAAAATATTACAAACTGTAGAAAAAAGGAAAAAAGTACCAGTTTTAATTTCTTTGGTGGCTGTTCCTTTGCTGAATCACTTTCCCTTTGCACTGACAAATATATAATGAATTTATCCATGTTTATTAATATACACCACTACCAGCTAGCTCAGGGGTCTTCAAACTTGGCATTTTTAAGACTTGTGGACTTCAACTCCCAGAATTCCTCAGCCATCATGGCTGGATGAGGAATTCAAGTCCACAGGTCTTAAAGTTGCTAAGTTTGTAGACCCCTGAGCTAGCTGGTCGGTCCTTCTTAGCTCTCCTTCCACAGTGTAGTAAGAATGCACCCCACCCCCCAATCCCTTCCCTGTACCCTTAAAGACACAGGAATCAAGTGCAAAGCAAGAAAGGCTCACAAAATAAAGAAACACATAAACTCCAGTTTTCTTTAAGCTGCCTCGGGTGTGTCACGTGTCACAATGTTGCAATCTGAGACTGAAAGGCTTCGGCAATTGCGAAAAGCTTTAACTTTAAAATTAAGCTTGTTTACCTTCAACGAAAACTTTCTAAAAGCCATAGACCAGGGGTGTCAAACTGCCGGCCCACGGGCCAGACGCATCACACAGAAGCCACGCCCACCCCATTGCCAGCAATGGCAAACCAGTCCCGATACGTCGTGCAACGTCACGTGACGTCGCGAGTTTGACATGTCTGCCATAGACAGACTCAAGATAAGGGGGTAAAACTAATTACATTTGTTTAAAGGGATTAAACCTACGGAAGTCAACACTTTGGACTCATTGCTAGCCTAAAATAAAGACTAAAATATTCCAATAACCAAAGCACACAAAGGAGCCTCTGAATTACAAAACACTGTAAAAACTGTACAAAAATCCTTATGGTAACCCAATCAGGCTGCCAGCTGATCCAGAACTAAATAAACCCACCTCCTTTCCGACATGCCAGTTTTTCATTTCATCAGTGCTGATTGCATTCTCCTGGCTGGAGAAAACGAACAAGGTGACCTTTTCTTCCAGCAACAGTTGCTGCTTCTTCTCTGTCCCTGTTTCCTCCCTGCCGGCTGACCTCTCCTTCTCTTTCCCTGTTGTCTTTTTTTCCCCTTTCCCGCCCAAACCACCTCCTTTTATAGCCTCTCCTCTCCTCCCCCCCTTTTTCTTCAGTTCACCTCCAGCTCCACGCTGTTTCCGGAAGCACCAATCAGCTGGAGCCAATTAGCTGGAGCCCTGCCGGCTCCTGGGGCTTCTGCCGAGCCCAGACAGTCCTGCAACTACAGCTGCCTCTCCCTCAGGCTTGGGTCGCTTCAGCTCATTCCCCTCCCCCGCTACACTTGGCTAGCAGTCGCATACCACCTGCCAGGTGGCAAAGTACCACAGGTGGTATGCGTACCACTGGTTGGAAAGCCCTGGACTAGAAGACCTCCAAGGTCCCTTCCAGCTCTATTCTGTTCTAAATTTATTGACTGCCCATCTTACCACAGGATAATTCTGGGTAGCTGACAATTTTACAATAGTTTATATAATATGACTCAGTGCTATTTTTAGGTGTATCCTAAAGAGGATGGTTTCAGAATCATCCATTCATCGTTTATTCATTCATACATTCATTCTAGATTGGCAGATATAAGATCTCTTCTGAGAAAAGGAGGTCAAGAATTGTGGGCTAATAGAAGAGCAACTTTTTTCCCAGGGTTGAAATTTATATAAAAAGTGCCCCTTTCAAAACTGTGTATCCAAGTTTTTTTGCTTTTTGTTTAAAAAAAGGTCTCACTAGTGGCTTGAGAAATGAAAACATGAAAAGGGAGAACCATCAGCCTAGCATAGTATTTGGTTTTGAATGTAGAACATGTCAATTTGGATAAAAGAGTCTGGAGGTAAAAACCCTGTGCCGTCTGACTTCTACTTCTCAAAATAGATTAAACTGGATTAAATAAATAAGAGTCAGTGATATGATACCAGCAGGTCCGTTGTACACATAAAAGATGCCTGCAGCTCACAGAAAGTATTTTAAATATTTCTATAATGAAATGAGGTGAGCTCTCACCTCATAGTCAGGAGGCTGTGAGTTCAATCCTAGGTAGAGGCAGATATTTCTCTCTCTGAGCACAAAGGGAAAATATCTGCTGTGAGCTCTGCATAGGCATCAGGAAGGGCATCCAGCCAGTAAATGCTCAGTTCTATTCCATCACCTCGACTCCACTCCAAAGCAAGGGATTACAGGGCCCTTAAAAGGAATATATATATATATATATATATATATATATATGTTTTCTGAGGTTTTCACGGGTGTTTGTATGTAGGTCTTTGGTAATTCGGGTTTTCTCCCGTGTAAAATTGAAAGTGTCTTGGCAACGTTTCGACGTTTCGACGAAGTCCCATTCATTGAATGGGACTTCGTCGAAACGTTGCCAAGACACTTTCAATTTTACATGGGAGAAAACCCGAATTACCAAAGACCTACATATATATATATATATATATATATATATATATATATATATACGAAATGACTTTATGAAACAGAAATCATATATTTAGTTGTTCCTGTTTCCATCAGCCAGAATCAGGATGGTAAGGGATGAGGGTTGATGGGAAATGTAGTACCATTGCACCAGAATATTCACATAGTTCCTTTTCTAACAGAGAGGGATTTACCTCAATAATGCATATGCTTACTTGATATTTCACTCCTTCCACAACCCACATTCTCTCTGTAACATGAGAATAGTATTACTGGTCTAGTTTATAAATTTGTTGTAAAGAATTACAATGTGGTAGTGGTTGCAACCTAGTTTTAACAATTACCAGATTAATGTTAGTTCCTAGTTAATCTAATTTAAGCGGCACGCACGGAACAAATATTGTTATTATGCTGTTAATTTTTATTTATTAGTTTTTACTAGGCCATGTTACATTGCACTTAGCCAAAGTAAGTATGTGGGAAAGGCAACAGCCTTTAAAAGTTATTTAACCACAAAATATTTTACAAAAATGGTCTTTTTAATGAATCTTGAGCCTCCACTCTAAACGTTGCAAGCTTTTGAAGCTAATAGACCAGTAATATTAATCAAATGTTTCACCGTTTTATTAGTCTCATAAAGGCATTCGCTATTTTCTATATTATCCCAATAAGAATCTGTCCCCATAAGAGGCAATTCTATAAAGATAGATATACTGCAAATACTGGAGTACAAAAAGTATACTGCTTTCTGTCATGAATTTTTCAAGAATGAATAAAACTATAGTGCTTAGACCAGGGGTCTTCAAACTTGGCCCTTTTATGACTTGTGGACTTCAACTCCCAGAATTCCTCAGCACGCTGGCTGAGGAATTCTGGGAGTTGAAGTCCACAAGTCATAAAAGGGCCAAGTTTGAAGACCCCTGGCTTAGACAGAAGATTGTGTGTGTGTGTGTTTGTGTGTTTCAAAAATACTTCTCAAATAAGCTTTATTTCTGTTTTTTAATCTTTTTTCATAACAGTAGCACATAACAGCCTTCCTTTTTTTTTTTAGCAATTTCCCTCCATTTTGGTCAAGCATAGAGCATTTTTCATCCTGGATTAGATCCAAGAATACCTGTTCTTCTGGTCTGCAGCCAAAAGGGGATGTCAATGCTGTTTTTCTAACTCATATCAGGCAGTTCCACACATTCAACCAGCCTCAGATTGTGCTCTTTCCATGATACTGGAAAAATGAGCTCATTTTATTTCAGGCACAGTTGCAGTGTAGTTGAACCTATTGCAAAGCTAGGTTTCTTTGTTTTAACAGAATAACAGAATTGGAAGGGACTTTGGAGGCCTTCTAGTCCAACCCCCTGCTCAAGCAGGAGACTCTATAGTACCATTATAGACAAGTGACTGTCCGGTCTCTTCTTAAAAGCCTCCAGCAATGGAGCACCCACAATTTCTGGAGGCAAGCCATTCCACTGGTTAATTGTTTTCACTGTTGGGAAACGGTGTGAGACAGAGAGGCAGAAAGGACTGATCCATAAAATGGCTAGGCTTGGTCATGACTGAATGACTGAGGAAACTAATCAAGGAGAGAAGCAACTTGGAACTAAGGAGAAATTTCCCAACAGTTTCAGCCAAACCCAAACTCTGGACAAGTAGATCATTGGAATAAATAATTGTGATATTATGATGGAGCAAAACAAGGTTGCATGGCTTCTCTGGTGCACCATCAATGTCTTCCACATTAAGGTGAGGCACTAACATTTCTGGTCCACCCATAGTATCACCCATCCAGCCATGGCTGCATCTCTTCATGTTTTATCTTTCTTCTAGTCTTCTTCCTCCTCCAAATATCTCCAAATATTCTCCTCCAAATATTTGATCACAGGAACATGGGGATGCTGCAATAGTCGTTAAGTGTGAACAACTATCAAAAGTCACTTTTTAAAACTTTTTTTTACAATCACTAAATGAATGGCTGTAAGTCAAGGGGTACCTGTAGAAATAAATGCTAGGTGTTTTCAGAACACAATACAGCACGTAGCAGATGGATTAATAACTTTTGTGGGTTCATGGACTATTCTTGTAGTTATTTATTTTTTATATATATACCGTCAGATCCATATTCATTTTAGCCACACAGGTGTTTTCTTTCATTGATTTACCGTGTTTGCAGATGGGGGGAAGTCTTGATACCAGAAAACTCTTTGGTTTGGTGCTTCCATCCCATTTTGATTGGCTTGGGAAAAAATAACAAAAACAAAACAGCATATGTTTTAAAAGCCACGTGCAACACCTTTTGCTGCACACATGTGAAAACCAGCTGGTGCTTCAGCAATGCATTTGTTCATGAGGCTGGTAAGAAAGAGGCCAAACAAATAAACAAACCTTCAATTGGTTTCCATTTGAAAGGTCTGGGAGAGCAGGGTTATTTTTATCTGAGGATGCTTTTAATTTGTTGGGTTTTTTTTTTTAACGCACTACCACATGTTCTTCCAGAAGTTCAAAAGAAACAGCAACAAACATCTAATTTTATTATTATTATTTTTTCAACAAAAGGGGGGTTGGCATTATGCCCTTATGCAGGAGTATATGTAGTTAAACGGCTTATCTCCACCAAGCTATTTTATAATATGTTCTTAATTAGGAGCCCATCTATTATTTGCTATGACTGGCTGAACAATGTGGCAGTGATTTCTTAACAGACCATTTGGTTGTTTGAACTGTAAGTACAGAGGGCCGGAACGGAACCAGATCACTAAGGCTCAGCACTGGGAAGTGAAGCCAGATGCAACCTCTCCAGATCCATTTTCAGATGTTCTCCCGAAAGGGACCTGAACTAACAGCTGGAAACATTTTCCCCCTCTTAGAAAATATTCTTAGGAAATATTCCGGCAATTTTTTCATTAACACTGCAGCTGTTTCCCTACTGAGGTCTGTGGCTCTCCAAGGAACATATCTCATCAGAAGAAACGTAACTATAACTATAAAGATTTTTTTTTTCCCAGCAGAGTGGGGGAATGCAAACTCACTGTGTTGCAGCTTCAGAATTTTTCTGCACTTAAAATCTGTAAGTTATTGCTCAATTTACTGAATACAGGGGTACCTTGGTACTCAACTGCTTTGAAACTCATCGAATTTGGTACTCAATGTATTTTGATGTGAAAATTTTGTCACGGTTCTCATTGTTGGTTTGATACTCAACACACAACCTAGAACTTGTCAGTGTCAGCTGCCTTGTGACTCACTATATTATTCCTTACGGGAAAATTTTTGATTGGTATTCATTGTTCATTGCACCTCTCAGATACAATTAACCAGTGCTTTTTTTGTAAAAAAAAAAAAAAAAAAAGGGTGCCGGAACTCACACACATCATACAACCCGCCTTGCCTATTCTACAAGGTTCCATCCAAAAAAGGTGCCGTAACTCCGTTCTGGGCGTTCTATGACAAAAAAAGCCCTGCAATTAACAATGAGTACCGAGGTACCACTGCATTTTCCAATGTTGTACAGAACTAGATATGAATGGGAGGAAAATGGCACCTTCTTTAGAATTCTAGATCCAGATGCTTAACTTCACAGTCTTTCAAGAACACCCAGTTCACACAATCATTGCATAATGCTGTAACCAAACACAATTGCTGTCCTTTGTCTATAACGTTTGTACCACCAAATGAATTTTGCACACAGTTCAACTTTTATCAGAATCTAAACTCACCTCACTAAAAAATATGTTTGCTTTAACTTTAAGACATGAATAAATGTTACATGAATCAATTCAATATTCCTGTGGAGATTTTTTAAATAGTAAAATAAAAAAAAAACCTCTTGCAGAAACCTTTAAACTAATATTTTACCTGTACCGACGTCAGAAGTTAATATTTGATTAAATTAAGTGGTGAGGTTATGCCCAGAAGAATAAAGAAGTGATTACATCTTAAAAGTTTCCGGTAGGACCAGAAATATTGCAAGCTTAAGTAATAAGGAATATAAAGGCAACTTGTCTTACAAATATAAGCAGCTATGCCTCAGCAACAAGTAAATTAACCAAATATCAGAATAAAAACTTCCATATGATACATGTTAGTTATCTGCAACTTTCAACACACCTAGAGAAAAAAGAAATACACTAAGGGATGAATAACATATTTTTCCTATCATTCACCCTTCCAAAGAACAAAACTAATGGGAACTGAACATGATGTATTTCAGTATTTCAGGTCACAAAATATGTATTGGAATAGAGGTGGCATATTCTACTTCACTCAAGGATGGCTTTAATGTTAGGCAATTAGACAGTTACTTTGGGCCACAGAGGCTGGCATGCAGAAAAGGGGAGAGAAGAACAAAAGAAAAAATCATGCATGGTTTAAGATGGGAATGAGACAACTCGCCACTGCCAACTCGCCACAGCCATCTTGCCATGGCCAACTCACTGCCATGGGAAATTCAATGCAGGATAATTCAAGAGACAGACAGGTAGAATTGCAGCTCACCCCAGCCTTGAGGACTTCTAACTTGAGAAGGTTCAAGCCTAAAGCAAGACAAGGCCTGTTGCAATTCATTTCTCCTTCTCTTGAGTTATCCATTATTGAATTGTCCTGTGCCAACTTGTCCCATGGCGAGTTGGCCATGGCGAGTCGGCAGTGAGTCAACACCAGTGAGTTGTCCTAGACCCCATTTGAGTTGCCTTTAGGTGTTATGAAGGATGATCTCCTGATGCTACTGGAGAAATAAGATGATGATGCAGATCTTTTCAATTTTGCACATCAATGGAGGATTAGAGAAGACTGATCCTTGCTTTAGTTTTATACAGCATGTGATTTCCTGGAAAAGGGAGTGGTTTACCCATAATGAGCTATGCCACAATAAATTTAGCACAACTCTGCTGCTATAAGTGATCGACGATTATATACCATCAAGTCATTTTTGTCTCCTAGTGACCACATAGATAGGTTTTCTCTATGACAATATGTCCCTAACTTGGTCTCTCACATCTTCCAACAGGGAACCCCTTGCCACTCAACTGAGTCCATCCACTTTGCTGCTGGTCATCTTCCTCTTCACTTTCCTTCCATCTTTCCTAGCATTAGAGCCTTCGCTAGAGAGTAAGTTAAGGATAATTTGAGCATAGTTATTTGCCTCAAGTACAGTAGATTGATTTGTTCAATGATCCATAGGAAACCTTTACCTTTAGCTTATAATCAGTGAACTGTGTATTTATTTCTTTTTGACATTCTTTGGCTTTCTCAATTATTCATTGTGCATCCCCTGCTGTATGTACTCTGTCGGTTACTGAATGGTAACAAATCAGTGGCAAAGTATTACAAACAATTCTTGATTATGACTCTATGGACTTCTGTATGTTTGTCTGTTTGTCTGTCTGATTCAGCTACTTTGTTTGTAGGTTGTCTCTTGGTCATTTTTCACTCATTTTGGCTAAGGGGAAAAAATAATTCCTCACCCTAAGGGACTGTCACAAAGAAAAGTGGGTCAACCTATTTTCCAAAATACCTGAAGGCAAGACAAGAAGCAACACATGGAAATTTATCAAAGAGAAACCTAACCTAGAATTAAGGAGAAATTTCCTGACAGTGAGAACAATTAATAAGTGGAATGGCTTGCCTTTGGAAATTGTGGATGCTCCATCAATGGAGGTTTTTAAGAAGAGATTGCATAGCCATTTGTCCAGAATGGTATAAAATCTTGGACTAGAAGACCTCCAAGATCCCTTCCAACTCTGTTACCCTGTTATTCCTTAAATGCAGTTCTGCATTCCATTAAATTCAGCTTTGCTGTCTTTGATGGAAGACTATTTTGTGCTTCTTTTTGTTATATGGAATGTTTGAAACTTTGGGAGATGGTGATCTCAGCAGTTGTGAAATAGCCAAGATTTCCATAACATTCCACTGATGGAGCTTAGTGGGTAGTGAGGTGGTTGGATTAAATTATGGGAAAGTAGCATAGCTGAAGGAACAAAGAAGAAAAAGAGAGGGGAAAATTTTACCCCAAAATTATTATTTTTCCCTGGACAACTCAAGTTCAAACTAGGAATTGAATCTTTGCAAACTTCCTATACAAACGTATTTGAGCCACAAAGTAACGCTGTGGCCCCATGAAGAAAGGTCAAGTGAAGAATTCACAGTTAACAAGACTCTTATGGAGAGAGGTCATGCTGAAGACTGCCTAAAGTACAAAATGACAACTGGAAGAATTAGAGCTGATGGAGACATTTCCTGGTATGGCAAGCCAGGAAAACAAATGTATTACAGTGGGAGCAGATCACAGCTCATAGCTTGTGTCATTGTTTATATGTTGCAATATAGTTCTTGACAGTATAATTTACTGCTCCTCTGAAGTGAACTTCTATTTAATTCACTGAGACTTACTTCCAAACCTATATGTGCCATTTCCTGAGGGGGAAAAATACATCCTATTTTATTATGGTTATTGAGAGTTTTTGTTATGATTTCCATTTTAAGATAGAAATAAAATGAATAGGAAAAATGACACACTGAAAATAAACTGATCCATCCTAGCTTGAGATGATGTGATCAAAGATCAAATTTATTATAATCCAAGGTTAGATAGAAATATTACAGTGAAACCAAGGGACAAGAAAATTATACGGAACTGAATATTTGACAGGCAATATAGTGTTAATACCTCTGTCACAGATCATAGTATGTAAGGGCTGTTGGAAATTATCTAATGCAATCCCCTGTCCAAAGCAGTAATTTAATAACTGCAATGACAGCAATAACACTAGCAAAGATAGCACCAATAATAATAGGTGCCTTGGGTGCAATCCCAAAACAATTGGAGCATCACTTGAACACCATCGGCCTTGACAAAATCGCCATCAGTCAAAAGGCTGCCTTAAAGCTTGGAACAGCTTGCTGTATATCCTGCGATGATACCTTTAACACTAGCAAACAACATCCACTTACTCCAGGTCCTTGGGAAGGACTCGATAAGTGGATAAAAATGTCGAATCCAGGTCTAAACATCTGGCTGACTGTGCTATGTATCATAATAAAAATAATTCATTCAACTTGTGTACCACCCGACTTTCAACATCTCTGATTATTGCAGCATCTCAAAAAAATGAGAGTCTACCATCTCCCAAAGGACCCACCAACTATTCCTCTGTAATTTAAACTCAGTTTCTTCTCCCGTCTTCTGGAACAGTGGTGAACAATTCTGCCCTTCAAATACCTAAAGTCAACATCATGTTTCCCTGCAGTTGTCTCTTTTGCAAACATGCCCGGTACTACCATCTATTCCTTAGGCTTAGGTGGTTCTAGGACAACTCGCCATGGCCAACTCGCCATGGCCATCTCACCTCTGCCAACTCGCCACAGGACAACTCACCGTGGGACAATCCACATGGGATAACTCAATGCAATAAATATTATCCGCCACTGTTTCTTCTATATTATTTCCATTTTTGTCAATGAAAATAATGTCAAAGAAATAGTAGTAGTAGTTGTTGTTGTTAGTTGCGAAGTCGTGTCCGACCCATCGCGACCCCATGGACAACGTTCCTCCAGGTCTTCCTGTCCTCTACCATCTTCTGGAGTCCATTTAAGCTCACGCCTACTGCTTCAGTGACTCCATCCAGCCACCTCATTCTCTGTCGTCCCTTTCTTCTATTGCCCTCAATCTTTCCCAGCATCAGGCTCTTCTCCAGTGAGTCCTTCCTTCTCATTAGGTGGCCAAAGTACTTGAGTTTCAACTTCAGGATCTGGCCTTCTAAAGAGCAGTCAGGGTTGATCTCCTCTAGGACTGACCGGTTTGACCGCCTTGCAGTCCAGGGGACTCGCAGGAGTCTTCTCCAGCATCATAGTTCAAATAGTAGTGGATAATATTTATTGTGTTGAGTTATCCTGCATGCATTTCCTGCAGCAAGTTGTCCCACAGTGAGTTGGCTGTGGCAAGTTGTCCCAAGGAGAGTTGGTTGTGGTGAGATGGCTTCAGCATGTTTGCCATGGTGAATTGACCCATAGTGCTTTATAGCCCTCTCTAAGTGGTTCACAGAGTCAGCATATTGCCCCCAACAATCTAGGGGCAATTTTACCGACCTCGGAAGGATGGAAGGCTGAGTCAACCATGAGCCGGTCAGTGAGCAGTGAATTAGTCTGCAATACTGTATTCTAACCACTGTGCAACTATGGCTCAGGGCTATACAGGGCTAAGCATTTCCCATAGAGTAGCGAGTTATGAAGTTCCAATACAGCCTTTTTTATATATAAAATAAAATATGATACACCTATTTTTAAACTTATGCTCTACTTTCCATCTATTCTTCCATCTTAAAATGATCAGAAACTGTAATCACTTTTCAACTCTTAAGTGTTGCAAAATGGAGACTGAGAAACATGAGATCCTTGGGCTTCAGAGTTACCCACTTGTTTTGAGGGTGCCAGTTTTACTCAAGTTCTTCAAGAAGACCAAGAAGCTTACAATCTGAAAAAAGAGATGTTTGACCTTGGGGAAAGCAGTCTTTTTCAAGCTGTGTTGATGGAAAAAGAATGTATGTGTGCAAAAAAGAGTTTGATAAAACCTATAGAAGCTTCACTTGACAAGAAAGCAACCTTAACAAGGCAAATACATTTGTTCATATTATTATTGGCAGCTCCTGGACTCTAAATACAGGGTCTACATTCTGGAAAGGTTTTTTTTTCTGCTTAATTAAACAACAAAGCAAAGCAACTGTTGTTTACTTTTTATATTCCATGTCAGGAGCATTAATTAAGAACTAATGGACAGAAGAGACACTGGTAGCCACAATGGAAGTTTTTTATTATTATGACAGCAGAAAAGTAGGAGCAATCTGTTCTGATGTATCAGATATATTTGATGTACCTTCTCGCTTATTTTAAAACTAACAATGTCTGCGTTCACCATAAGGTATATCATATGTTTAAAAGAAATAATGCGCCTCATGTTTTAGATCTTTTGCCCAGTTTGGAGACGTTAATGACAGCTAACATGCCGACATCTTGCTATGCTCACCTTCTCTGTCTTTAGTAATCCTGAAAAACACAAGCTAACTCATCGAATGAATAGGAGGATTAAGAGGAAAAAGTGGTCATTCATCTCTTGTCAGCAGTACTTTATCTAGTACACGTGTGGCTTCACCAGAACAAAACAGCATACATTCTGAGTATCCAGACAGAGCTCACACTGTGAAAGTTGTAACTAGGGTCACCTGACTGAGACCTAGGATATACATTCATAAACTCAGCAATAGCCAGGGACAGTTCGCTGGCTGAAAAGACCTGTGTCTATTGTACAGTAAAAGAGGAAAGGGAGGTATTTCCATTTTTGCATAGGTAGCAGGAGATGACAATCGATATGTTTGTCATCGTGGTCTGTGCTGTATAACGCATGATTGGATAACTCTACCGCCATATACATATTAGAAGCCTTCTTGGTGCAAATTAATTGGAATGTGTTTGCAAACATTTTCTATCTTTTTTAGGACCGAATAGAGCTTGCTATTTGTAGGATGAAAACTTGTCTAATTTGTATAAATTGTCTAAAAATTGACTAGGGGAGACATGATGGTGTTCCAATATTTTAAGGGCTAACACAAAAAAGAGGGGGGTCAACCTCCTTTCCAAAGCACCAGAAGGCAGGACAAGAAACAATGGATGGGAACTAATCAAGGAGAGAAGCAACCTAGAACTAAGGAGAAACTTCCTGACAGTGAGAACAATTAACCAGTGGAACAACCTGCCTCCAGAAGCTGTGAATGTTCCAACACTGGAAGTTTTTAAGAAGAGACTGGAAAGCCATTTGTCTGAAATGGTATGGGGGTATGAGCCTAGGGGTTTGGACTAGATGACCTCCAAAGCCCCTTCCAACTCTGTTATTCTGCCTTCTAAAGTAGGTCATGTTGTGAGTGCTGTTGGGATTAATTGTGCTAATACAAAAAAGAAGTGAGACCAATATTTCAAGATCTAAACTATATAGAATGATATAAAATTGTCTAAACAGGCATCCACTCTAAAAATATTTTCCTATTTTTGTGATTTATAGCTTACCTTGAATATATCACAATCATCTATATGGCATGAAACCAAAGCTGTAACATCAGCTCATGACTTGAGGCTCATAGACTTCCTGATCAGTCATGAAAGCACAATTAACATTTCATTCGATTCACAAGAAGTTATCCAGGCACAAAACAATTCCTATTTGTTTTACCAGGAACTAAGGAAATGAAATTTAAGACTATTGGAATTTTTTTAATCTAATTATGGGGGAGAAACTAGATCTATAATTGAGATAGATAAGGAAACCTGCACTGCAGTTCTAGCCAGATTAATTTATCTGTTCTAGGTATAATTAAATTAACCTAAACAGATAGTTATAGATAAGGACTTTTACCAAAATAGAAGTTAAAAGAGGAGATCCAGTATAGATAAAAACAGTCTTAATTTCATTTCCTTGAAAATTGTGGCATTTAAGTTGACAGCAATAACTAACTGTTCTCACTGATTGCAGTGACGTAAAACATGACTTTCACTTGACTTAAAGCCATAAGATAAAACTTGCAACCACAATTCCAATTTTTAACATTTATTGTGGTGCAGAGTACAAGCAGTCCTTGATTTATGACCACAATTGAGCCCAAAATTTCTGTTTGCTAAGTGAAGCATTTTTTAAGTGTGTGTTTTGCGTTTTTGCCACAGTTGTTAGGTGAATCACTGCAGTTGTTAAATTAGTAAGAAGGTTGTTAAGTGAATCTGGCTTCCCCATTAGACTTTGCTTGTTGGAAAGACACAAAAGATGATCACATGACCCCAGGCTACTGTAATCATCATAAATGTGAGTCAGTTGCCAAGCGTCTGAATTTTGATCGTGTGACCACGGGGATGCGGCAATGGTCGTAAGTATGAAAAACGGTCATAAGTCACTTTTTTTCAGTGCCATTGTAACTTTGAATGATCACTAAATGAACTGTTGCGATTCAAGGACTAACTGTACATTGAGGTAAGTATCTTCTCAGATCTTCTACTGAAATAAAAGAAGTCAAAAGGCCGTTCTCTTGAGGGATTTGCACTCAGATACTAAAAGCAAACACTTCTGCAAAAACATTCCTAAGCATTTCCTTTTTCTCTGTTCTAATTATTTCCATCCTTTAAGTGACATGCATGCACATCTGATCCATATAAGCCTACCCATAAGACTGTGTGTGCAAGCCTATGTATTTGCACAAGAGGTTACATTCTCCACCCAAACCCTGCATTCTTGATATATCAACAACAGAACAACAGAACAAAAAAAAAAACAGAAAAGGCGATGGGTTAAATATTTCAAGGGTGAATGGAAAAATCTATGGTTACATTAGACAGAATACTATAAAAGCAGCCCAATAGCAGGCCCTCCACGTTTGTGAGGGAATTAAATGTCTTGGTTTTAAAACATAGCTAGTCGTTTTGCATAATGCTGGAGATAGGGAGTATTTATTTATTTATTTGTGTAAGGCGTACATTGTCATGGAAATCTAGACACAATAGCAATAGCATTTAGACTTATATACTGCTTCATAGTGCTTTACAGCCCTCTCTAAGCAGTTTACAGAGTCAGCTTGCTGCCCCCAACAATCTGGGTCCTCATTTTACAGACCTCGGAAGGATGGAAGGCTGAGTCAACCTTGAGCTGTTGAGAATCGAACTGCTGCCAGTGAGCATGAATTAGCCTGCAGTGCTGCATTCTAACCACTGCGCTACTATGGCAGTCTGACAGCTTAGATTGCTAGTTCAATTTGTTCAGTGCTTGCACGTCTATCCTTGGTGCACTATGGGGATTGAAGTAGCTTTACACCAATTAGCTAGCAGTGCTTGGGTTGCTGGCTCTTCCAGGCTCATCTGCCAGTCTCACCTCACCTTGTGTCATGATGTCTCACATCCGGCCAGGTCCAGCACTGGCTTCTGCCCTCCGCACACCCAAACATAGCTAGGTTTTTCCCATTGAGGTGGTATCCATTTATCTACTTGCAATATTGCATGCTTTCGAACTGCTGGGTGGCCAGGAGCTAGGGATCGAGCGATGGGAGCTCACTCCCTCTCATGGAGCTGGACTCAAACCAAATGCAGACCATTTCTGGCTGGCAGTTCCAGCATCCTAACGCCGGTATGAAAATAAAATAACTTTTTAAAAATTGAAACGATTAAAAAACACCATCACCCACTTGTCTTTCCAGCCACGCTCTTTACTCTGAAAGTTCCCTCCAGTTTTTGTGTGGCTTATAGGTTTCTATAGCCACATTTAGGCAGTTGACTTCATCCCCATGCTCAGTTTAGGAATTCCAAACTTTGCAGACAGACGGCTATCTAATCTACATCTGAACACATTCAGTAAGTAGAGCTCAGGGCCTCTGTAGGTGGTTGCACTGTTCAGTTGCTGTCACTCTTAAAAAGTTCTTTTTCTTTCTTCATATTGATTTGGAATCTGCTTTCCGGCAACTTAAATTCATTTCTCCATTTCTGACACTCTGAACGACAGGAAATAAATCTTGAGACTTCTGCTATGTGACATCCTACTTGAAGAGCTCTATCGTATTCTCCATCGCTTACCTTTTTGTTAAGGATAACCATGATCTCTCTTCAGATGACTTTGTATTTTATCCCTCTTCATCTTCGTTGATCTTTTCTAAGCTTGGCACAGGCAGTCCTTGACTGCCATAAATGTTTTCAGTGTCTAAGTCTTTTTTGAGAAAAGTATCATTTTGGTAGTGTACTGTTAATTTTTATTCCCTGCGGTAATCCATTAGAGTCTGTTGACTTCTTCTAAGGCCAACCTAGTTAGGGAGGGAGAGTTAGGGAGAGAAGGGCCATAAAATCCACAATGTTGTTAAATTTAGAAGAGTGGGAGTCTCCTTTGGCTAAGGTGGTGATTGAGTTCGCATAGATATTGAAAAGAGGAGAGGTCAGAAAACGATTTCATTCTTTTCTGAATTGAGATATACAGGTAATCCTTGTCTTACAACCATTTGTTTAGTGACTGTTCGAAGTTACAATGGCATTTGACATGACTTATGACCAGTTTGCACTCTTATAACCATTGCAGCATTCCCATAGTCAAGTCATCAAAGTTTGGATGCTTGGCAGCTGTTAGAGTGTCCTGGGGTCACTGTGATTCCACTTTGCAACCTTCTGACAAGCAAAGTCAATGGAGAAGCCGGATTTACTTAAATTCACTTCACAAGTGTGGTAAGAAAGGTCGTAAAATGGGACAGGACTCATTTAACAACTGTCTTGCTTAGCAACAGAAACGTTTGGGTTCAATGGTGGTTGTAAGTCAAGGACTTCCTGTAAGTAGAGAGGTGGGCACTATTACAACATCTAACCTACATGACTGTATTTTCATTCAGTGTCCTGATGAACTCTCCCTTTATTAACCCACTTACTTATAGACGTTCCACCAGTTCTGATGATGAGCTCATTTACTTTTTACTGTTGGACTGGAATTCTTGCATTTCCAGGAGGCACAAAATTTATTTTAGCTGCCATTGCTTTATGTAGACAATTATTCTCCTAATTTTAAGATCTCATAAGCTGTCACTCCTTTGAGGTGGATAAGTCAGGAAAGATGAGTCATTAGGAATCTTGTTATGTACTTTAATGTAGTTAGGATGTTGAAAGAGAATGTTGTAAGTCTACCAGAACCCTACTCTACTTCAGCTTATACCTAGCACAATGAAGGCAGAGTTGAGGGGGGGTTTTCTGAATAAAAAGATTCTCTCCCAAGGCTAAAATACCTTATCCGTTATCCCTTGGCATCCTTCTCTCTATTCTCCAAATCAAACTGACCTTCCATCACATAAATATATAAATCATTTTTATTCTTTTTGTACTGTTTTCTATTATATCACTGATCACAATATGCAGACATAAACCCAAACAAAACCCTTACTTTAGTACCTAGTATGTTAGCATTTAATTTATAAACTAGTTTTAAAATCTAATTAATTAAATATTTACATTATTTTGCCTGCCCCCTTAATCTGTCCTCTTCTTTAAAGATGAGATCTAATATTCATTTTGCATATACAGTAAGTTGTTGTTGTTGTTGTTTAGTCACTAAGTAATGCCCGACTCTCCACAGCCCATGAACCACATCGTGCCAGGCCCCCCTGTCTGCCAGAGTCTGCCCAAATTCATGCCCACTGCATCAATGACATTATCTAACCATCTCATCCTCTGCCATCCCCTTCTCCTTTTGCTTTCAATCTTTCCCAACATCAAGGCCTTTTCCAATGAGTCCTCTCTTTTCATTTGGTGGCCAAAGTATTTGAGCTTCAGGATCTGCCCTTCCAAACAACAGTTAGGGTTGATTTCCTTTAGGATTGACTGATTTGATTTCCTTGCAGTCCAAGGAGCTTCCAAGAGTCTTTTCCAACACCACAGCACCACAATACGAAAGCATTTGCATAGATATCTGGCGGCAATCTTTCCTCCAATACCTCCACCACTTGGTGAACTTTGTTAATTCCTCCTATATAGTCTCCTTACTCTCTCCATTTTTCCAGTCTCCCATGTGATTGCAGGTCAGAAAATGGCTCCTCTGAATACTTTCTCATACTCAGAAAACATTCTGCTCCAGACTTTCTTCAGGAATCTACACCACCTTAATACATAAATACATCACAGTATTCTGGGTTTTTTGATGGATCACTTATGCAAAATAAAGATGATTGTGTATATTTATGTGATGGAATGTCAGTTTGATTTCGAGAATAGGGAAGGGAATTCCAAGTCATTAGGAAAAACTATTTTGGGGGTTACATAAATGAAAAGTGGTGTATAAAATATTCCTTTAAATAATTTGTCCTGAATTAATAAACTGTTAGAAAAAGGAGTCATCCAGAAGTCTGGATAGATGGATGGATAAATATTTAATTGCTATTCCATTATCTCTTTCTCCCTTGTATTACTGGCTTCCTTTTTTTGCAAATGGTGCTTTATCCATTTTCTTATTGATGATTAATAGAAAATTACAATAATAAATCTACATATTCCTCCTTTTTTCCAGGCAGACCCTGCACATGCGGCAAAAAAGGGGTTAATAATGATGATGATGGTGATGATGATGATGGTGATGGTGATGATGATATTCCTCCTTATTTCCATAAAAACTACCAATGACATGGAGCCTCCTTCTCAACATTGGAAGAACTGCAGATCAAACTCTTCTCTGGAGTACAAGATTTTGTCTGTCCGATATAGCTGACCAAGAATTAGCCCTTGTTTAATCAAAATACAAGAGAGAAAAGCATGACTGACAAGAATTACATGAAGAGACAAAGATGAACATTCAACTAGTAACACAGAGATAGTTGCCATTTTAAATGAAGAATCGATAGCCAATGAATGTTGTGATATATCAGTGATTGACTGGGGTGTCAATGCAATCAATTTATCAAACAGAGCAATGAAAACGAAGAAGCTTTTTAATTATTTATTTTATTTTCAGTTTTGTTCAATAGATTCAGAGATAGATTAAACCTATACCCGCTATAAAAGAATAGTAACAGGGCGGCGCAGTGGCTAGGAGTGGCAAAGTGGCTCAGCAGTTAAGACACTGGGTTTGCCAACTGGAAAGCCAGCAGCCCAGGTTTGAGACCCAAGCGCCACTTGACAGGGTGAGCTCCCGTCCTCACCCTGGCTTCTGCCAACTTAGCAGTTCGAAAGTATGAAAATGCAAGTAGATAAATAGGTACCACTTCAGTAGGAAGGTAACAATACTCTGTGACATCATGCTGGCCACATGACCACAGAAATGTCTTGGACAGCACTGGCTCAATGGCCTTGAAATGTAGATAAACACTGCCCCCTATAGTCGGCAATGACTAGCGGAGTAAAATTGGCAGGGACTCCTATAGAAGAATCGAAATTGCATTCATCCCTACAGAAAAACTCTGTAGGCTGAGTAAAGGCTAAGTAAAGGCTTAACTGTTCCTTTAGCCCATGGTACCTCCCATCCTGCTTCATCTTTCAAATTGGAGACCTCATATATTCTCCATCTTGCGCTGTACAATATGTTCCTCTGAGGTATAGCATATTAGAAAATAAATACACGTTTTGAAGTATAATGTAGATCTGTATTTCAAATTATAATTCAGTCTGATGAATGCATTGGTATTCTTTTGTTAGACCTGCCTATGGCTTTAGAGGGCCAGCTATATCATTAAGCAAAAGAAGTTAGCCCTCACAGGTTACTGCTTTCCAATGTCACAAAGGAGCAGCCAAGTGTCAGTTACTCAGTGTATTCCTATTACATTTTTAACACCTAAGATAACAAATTTGTGGAATTTTCATCCCTAGCTGGTGCCAAATGACTTGGCTGGTCTTGAGTACTATATACCTTGACATGGGAGAAAGAGGGAGGAGGTAGCACTTGCAAAAAATCCTGGAGGAACCCTTTTTTGGGATAAAGTGTTCCAGGTTTTTGTTTATTTGTTAGATCAGATGACAAACTTGTCTTCTTTTGTACTGTTATGATAACCATATATGGGCACGGTGAAAGCCATACTCACTGATGCCCACAGAGCTCTTCCCAACCTAAAAAAAATAAATTTATTTATTTATTTGGTATATGGAATATCATAAATGGACTTGCAATATATGTTAACATTTCACCTGGATTAAAAAACACAATAAAATATTAATGTTTAAAAGGTCAATATTCAAATAGCAATGTTTAGCCATCTAACCACTGAAGCGCACCATTGTTTATATGGGGGGGGGGGGAAATCAGATACTGGACCGGTATATGATTTACAACTGGTCATGATGTGATCTACAGTTTGGGATGTGAAGATAGTTCGCCTCCTGGTGGTGCACCCTGGATAGAGCAATTGCACGAACTAAACAAACTAGCAACTCTTGGCAGACAGACTATTCTGTAGACTTTCCTGGCTCTCAAAATACATGCCAATGAAAATGAAAAATAGGCCTTTTCAGGTCCAAATGACAAGAGAGATTGGGAATATTAATTAGCATTGCCAAATTAACGTCAAGGGGATCAACAGATCAAAGAAACAATGTTTGCAAACATATGGCCATCCTCCAAGATACAAAATGGACTATTTGAGGAAGAGGAAATGGTCTAAATACTTCTACCATTCTGATGTTTCTCCCACTCCCACCCTTTTTATTTTAACTTCTTTCTCTACTATTTCTTTGATACTGCAGTTTGTCATCTGGGGTATGGAATAAGTTCTAATTTTTTACACTTTTATTCCATACTGTTTTCAAATGAGTCTACATTATAGGTAGGCAGGGATTTAACATCAGCTGTATTTGGGGTGGATTCTTATTTGGTTAGTATGCAAAACAGCCTTCCCTAATTTGGGTGCCCTCCAGATGGGAATGTGTGGGCTTCTTCGTAAGAGTTCTGCTGGCTAGTGAATTCTGGGAGTTGAAGTCACTGAACCTGGCCAGACAAACTGAAAAAGATTAATTTAGAGAATTCTGTCTCTGTTTCCCTTCAGAACTATGGCTATTAACCAATTATCAGCTTGATCGTTTATGAGATAGGATTTGGGGGGGGGGGTGTCAAAAGCTGCTTATCCAGAAGGAAGATCTATTGGAAGTTGACTGCACACCAATGGTGAGTACGACATGAATAGAATGAGAGTAAAAGTAGTTGGAACTGGGTGTGTCTAGTTTAATGAAGAGAAGGACGAGGGGGGACATGATAGCAATCTTCCAATATCTCAGGGGCTGCCCCAAAGAAGAGGGAGTCAAGCTATTCTCCAAAGCACCTGAAGGCAGGACAAGAAGCAACAGATGGAAACTAACCAAAGAGAGAAGCAACCTAGAACTAAGGAGAAATTTCCTGACAGTGAGAACAATTAACAATTAACCAGTTGAGCAAATAAGGAGCTAGCCACTATGACTGTTCCCACCCCAATCTTTATATATTGATTAAGCAAAATAATTTTTAAAAAATGGTTTAAAATATTTGTAGACACCCCATGTAACTGGGATGACGTTTCTGATCACGCTGAAAGTCTTTGCATATGTATAAGGTTCTGATTCCTATCTTTTGAGTCTACATGAAAGTCAGGGATAAAAAGTAGAAGCAAGAAAGTCAGAAGTGGGTCCATCAAACATGACCTTCTGATACATGTCCCAGAAGCCTTAGATGAAATCCATGTTCTGATCTGTAATGGACATTTCCCACCTCTCCCTTTCCTTAATGGCTCTTCCCACGTCATTTGAAGTTTTCCAAACTTTACTACAAGCCTACTTTCATATGATGCTGTTACTTTTCCGCTCCCTTTTAAGTTATTCCAACAGAGCTATTCATTTCTGTTCAGTATTCTGTTACAAAGAAACCTGTTGTATACTGGTATTTGCATCAGTGGGTAGATTTTGACATGGTATAGTTGAACTTATAGATAGTTATCCCACCCACTGCTTCCTCTCACCCTCTCCTACCTCCCACTTCTGTCCATTTCATCCTGCAGACACAATTATAGTAGTTAGCATGTAGGCAGGAAGCTATAAACTATAGATCCAGTGCCCTCTGCTGAGTTCTCTTGCTATAATATTGGGTTTTTATATTATATTTGGTTAATAAGAATGTCAATGGGGAGCATGCATATAGAGATAGAGATAGAGATGGAGATGGAGATAGAGATCTATAGATATAGATATATATAATGCATATATACATATAATGTTTGAGGATACAAAATTTTTATATCTATGGAGATTCTCAGTCATCCAGGTCATGGTTGTCCCAAAGGTTTTTTTTCAAGAAACAACTGGACTTTCTTTGTTTTTCCTTGAAGACATTTTGCTTCTCATCTGAGAAGCTTCTTCAGTTCAGTTCTTTAGTTCTGAAGAAGCTTCTCGGATGAGAAGAGAAACACCTTCAAGGAAAAACAAAGGAAGTCCAGTTGCCTGTTGAAAAAGCACCCTTGGGACAACGTTTTACAAATTGTTTGCAGAAATAGTGCCTAGCTATTATTTATACAATGAAAATATTTCTTCTATGCCAAATGCGAGAGTTGAAAAGGCACGTAGAAAATGCATAGCTAAATTCAAACTGGCAGAATTCTAGAATTCTGGTTCCCCCACAATCAATTTCCTCAAATCCTTACAAAACTAAAATCTATATGTGCAAGAGTGCTTAGAAGGAGAGAGTGATGTGTATCATTGCTGGCATTGCATGAAATTACTACGTGCTGCGTGAGATTATTTTAATGGTCTACATATATTGCACATGAACAGAACTGCCTGGATGTTTCTAAAGTTTATGACTGGCGGCTTCTAGAAAGAGGATAAACAATGTCCTAGAGAACTTACTTGTTAGGCAGCTTAATGGTCTGAATCTAAAGCAGTGTCACCCTAACACAGAGGTCTTCAAACTTGGCAACTTTAAGATTTGTGGACTTCAACTCCCAGAATTCCTCAGCAAGCCCTGGCTGGCTGAGGAATTCTGGGAGTTGAAGTCCACAAGTCTTAAAGTTGCCAAGTTTGAAGACCCCTGCCCTAACAGGATGAACAGTCCAAGACCATGGTCCATTATCCCTTTCATATGATCCAACATTCTGAGCAAAAGGCTTACAATTTGTTTAACATTTCTATTGAAGAAAATAAATTTTAGGGTGTGAACTTTTCATCTTATTGGGGTGACTCTTTCTTTTCCTTCCTTCCTTCCTTTCTTCCTTCCTTCCTTCCTTCTCTTTCTCTCTTTCTTTCTCTCTCTGTTTCTTTCTTCCTATCTCTCTCTGACTCTTTATTTCTTTCTCTCTGGGTCTCTTTTTCTTTCTTTCTTTCTTTCTTCCTTCTTTCTTCCTTCATTTCTTTCTTTCTTTCTCAAGATTTTTTGGTACTTTGCCATCTTATCTCCCTCTTCCAAGCGGCACTTCTGTTACCCTGTTGGTTTTCCTTATCTTGAAAAACAAGAGAAGGATTGGCATAGGCAGGGACCAATTGATTAACATAATTTTGCATTCCTGATATGAGCCAACTAAGTGAGGCTATCTGGCTAAGTCGGAACATGGAGTATTCCAACCAGTGAGCACACTTGTGCAATAACATGAAACTGCTGCAGCTGGTTGGAGAGGCATGACTGGTGCTTGTGTGGATGTGCATTTGCTGGTTTAGTGGGCTTTCAGATACTTAACTTGTGTGGCTCTTAATCATGAAATGTGAAAACATAGCAAAACTGGCCACGGAAGGATCTACATTTGACTTCCTGCAAATCAGCTTCAGAACATCTGAAATTAGCATCTGAGGTTCAAGATAAGAGATGAGGAGGTAACATAAAGATGACAACTATAAACAAAGCTGAGGCACATAGCTCAATATTGACTGAGTAAAGAATGCCATCTTCTCAACGTTTAAATTAGCTCAAGCACATGTTAAAAAGCTAGAAGCAGATGTTAGCTGTGGCCAGACCCAGACATAACTCAGTTGAACTTAATTCCAAGGAAAGGAAATTTGAAATGAGAGGGATGGTATTTTGAGTTTGTGGTTCTCCTTGACAGGAAGCATCAAGGGTCAGCAAGGGACTATAAAACTGACTTTTATTCAAAGCTGCCTACTTCTGATATACAAGAGTTTGGAAAAAAAAATATTCCCCATTCTTTGTAATGATAATAATACGTATACCTTGCACCTGTAAATATCAGATAAAATAGAATTCACCAGATATCACTTCAACGTTATTTAAAAATTGTACCAAAGGGGGGAAAGGTAAGTATGCATTGTAAAACAGGATTCCAAAGGGTGCATTCTAAAATTGGGATTCTTATCCAATGTACTGTATATTTTTATGCTTTGCTTCATAGATATTTGGACCTGTCCATAGGTAAGTATGCATTCTAAAACAGGATTCCAAAGGATGCATTCTAAAATTGGGATTCTTATCCAATGTACTATATATTTTTCTGCATTGCTTCATAGATATTTGGACCTGTCTATAGGTAAGTATACAATAAGGATAGGCAGCATATTTGGAAAGGTCTAGGATAACTCACCTGGACAAGTCACTGCAGTTTTCTTGGCAAGGTTTTTCAGAAGTAGCTTGCCATTACCTCCCTCTTAGGGCTTGAGAAAAAGTGTCTGGCCCAAGGTCACCCAACTGATTGGTATCTAATGTCTCAGTTTCTAGCTTGATGGCTTAACCACTATGCCATACTAGCTCTCTACAGCCAGCATACTGGAACTTAAAAGAATGCAATCAAGGCCCATGTTGTCAAAGGACATATTAGATATTTCAACAACTTCCATTGGCTTGTCACTTAGAACAAGAGGGAAAGAACATAAACAAGGTTTTTGGACTGAGAGATCTGCCCTGGTTGCCAATTACTTACTAGGATGTGCATATTTTCAAAATAGCTTGGAACAAATGTGCTGCACCATAATTTCCACTGAAATTTTTTTAGGCTTTATTGGAAGCCAAGAATTTTAAAGAAAAGGAAAAGAAAGATGCTGCTGCTTTAATGAATCTTTATATTAACGTTTATCCAATCTTAAAGCAGGGACAATTTTTTCCCAGGCTCATGCATAAGTTTGAATGCAGTTGATTATGAATGACTACCTACTATCCAATTGATATAGACTCTTAGGGATCACATAAATCTACTCAAAGATGATCTGCCTCTCCCGGTCTCCCAACAAGTGAATCGTTGTAATCAAGTCTATCCGCCTGGCTGCTGATCGCCCTCTTTCTTTCCATCTTTCCCAGCACTATGGACTTTTCAAGGGAGTTGATCCACATGTGGTTTGGATTAACCTAAATGGAAATCCAGTGCTTGTATCAGAAAATTAATTTGGCTTCCAAATATCTGTCTAGATACAAGTTTTATAAGAGCAATTTGCTGGAGACGGAAATGGTAAAATTGGAAAAGCATTCTTAGAGTGATTTTACAGAACAAATTTATTAATGAAATAGTGTAACTGAAAGATGCTTAAATCTAGATTTATACAAGATGAACTCATTCCAGTTGAAAAGTTGAGTAACCATCAGTTTGGAATGGCCCATCTGATGAGTGAGAAATTTATATACATATAAAAACTTTGTTCATAAACTGGAGATGCCAAGTGAGTGAACAAAGAAAAAGCCATTAGGGAGTTGTTGTAGAAAGTCTCATAGAGTGTCAAGCTGAAAGAAAAGCAGGATCTTCTGTTGTGGCTCAGACATCTAGCAACCATATTGAAAAAAAGGTTTTATTAAAAAAAGAATCAATGAGCTTTTTTGTTTCTGTATTGAAATATTTATGGTTTTAGTTTTCTGTCTCTCTTTTACCAGATTCTCAGAAGAATATATTCTAATAATAATCGAAAGCATGTGTTATTAACAGAATAACATTGGAAGGGACCTTGGAGGTCTTCTAGTCCAATCCCCTGCTCAAGCAGGAGATCCTATATCATTCCAGCCAAGTGGCTGCCCAGATTTTTCTTAAAAGCCTCCAGTGATGGAGCTCCCACAACTTCTGAAGGCAGGTTGTTCCACTGGTTAATTGTTCTAACTGTCAGGAAGTTTCTCCTTAGTTCTAGGTTGCTTCTCTCCTTGATTAGTTTCCAACCATTGTTTCTTGTCTTGCCCTCTGGTGCTTTGGAAAATAGGTTGACCCCCTTGTGGCAGCCCTTCAAATACTGGAACACTGCTATCATGTCACCCCTAGTCTTTCTTTCTTCTAGACCTCTTCTCTGCACTCTTTCTAGAGTCTCAACATCTCTTTTGTATCTTGGTGACCAAAACGGAATGCAATATCCTAAGTGTGGTCTTACCAAGGAAATACATAGCAGTATATACTTTCC
The DNA here is from genome assembly GCA_023970755.1 of Azemiops feae. Lineage (NCBI taxonomy): Eukaryota > Metazoa > Chordata > Lepidosauria > Squamata > Viperidae > Azemiops > Azemiops feae. Next base: position 179,548 of record JALGBA010001429.1, read on the forward strand.
TTATGCATGGAAAAGTACCATAACTACAGCTGTACGAGTCTCTTGGAATGAGTATCGAAAAGTAGCCAGCGGTGATAAGGTAGAAGCAGAGCTGACAGACATTCCATACTATGTAGGGAGCTATTTACGGTGAGTTTTGCATATCGAAGTGAACAGAGGAAACATGGATAAACTATATCCCCTGGAAATAATATTTTATGTTTCATCTGCAAGAAGATGAAGCACAGGTAGAAGCTGCAGCACAGGTAGCAAGGCTTCGCAATTTGCAGTTACCCCAGTCAGAGATAAATTGTGCGGTTGCCAGTGATGGGATTCGAATATGTGAACAACCGGTTCTCTGTGTGGGTGCTGCTTCCGGAAGTCCATTCTGGGCCTGGGCAACAAAAAATTAGCTACCAGTTCTACCGAACTGGCTGAATCCCACTACTGGCAGTTGCCATTTGTTGATCACATCAACTTATAAAGGGGTTTATAACGTTGACCAGACGTTAAAATATGGTTTATTGCAAGTTAAAATGATTGCAAGAAACAGTCCCCAAACATACACAGATAGTCCTCAACTTACAACAGTTTGTTTAGTAAGACAAGCAAGTACAGCAGTCCTTGACTTACAGCAGTTTACTTAATGACCATTTGAGGTTACAACGGCAGTGAAAAAAGTGACTTATGAACGTTTTTCACAGTGACGACCGTTGTAGCAAACCCATGATTGTGTGATGAATTTAGGTATGTGGCAACTGACTCATATTTATGACCGTTGCAGTATCCTGGAGTCATGTGGTCACCTTTTGTGACTTTCTAATAAGTAACATCAATGGGGAAGCCAGATTCAATTAACAACCACCTTACTCATGTAACAATTGCAGGGATTGTGGCTAGAAAGGGTCGTAAAACAGGGCAAAACTCACTTAACACATGTCTCATTTAGCAACAGAAATTTTGGGCTCAATTGTGGTCGTAAGTTGAGGACTATCTGTCAGCTACAATGAGGATCTGATTTGGCAGGAATCTATAGCAGCTTGATTAAAGCATTCATCCAATTTTGCTGTGAGAAGGACAGATTCCATGATAGAGATCATAAGGAAAGGAATTTAAAGGAAAACAAATATCCACATATATGGAGCATTAAGCATAAGTGATGTGGGGGTATGTCAGCCTCCAGTTGTTACTAAATTACAGCAATCAGCACTGCTCATAATTAACAAAGATGGCTAGGAGTGATGTGTACAGATGTGGTTACCACAACTTGAGAAGAATACTGCACAGCAGGCAGGCACAAGGAAGGACAACCCAATAATAAAAGGACTGGAGTCCCTTGCAAGAAATGCTTACAATTTGTGGAATGCTGTAGATTAGGAAATACTAGGCGATAAGAGATAAAATATGAAAGAGTTGTAAAAATCAGTAAAGTGAGGAGAATCTGGAGAAAATATATATATATATATATATATATTTCTGTACTAAGTGTCATCTGGAGCAGCTGAAAACTGGAAAATTCAAAACAGACAAAGGAAAATACTTTTTCACCCAACAGATACTCAGTGGAAACCACATGCTTTGCACACCAAAAATTCCAGATTTGGTCAATTGCATTTCCTGGCAGGCCTACAAAACTTCCTACCTGGAATCTTTCACTGGCAGGAGTAGCGTGCCAAGTTTCTTTAGTCCTACCGTTAAACTTTGAATTTGCCATTGCACTATGTAAGGAGGGCTGCAAATAAGCATTAAACAAATTCATAGAAGGTAATGTATACTGCCTTAAATACTTGAATTATTAGGTGGGAGGATGCCTAAGCAGGGATATATTATTACATTCTTTTATTGCAGGGGTCTTCAATCTTGGCCCTTTTATGACTTGTGGACTTCAACTCCCAGAATTCCTCAGCCAGCATGCCTGGCTGAGGAATTCTGGGAGTTGAAGTCCACAAGTCATAAAAGGGCCAAGTTTGAAGACCCCTGTTCTATTGCTTGCTAGCTTGTCCTAAGTTGCCTCAGGGCATCTGAAAACTTTGAGAAACCCAGGGACAAAATCCCCCATTTAAACACCAGCCTCCATCTTCCATTTTCTTCTTGTCACATCCCTACTTTAATCTTTTTTTCATTGTTTGTTGTCCATTGATGTCTTTGAAATAACTCTTGGCATTAAATATTATGGGATGCCCAGACTTATTATTTTATTATTTCAGGTTTCCTTGTAAGCTATTGATTTCAGAAAAGAACAGTGTAACTTATTCCAAGGGGAAAACCTTGAAGCAATTATTCCCTTTTGCTTTCCCCATTGAAAAAACTCCAGATTGGCCAATATCAACAGGATTATTAGATAGTTTTTATCTATGCAAATCATGCTGGTCTGCCATCTAAGTATTGCTCTAGAAAGATACAGGTTCTATTTTAGTTAAAGTGAAATTTATTAGAATTTGATCTTTCATATCAAAAATAAAAAGATTTCATTTGTTAAAAAGGGCCTTGGCTTTCTTTTTCTGTAATCTTATTAGATGTCCTTTTTAAATAATTTCTTTAAATGTGGATTTATTTCTTTATGTATTTGTATTTTATTTATTTTAATTTTCTTTTTTGCTGCCCATCTGGCTGCAAGGTGACTCTGGGTGGCTTACAACATCAAAATAAAACCATAAATATATATACAAATGTATAACATCACAATAAAATTGTAATAAGAAAATTGTAATAAGAAAAACAATTACAACTAAAACTAAAAGTGAGGAAAAGAGTAGAATGTACATGGGGAGAGGTATATCCTGCCTTTATTATTTTTTGTAAATAACTCAGATCATCAAAGCTGGCACAAGTCAGAGCATAGAACAACTCAAGTAGTGCAAGATTGGAAGACGTAAAGAGACCTGGCCCATAGAATCACCAAGAGTTAGACACAACTGAATGGATCATATCCTCCTCATCATCAGTAACTTAAAGTGGCAAACATATCCAGCACACCTTCCTTCTCCTATTTTCCTCACAACAACACACCCCTGTGAGGTGAGCTGAGCTGAGAGAGTATGAGTTACCCAGCTGGCTTTCATGGCTAATGTGGGACTTGAACTCACTTTTGCCTGCTTTCTATCCTGGTGCCTTACCCGCTAGACCAGGAATCTTCAAACTTGGCCCTTTTATGACTTGTGGACTTCAATTCCCAGAATTCCTCATCCAGGCACACTGGCTCAGGAATTCTGGGAGTTGGTCCACAAGTCATAAAAGGGCCAAGTTTGAAGACCCCTGCACTATTATTATTATTATTATTATTATTATTATTATTATTATTATTATTATTATTATTATTATTATTATTATTATTATTATTATTATTATTATTATTATTATTATTATTATTATTATTATCCCGTGTCTAATCAGGTTGCTTAAAAGGATTGCTTAAAAGTTTTTAGTGAGGGTGCCATTCAAGGATTTTTCAAAAAGCAAGATCTTCCATTTGGCTTTGGGGACAACTTATGTACAGCTTCACTAGAGACCTTCCCCTAGAACCACAATACACAAGAAATGTGTTATTGAAACTATTTTCCAAATCGAGGCAAAGCATTTTAGAAATGTCTCCTTTTCTTTCTTAATTGGCCAAACTGTGGAGTTCAGAAAGGCTAAATAACTGTAGTGTTTTAATGGCAGTGGAACAGCTGCAGAGGCAGACACAGTCTCGCATACATACATACAAATAACCTCCTGACCGAGTCTGCCAAGAAGCTATAAACAGGTGCACCCAGAGACCGAAGCTGTTATTTATTTATTTATTTATTTATTTAAACCATGACACTCATTTCATTGTTAACATAGAGCTTCACAATTAGCTATGTGTTGAGAAACCATAAAAGAATCCAGACACATATGGCCAATTCAAATTCCAGTCTGTCTGTCTGTCTGTCTCTGTCTCTCTCTGTCTCTGTCTCTCTCTGTCTCTCTCTCATTTTCTCTCTCTCTCTCCCATTCTCTTTCTCTCATTCTCTCTGTCTCTCTCTGTGTGTCTCTCTCTCATTTTCTCTCTCTCTCCCATTCTCTTTCTCTCATTCTCTCTCTCTCATTCTCTCTCTCTCTCTCTCTGTCATTCTCTCTCTCTCTGTCATACTCTCTCTCTCTCTCTCTCTCTCTCTCTCCTCTGCCATTCCTTCCACCAACATGCCCAGCTCAATGGTGATCTTTCTTCCAAAAAATACACAGAGAGACATAGACACACATACAGAGAGACAAGTTATTTCCCTGTGCTTTACCTTAAACAGTTGCTGTGCACATCCTGTTGTGGCAATTCCTGCGTGCATTTAGTCATGTGTGGTGGTGATCATGTTCTGATTGGCTTAGAGTTTCAAGATCCTACCTGAAGCTTTAAACAGGACTTTTCCCCTACCAGGCATCCCACAGATGGTAGTTCCCAGAATCCCCAACCATTTGCCATGCAGGGGTAGGCAACCTTGGCTCTTTTATGACTCGTGGACTTCAACTCCCAGAATTCCTGAGCCAGCCATGCAGGAATTCTAGGAGTTGAAGTCCATGAGTCATAAAAGAGCCAAGGTTGCCTACCCCTGGATGCTGGCCAAATTTCTGGCAGCTGCCATCCTTGAAGATGCTAAACAGAGATATGTTCTTTACTACAGGGCTTTTCAACCTTTTCACCCATTGTACCACTTTTAGGATATGGCAACATCCGAGTACCACCAGTCGCCTAGCAAGGTGTCAAAAACTTGATGACCCCCCCCCAAAAAAGGAAAAAAGTGGTAAAGTACAAGTAGTCCTCGACTTACAACAGTTCGCTTAGTGACTGTTCGAAGTTACAATGGCACTGAAAAAAGTGCCCCCCAAGCCACAGCCGAGCAAGACACTTGCCTGCCCACCCGGGGGCGCTCTTCCTCCTGTCCGAGGTTTTCATTGTTGTGAGCATTTCTGTTGAGGATTGGCAGTGGGGGTGGGGTGGGAGGGTGTTTGGTTTTTATTCCCCCCGTCTGCTGGGTGGTTGCAGCAGGTTTTGGTCACTTCACATGACCCTAGGACACTGTAACTGTCATAAATATGAATCAGTTGCCAAGCATCTGAATGTAAATCACAAGACCCTGGAGATGCTGCAACATTCCAGCTGATCGGCACTTCTTCTGGGCTCAGCAGAAGTGCCAGGATCAGTGCTGCTTTCCAGCTGATTGGTGCTTCTTCAGGGCTCAGCAGAAGCACCAGGATCAGTGCCGAGCTCCAGCTGGAGCCTGGCACTGATCCTGGTGCTTCCACTGAGCCCTGACAGCCCCGAAGAAGCGCTGATCAGCTGAAAAGCGGCGCTGATCCTGGCGCTTCTGCTGAGCCCTGACAGCCCTGCAGCTCCAGCCATCTCTCGCTCAGGCTTGTGCGGTGCTGCCACCGGTTCAGCTCATTCCCCTCCCCCGCTACCACTTTTCTAGGATGGTCGCGTACCACCTGCCAGGTGCCAATATACCACAGGTGGTACCCGTACCACTGGTTGAAAAGCCCTGCTTTACTAAACTGATATTGTTACTTCCTGTTTCAGAGGTCCACACTAAAATGAAAGGGCCCTTATCAGACTGGTGCACGGTGTTTCTCCTTGATTTCTGTCGTCATTACTTCATGCCCATAAACAGGGAGATACTGTCAAAGCTGCAAATAGCATTTGGGGGATGTCAAAGTATATGTTTTTCTGAGCTTGTTGAAGAAATTAGAGGATAAATTTGTAACTTGTAAATACAATTCCAGTTAAAACCATACTTTCTTGTATTTTATAAACCAGAGAAAGGCATCCCTGACTCTGTGACAATGCTGGCAACCCTTGCTCTTTCCAGACCAAAGTTTATCAAAGATTTGCAGACCCATACAATCCTGGTGGCATTTTTTTCAATCCCACGAAATACAAAGCCCTTTAGAATGGATTGGCTCAGATGAATGTCTTTTGCACAAGTGGCAGTTCACAACTGGGCCTGACAAAAAGCCCAATAAACATATAAGGGAATCATAGTTTGTTGAAATTTGTGTTTACAAAGCATGTTTCAAAGATGTGTCCCATCATTAGTGAAATAGCATATTTATTGTTCAGTCACTAAACTGTATCCGACTCTTTGCAACCCCATGGGCCATAGCATGCAAGGCCCCCCTGTCCTCCACCATCTCCTGGAGTTTGCCTAAATTCATGTTCATTGTGTCGATGACACTATCTAACCATTTCATCCTCTGCTGTCCCCTTCTCCTTTTGCCTTCAATCTTTCCCAACATCAGGGTCTTTTCCAATGAGTCGTCTCTTCTTATTTGATGGTCATAGTATTTGAGCTTCAGCTTCAATATCAGTCCTTCCAAAGAGGGTTGATTTCCTTTAGGATTGACTGTTTTGATCTCCTAGCAGTCCAAGGGTCTGTCAAAAGTCTTCTCCAGCACCACAATTCAAAACTATCAAAAATTCTGCGTGCAGTCTTCCTTATGGTCCAACTCTCACAGCCGTACATTACTACTGCAAAAACCATAGTTTTGACTATCCCAAAGGTGCTTTTTCATGAGGCAACTGGACTTTCTTGTTTTTCTTTGAAGATGTTTCACTTCTCATCCAAGAGGCTACTTGGATGAGAAGTGAAACGTCTTGAAAGAAAAACAAGAAAGTCCAGTTGCCTCGTGAAAAAAGCATTTTTGAGATAACTATGACCTGTCCTGGATGACTGAGAAATGCACCAGAGCTGAAGAAGCTTCTTGGATGAGAAGCGAAACATCTTCAGAGAAAAACAAGAAAGTCCAGTTGCCTCATGAAAAAGCATCTTTGGGATAACTATGACCTGGATGACTGAGAATCTTCATAGACATAGTTTTGACTACATGGTCAAAGAAGAAGTATATGTTTAATATGTTTCTTAATCTAAATCCATTCTCTCTTTAGCCATTATAGCACATCAGCTTCACACCTGTAGAAAAAGAAGCTTAAAGAGGCATTCTCTCTCCTTCAAAAAAATGTTTCTGTGCTCCGAAGTTGAAAACCCTTAATTTAACTCAAAGGGTGTATCATTTGGCTTTGCATCTTTTCCCTTTTGCAAAAATCTACCTTTCTTTCAGGTTAAAAATTATATCCTCCCAGATTTTTTTTTTTTCCTTTTTGGAATCGCGTACGGGCCTGCAACATCTCAACATGGATTTAGAGAGGGCTTTCCATAAACTTCAGTTTATCATTTTCAGTTCAAATTGAGTTTTAGAAAGTAGCCCTGCCATATTATTAGTTTATGGCCAAGAGAATGTGATCTTCTTTTTTATATCTGAATCCAAAAACTTCCTAAAGCAACTGCTGTCATATTTGATAAAAGGTGGGGATATTGCATGGGTTTAATACTGGATCCAGAACAGGAAGCAAAGAATCTGAAAAGGGAGTTGAAAAATAATGCCAGTAACGGATATCTGGAATATGCATCTGTCACAATGGAAAAATATTTAATGCTGGGCAACAGTTCATTCCACACTTTTTAATTCATATGTCTAAAACTTTCTTGAAAAGCCGAAGCTTTAGTGGAGTCTATTCAGAAACCTAATGGAAAAGGCAGACAGATTAATTTAGTCTTCTGCTAGCTATGCTATGAATGAAAACATATTTCATTCCTTAAAGAATAATTCTTTGGGGGGGAATGCATTAATTTTACAGCAGAGCAATATGCAAAAGCTAATTTTTTTAAGAATGAATTTAGATTTAAAAATAGAATCCAGACATAACAGCACTGAGACAACTGAAGGAAAAGAAGACAATAGCATGATAGCTTTATACATTCAATAATAATAAAATAATAAAAAGTAGCTGAAGTAACAATGTCAGATTGACTTCTATTTATTCCAAAAAACATAGTTGAAACTGAACTGGGTAGCAGAGTGAAAAGAAAATATAAGGTGGCATAAGAAAGGAACAGATGCCTGTCACACTGTCTCTTTTTAATGTAGTGGCCTTATCCATGCCTTTTGAGATAACTGCATTCATACAGTATATGCGTCTATTCATAAATAATGTTTTTTTCCCAGGCAAATAACATATCAGCTTTCTTAATTTAGCTTCCTACAGATTTTTGGGAATCATTATGGGAGCAGAAGGTCAAATAGGGATAGTTTGCTACCTGGGATGGCTGGATTGCATTTCTGTGTATACAGCATTTTATCTTAAAAATAATTAAAAATAATTTGGGGACTGGAGGCTGAAACATACAAGGAACGGTTGCGGGAATTGGGTATTTCTAGTTTAATGAAGAGAAGGACGAGGGGGGACATGATAGCAGTGTTCCAATATCTCAGGGGCTGCCACAAAGAAGAGGGAGTCAAGCTATTCTCCAAAGCACCTGAAGGCAGGAAAAGAAGCAACGGATGGAAACTAACCAAAAGAGAGAAGCAACCTAGAACTAAAAAGAAATTTCCTGACAGTCAGAACAATTAATCAGTGGAATAACCTGCCTCCAGAAGCTGTGAATGCTCCAACACTGGAAGTTGTTAAGAAGAGACTGCACAGCCATTTGTCTTAAAAGGTATAGGGTTTCCTGCCTGAGCAGGGGGTTGGACTAGAGATGACCTCCAAGGTCCCTTCCAACTTTATTATTATTATTATTATTATTATTATTATTATTATTATTATTATTATTATTATTATTATTATTATTATTATTATTATTATTATTTTGGTTGTTAAGTGAATCTGGCTTCCCCATTGACATTGCTGGTCAGAAGGTCGTAAAAGGGGAATCACATGATCCCAGGACACTGCAACCGTCATAAATATGAGTCAGTTGCCAAGCATCCGAATCAATAACAACAACAACAACAACAATAAAGTTGGAAGGGACCTTGGAGGTCATTGAGTCCAACCCCCTGCTCAGGCAGGAAACCCTATACCATTTCAGACAAATGGCGGTCCAGTCTCTTCTTAAAAACTTAAACATTTTGATCACATGACCCTGGTCCTAAGTGTGAAAAATGGTCATAAGTCACTTTTTTCACTGCTGTTGTACATTCAAACGGTGACTAAATGAACTGTATAGAATCTCGCAGATTTGAATATGCTTCCTCCTTTGAGCATTAGGGAAAGTCAAGTCTGAATTTCTTTTCTTGATTACATTTCTGCCTCGGACTCAGATTTCTTTTACCTGACCACTTTCTTGCTGGTGGCTCTTCCTCCTGTTCCTCATGGTTATTCCTACCACCCATTTCATCTGTCCTGAACATCATAGCAGATTTAAGGCAAGCTAGGTGTTAATAGAGGTTGTGGAGTCCATCCAAAATAAAAAAAGAATGGACTAGCAAGCTTTGCCATCTTCTTTTTTTTTTCTTTTTCCCTGCACGTCCCACACACTCTCCAAATGTGCTCAAATGTCTCTCACATCATCCAGAGAAGATGTGGAATGAAGGTAGGGAAGAGTAGTGTGGTAAAGGAGAATGCAGTCCATATTTGCTTTCTGTTGCACAGCAATATACAGTTATGCATGTCATATTTCATACTTAGAGCTTACTGGCTTTTGGAGACCCCGGTTAATTTTACTGGGTGGTCCAGATAAATGTCTGATCTCTTTTTCCTATTAAGAGCATCTGCACTGCAAATAGATTTGTCTAGGAAAAGGATTGCATGTGTGGGGAACAGAGTTTGCTTCTTTCCTTTCGTGTGAATTTGGGAATATTGCTGTAATCTTCCATTTTAGGTGTAAACCACATAACCGCACTTCCATTCCTCAGTGCAAAATATCCAATTCGGTGACATACCGCACAGCATTAAAATGAAGCTGTTTTTTCTGGTCTGCATTTCCTTTTCTTACTGGCTCAAGCGAGAGACATGGAGGGAGATACAATTTCCAAGTTCAGCTGGTGATGGTTCCCAGTCCCTGGATAAATTATAACACATGCTGTGGTTGGAACCCGTGGAATCCTCTGGAATTATGCATTCCACTTGGAGAAGATATTATGATAGCAAACATAAAAATATATGACTGCACAGATATTTGCGGTAAATTGTTATATAAACTTTTTTTTTTTTTTTTTTTTTTGCCTGCCAAACCTAAAGCAGCTAAACTGTTCTTAACAGCAGTGGCAATTCTTGCACCATTTTGTGGTATCTTTTGTAACTTTTGTAACCCTGGGAACAAAAGGGGAGACAGAAGGTGATTAAAAAAAGAGGCAAACACTCACCAACTCTAAGGCATATTGGCCCCAATAATCGAGTGTGATTAATTCAAATGGCACAGGTGCTGGTGCCAGAGATCTGGCAAGTTTCGATTAATCTAAAGCAGGATGGAGTACTGATGGAAGGACCACAATTAAAAGATGTCACTGGGATTCAGCTGAGGTTCAGCTCCAGTGCAGGAACCGTGCTTCCATGTTGTCTAACAAACAGGCATAAAATTTTCGTGGTAGAAGGCTCCTGAATATTCCTTGGACAGCAAAGGTGACCAACAAGCAAGTACTGGAACACATAACACCAGACATGTCGCTAGAAGGCAAAAATAACAAAATTGGAATTAATGGAGTTAATGTTTGGAAGAGTTAGCGGTAAAAAGAAACCAGGCAGTCAAAGAACAGGGTGACTGGACACCATCAAAGCTGACACCAGCCAGAGCACAGAAAAAAATCAAAGAAGCAGTGTAAGATCAGAAGATGTAGAGAGACCTGGCCCAGGTCTGCAGCACTTGGGTTTGGCTAATCTAAAGAAAAGAAGAAACAGGGGGTGACATGATAGCAGTATTCCAGTATTTGAGGGGCTGCCACAAAGAAGAGGGGGTCAAACTATTCTCCGAAGCACCAGAGGGCAGGACAAGAAACAATGGTTGGAAACCAGAAGCAACCTAGAATTAAGGAGAAACTTCCTAACAGTGAGGACAATTAACCAGTGGAACAGCTTACCTCCAGAAATCGTGGGTGCTCCATCACTGGAGATTTTTAAGAAGAGGCTAGACATTCACCTGTCTGAGATGGTATAGGTTTTCCTGCTTAAGCGGGGGGCTGGACTAGAAGACCTCCAAGGTCCCTTCCAGCTCTATTCTATTATTATAGAATCACCATGAGTTGGGCGTGACTGAATGGATAACAACATCATCATCGTCATAGTCATCATCATATTTCTTGCTTATATATACTGAGCTGAATTGATCATTCCATAAGTACCATCTCACAACTTTTGGAGTTTCAGTGGTGACCCAGACTTCAGATCTGCAGCACCTCCATGTGTTGAAGGAACCTGAATGCATCAGCTAGAGATCTTCAAGGGACTCTTTAAAAACTGCTTTTGTTGCTTTGAATATGTTGCCCCCTTCAAAAAGTTAGTTAGTTAGCTATTCGCTCACTGTACTTTCTTGGACTTTCGTTTAGAGGCATGGAGGACTGAGGGGTCCTTGGTGCTCTCTGAGCTTGCTTGTTTTCTTGCAGACGTTTCATTACCCTAACTAGGTAACATCATCAGTGCTAGTAAGGAGAGCTGTTTGCTGTCAGTTTATATTCTGGTGTCTTGTCTGTCTGGGTGGATGGGGGCAATCTTAGGGATTCATTGGTTGGGCTGTTTACTAATGGCAGTTTCTTGATTGGGGTATTGCTTACTTGATAGTTGGTCTGAAGATGACCTTGGAGTTAATCTATGCTGATCTGAGTGCTGATTACTGGTGGAGAAGTGCTGGAGTCTTTTTCTCTTTTGAGGGTTGGTTGATTGTCTCTTTTGCATAGTCTATAGATGTTGTTAATGTCTATGTGTCTATTGATGGCTGATTTGTCAGAGTGCCAGGCTTCTAGAAATCCCCTGACATTTTTGGATTTGGCCTGGTCTAGGATGGTCTGCAAGGCGTTCAAACTGGTCAGTCTTAGAAGAGATCAACCCCGACTGCTCTTTAGAAGGCCAGATCCTGAAGTTGAAACTCAAATACTTTGGCCACCCAATGAGAAGGAAGGACTCACTGGAGAAGAGCCTAATGCTGGGAAAGATTGAGGGCAATAGAAGAAGGGGATGACAGAGAATCAGGTGGCTGGATGGAGTCACTGAAGCAGTAGGAGTGAGGTTAAATAGACTCCAGAAGATGGTAGAGGACAGGAAGACCTGGAGGAACGTTGTCCATGGGGTCGCGATGGGTCGGACACGACTTCGCAACTAACAATAACAACAAAAAGGATGGTCACATTTTCTCAATTGAAACTTTGGTTAAATCTGTCTATAGGTTGTAAAATTAAAGAATTTTCATCATGCCTTTTGACTGCCAGTTGGTGTCCATGGATGCGTTCTGCCATCTTCTGCCTCTTTGTCCTACATACTGTGGTTGTCGCAGTTTTTACATTGTATGTTGTAGATGACTCCTGTTTTTTCTTCTGGGGTTGCTGGGTCTTTTTGGTTTGCTTAGGATGTTTTGAAGGGCTTTAGTTGGCTTACCGCATGTGCATAGAGGACTGCCTGTAGTGGGCTATAAGGCTGCTGCCTTAGCCAGCCTTTCTTGAGAGTAGTTCTGATTGAATTCAATGAGACTTTTGAGTAAATATGCAAGAGTTGAGCTGTTTACAACAAATCCTGCATTGATTGTAGCCGTGTGTTCTTTCTGGCTCTTGAACACATGTGTGGATAAGTCAGCTGCAACCGATTTCAGTTGTGTACCCCTGCTGTACTGTATCATGCCAAATGGCACGGCTTTCTAAAATATATGAGCTAAATATTTCCCACGTAGCAGCTCTATTGATGTGTACAAAATGCGTAATCCTTGGAACCCGTGCCTTTTTGTTTTGATGTACTTGGGAACAGCCCTCAGTGAAAAAAATTGAATCCATTCCTCAAAGGGTTGAATGTTAAAAGCTGGGATGAGTGAAAAGGATCTGGGCTTGCCTACAATGCATGGAGCACCCAGAAGCATGTGGCTCTGTTGTTTGGTGTCTCACTTCAGAAAGAAACTGGCAGTTCGGCTTAATCTACAGATGGCCACAACTAATACTGTGTGGGGGAGGAAGACAGCTGCAGTAAAAACCCAGAGCTTCTAAAATTTAAGACATCTGCCTGCATTTCTTAATGTGGCCCTTCACTGTTTTGAATCCTAACTGTATTAAGGGTTGCATGTTTCTGATTACATTTGGCAAGGGAAGGCCAAAAATATAGAGTCGTTGCCAGTTGTTATTCATGACTATTTTGTATCAATGGATTTTGAAGACATGTATCCTGGGCATAAAATATAATCATGACCCCCTTTGCCAAAATTCTTTAAGCTGCTGTTTTTCTATGCCTCATTCTCATGGAAAGATGGAGGTTGAGGTCCTTCAGCTACACTAGTCAAGAATTGGTACAGTTAATTCTTCTCATTGAAACTAATAGCAAGAATTTAAAACCAAAAATAAACAAAAAACATTCAGGGAAAATTATGAAAAAAAAATCTGCTTTCTCTCTCAGTGACCTTCCTTCCTTCCTTCCTTCCTTCCTTCCTTCCCCCCCCCCCTCTCTCTCTCTCTCTCTTTCTCTAAGGAAAAAAATCCTGACAGTGAGAACAAGTAATCAGTAGAATGAGACTTGGCTCCAAAAATTGTGGGTGCTCCAACACTAGAGATTTTTAAGAAGAGATTGGACAACCATTTGTCTGAAATAGTATAGAGTTTCCTGTCTGAACAGGGGGTTGGACTAGAAGACCTCCAAGGTCCTTTCCAGCTCTGTTATTCTGTTATTCCCTCTAGATACAAATCTGTGAAAAAGTATTTGCCCAGTTTTTTCAAAGATTTTCCAAAAATTTCTGCCTTTGCCACTGAATGTTAACATAGCTTTATGTGGGTCCTAATGATATATAGAGAGAGAGAGAATGCACCATACAACAAGAACAAAATTTAATGTTTTATTTATTTAATAAGTTATAAAGTTATAAAACATGTGATATTGCCCCCATGTACCAATCCAATCAATTCACATAAAGCAGAGGTGGGGAACGATGGCCCACTTGTGACTTCTGGACTTAAACTCGCAAAATTCCTGGCTCAGGAATTCTGGGAGTTGAAGTCTACAAGTCATAAAAGGGCCCTCATTCACCACCCCTGATTTAAAGAGATAATTGGAGCCAATTGTGGAAATACATCATACAAATCAGAGTTGATTTAGCCAGCCTTGCCCTATATAATTTCATAATATTTGTCCTCATTGTAGTAAAGTTCTCATCAGTAGATTCTAGAGCTTGATGAGACTTCAAGAGAAATGTCTACAGATCATTCATATTAATGCCTAACTGTGTTGAAACTGTTACAGAATCAATGGGGAAATATTTAGATATCCTTTTTAAATAATTTCTTTAAAATGTGGATTTATTTTATTTATGTACTTATATCCTGCCTTTATTATTTTTATTTATTATTTTTTGCAAATAACTCAAGGCGGCGAATATATCCAATTGGTCTTGCATAAACAGATCACTGATAAACTCAGAAACAAAAGAGATAAGTTTTAAAAAAAATGGAAAGTGGGACAAATAATAACAGAATATCAGCAAACAGCCCGATCAATAAGGATGTGATCAGGAAGGCTAAGGATTGCCTAACAGAATCAGAAAGGTTTGTTTGAATATATGCAAAGCAAGATGAAAGTCAAGGAAATGGTTAAGGTGCTGGTTGGGGGAAAAATGGCGTGATGGTTTCAGACAACAAGGAGATGCTTAACTCCTATGTTTGCATATTTCTTTTTACAAAGGGAAAAAACAGTGATCCAACCTGTTAGAATGTGCATCATGGAAACAGAAGAGAGATGCAGGTTAAAACAGGTAAAGAAATAGTGAGAGAACATCTAGCTGCTTGGATTAAATTTGAACTGCTGAGCTGGATGAATTATATTCCATGGTGCTAAATGAACTGGAGGTTGTGGTCTCAGAACTACTAAATGTAATCCTTGATAGCTTCTGGAGTACAGTGAGAACTAACATTGTTCCAGTGTTTAAAGAAGAGAAGAAAGCAGATCCAGGAAGCTACAGACCAATCTGTCAAGCGCCGGGAAAATCAGGAGATTCAGGCAGTTCAAATGAATATAAGGATTTATTGCAAGCTTAAGCTCTCTACAAGAATGTGAACAAGTAACAGTCAAGGGAAATTAGTGGGAGTTAAGAATAGAAAGGAATTCAAGGTGGGCTGGACTTAGATCTTTTGTGGGTGTGCAGGGACTCACGACTAATGATGCATTTGACCCCTCCGTCGGGCTGAGCCTGGTCATCTCCTATACAATCAGCTTGACATCTATACCTGAAGAAAATCATAGAAAAGATAAGCAAGTACAGTAGTCCTTTACTTACAGTAGTTCATTTAGTGACTGTTTTGTTGAAAGAAAAATCTTCATCAGGGTCCAGTCCAAGCTGGGAATAAACAAAATGGAGACTGCTTTAGAAAGAAGGTTGCAGTTTATTGAAGAAGAGAGCTAGACAGAAAGATGGCTCTGGGAAAAAATGACTACATGTAGTAGGGAGTGGTGGGTTTTTATACCTTCTTGAGCTTTTGTTTGGAGTTGTTCCTGTGGCATTAATTTTGA
The DNA here is from genome assembly GCA_023970755.1 of Azemiops feae. Classification (NCBI taxonomy): domain Eukaryota; kingdom Metazoa; phylum Chordata; class Lepidosauria; order Squamata; family Viperidae; genus Azemiops; species Azemiops feae. Next base: position 195,002 of record JALGBA010001429.1, read on the forward strand.
CCTGAGTCTGAGTGTGTCTTTCTGGTATTCTGATGGCGGTGGGTTAATCCTATTATGTCCCAAAGGTCATATCCTGCTTCCCTGGGGCTGGGGCTGATGAGTGTTGGATTTTTTGGGGTGAGGGATTGTTGATTCTAGAGATCTTTCTTTCTAATCTCAGCTTCCTGACTCCAATCTTTCTGACAAGATTATCACATCTGCATTTCTGCAGACCTGGTTTCTGTTTGGGGCAGAAAGACTTGGGGGGGGATTCTGCCTTTAAGATCCTTTGGGGAAATATATTCTGCCTTTTTAATATTTCTCCAAATTTTTCTTTCTCTGGATTCTTCCCACAGTTCGAAATTACAAAGGCAATGAAAAAAAAAAAGACGTATGGCCGTTTTTCACGCTTATGACCATTGCAGCATCCCCATGGTCACGTGATCAAAATTCAGTTGCTTGGCAACTGACTCACATTTATGATGGTTGCAGTGTCCTGGGGTCATATGATCCCCTTTTGCAACCTTCTGGCAAACAAAGTCAATGGAGAAGCCAGAATCACTTAACAATTAAATCAAGTTACTAACTTAACTTCTACAGTAATTCACTTAACAACTTTGACAAGAAAGAAGAAATGTTATAAAATGGGGAAAATTCAGTTCACAAACTGTCTCACTTAAGCAACAGAAATTTGGGGCTCAATTGTGGTCGTAAGTTGAGGACCACCTGCACAACAATAAAGTAGCATTCCTGAAAGAACTGCTCTGTTTCTTAAGCTGGTCTCCCTTAAAGGGCTGACAATTTGCAAGCACTTAGAAAGAAACAATACGATTACTAGAAGCCAGCATGGGTTTTTAAAAGCCAGTTCATCAGTGGCCAAATAACCAGCATCTCGATAAGTAATCCTAAGCATGTTTTTTTCATTCATCTTGTGTAATGAGACTTAACTTCTGAATAAGATGGTTTAAGATATCAGCCTAAATCCATGTAACTTTCAAACTTGCTGGCTAATAGGGTGTATGATCATACTGTTAGAAAACCACTGTTGAAATTTGTCATCTCTCCACTGGAATCTGGGCCTGGCAGTAACATAAGCATGATTCTTCTTGATGGTAAATGAATGTGCACATTGATTGATACCAGATGGATAAGGAATCATAAAGAATCTTAAGTAGCACCATTGGATTACATTATACAGTTTATATCTTGCTAAGAAATTTCCAAGTTTCCAAGCTTTGGGCAATGATCTACTTTTTCTCCTCTCTGATCCAAACACTTTTTATACAAGATACGACAAAAAAAAAATACAAATAGATTATAGCATTATTTTAAAGAGTGTGAAGAACTTTATTTTGGAAATGGAGTAAGAAAGAGGTTGGTATTGACTGGGGGATAAGAGAAATATTGGCACTCGGCTTGTTTTTGGGGGGAATCTAAGAATTTATTCGATACTGATTTGTTTTAATAGCATCAGTTTTCTCCTCCATTTTAGTCAAATTAAAGCATGTCTACTTCTATTTCTCTTTCTTTTTGTTAGTTGAAAGTAAACATGTGGTCCCCAGAACAGGACCACCATACATGTTTCTTTCTTTCCCCAAATTCTCTTTTCTCCCAGCAGTTCTTATTTTCTTCAACACCTCTTCCCCACCTCTTAAAAATGAGTTTTTAAAATGTTCATTGGCTTCTGATCAGATATGAGAGATGAAGTCATTGTTTGAGATGTGTCAACCAGAACAGATTATATTCCATGTGTGCACAAACTGCAGATATATCAACATTTATAGGACATGGGCAGTTAACCCTAATGATCGCTAACAAAATGAATTATTTATCATTGGATGATTAGCAGGCTCCCATTATGAGGTATCTCTACTGATATTTAAAACCATTTCTTTGCCAGGACATTTAACTGACTACCAATATTGCCAGGTAACCCGTGTCATTCTGATTGTGACTTTATTGGTCAAAATGTTGTCACGGGGTTTTATTGCATTTTCGTATTAAATGGTAGGCTACTACTTTTTTTTTAGTGAAAATGAAAATAACCTTCAAAAGTCAAAAATGAAAGTCACCATTTTCACAATTGCAACAGAATAGGTCAGCGCTTTGGACCTATGCTAAGAATGCAGTTTTGCCAGGTAATTCTGCCCACAGCCAGAAGTTCGATTTGAAGGTTGACTCAGCCTTCCATCCTTCCGAGGTTGGTAAAATGAGGTCCCAGATTGTGGAGGACAATAGGTTGACTTCTCAGAGAGCGCTATAAAGCACTATGGAACGGTATATAAGTCTAAGTGTTGTTGCTATTGCTTTAAATTGAGCTAATTACTCCCTAGCCAATGTTCACTGATTTTGAAAAAACTCATCAGGGTTTAACGTGGTTATTACTGTACGTGGATGGAAAACCACCAGGAAATTGTAAAGCTGTAGGCAAGGCTGGGGAAAAAAATAATAATTTAAGAAGCTATTTGCATTGTCAAGAAATCTACTGTGATAGGTCTACAAAGTCACCAGCAGTGAGCTTAGTTTAATGCAGGGGTAGGCAACCTTGGCTCTTTTATGACTCGTGGACTTCAACTCCCAGAATTCCTGAGCCAGCATGGCTCAGCTTGGAAACCTCTCCCTTTCCCCTCAGCGTGGCTGGCTCAGGAATTCTGGGAGCTGAAGTCCACGAGTCATAAAAGAGCCAAGGTTGCCTACCCCTGGTTTAATGGAACCCTTTTTTTTTCCTACCACAGTTCCAAAGATCTTCAGGGAAATGGGATTAAATGTAATTAGTATAGTGAAGGAGAGAGAGAGGACATTTTCTGGTGGGAAATAGCCTACCAACATATTGTAGTGCCTTGTTTAGATTCTCAGCAGCTCTTTTTATTCTTTTGAATGTCTATGGAGATTCTCAGTCATCCAGGTCATATTTATCCCAAAGGTGTTTTTTTCACGAGGGAACTGGACTTCCTTGTTTTTCTTTGAAGACGTTTTGCTTCTCATCCAAGAAGCTTCTTCAGCTCTGTTTTTCTTTCAAAGAAAAACAAGAAAGTCCAGTTGCCTCGTGAAAAAGCACCTTTGGGATTTTATTTTTTTGATTTTTTTGAATCTAACAAAATGTTGGACAGAAATTGTGCAAAACTTTGCCTGCTGCTTGTCCATCAGCAAGATAACTCAGTGAAACCAAAATGGAATAAGGCCAAATTTAGTGTGGCAGGAGACATTCACCAGGTCTGACAATTAGCCAGATTAAGGTCGATCCACTGCTAAGGGGAAAAAATAAACCCTGAAAATAATCCTCTGTGCATCGCTGGGGCAGCCTTCTGTATTCTTAAGTCCTCTTTCTCCAACTTGCATGTTCCACAGTGAACCTCTGATTAAAGACTTGGAAATAGTTCTCAGAGCCATGCTCTTCATGCTTTCCCTACCTTGTTTCTTTGTACCATCTCCAATTATTGGGAAACCTATTCCCTGCTTTTCTTTTAATTTATGACCCAATTAAAATGAAACAATCTTAAAACTTCACAGCCCGCATATTGTTACAGGAGATAGGACTCCTTTTAAATTCTTTAGTAACACGTGTACAGTATGCTGAGGGAGATGGGAGGTCCAGAAATATGAACAATAAATAAATGAAGTAACATTTGTATATTGATTAGTACTTTGCATTAGTGTGTTTAAAAGAGATATTAAACTAACTGGATCTCCCCCAGATCTCCCCCTTTTAAAAAACAAAATAGCATTATGCTGGCCACTTTCAGTTCTCAATGACAGAAAATACTCTAATAGATAAGTTAAAAACTCTGCTTGAGAATCACAATGGCATTCTTAAGGAATTCTTAGATGGATAGTTTAGGGATCTGATGCTTTGCTAATTTTAATCTGGTCAGAAAGGTTTAGAGTATTCTTTATTGCCATTGTTAGAATAGAATAGAATAGAATAGAATAGAATAGAATAGAATAGAATAGAATAGAATAGAATAGAATAGAATAGAATAGAATAGAATAGAATAGAATAGACCTTGGAGGTCTTCTAGTCCAGCACCCTGCTCAAGCAGGAGAACCTATACCATCTCAGACAGGTGACTGTCCAGCCTCTTCTTAAAAAATTCCAGCGATGGAGCGCCCACGATTTCTGAAGGCAAGCTGTTCCACTGGTTGATTGTCCTCACTGTCAGGAAGTTTCTCCTTAATTCCAGGTTGCTTCTCTCTTTGATCAGTTTCCAACCATTGTTTCTTGTCCTTCCCTCTGGTGCTCTAGTGAATTACCTGACCCCCCCCCTCCTCTGCCTTGTGGCAGCCCCTCTTCTCTGAATTTTTTCCAAATGTTGATTCATGTCTTTTGATTGAGTTCTAATACCTGGGTTCTACAGCTTTTCAATGAGCTCAGAAATAAAATAATTAATCTTTGTGATGTAATTATACTTTTTTAACACAATTTTTATCTCTCTTATTCTTGAAGGGCCAGCTATTTTGCTACTGACATGTTCTTCAGTTGAATGATTTATCATATCCATTATTGCATATTTTTTGTATGAGTTTGATTGCTTAATGAAACTTTGTGTTGACTTTTATTCATTTGACATACTTCCTGCTTGCTAAAGAAAATGTTTTGGCTTGTATAATTATTGAGATCAACTCTATCTATCCATCTATCTATCTATGGATAATAATAATAATAATAATAATAATAATAATAATAATAATAATAATAATAATAATAATAATAATAATAATAATAATAATAATAATAATAATAATAATAATAATAATAATAATAATAATAAAAGTTGGAAGGGACCTTGGAGGTCATCTAGTCCAACCCTCTGCTCAGGCAGGAAACCCTATACCATTTCAGACAAATGGCTGTCCAGTCTCTTCTTAAAAACTTCCAGTGTTGGAGCATTCACCGCTTCTGGAGGCAGGTTGTTCCACTGATTAATTGTTCTCACTGTCAGGAAATTCCTCCTTAGTTCTAGCTTGCTTCTCTCCTTGATTAGTTTCCATCCATTGCTTCTTGTCCTGCCTTCAGGTGCCTTGGAAAATAGCTTCACTCCCTCTTCTATCTATCTATCTATCTATCTATCTATCTATCTATCTATCTATCTATCTATCTATCTATCTATCTATCTATCTATCTATCTATCTATCTATCTATCTATCTCATCTAATTTATAAAGCCACCCACAGCAACATGATTCATTCATTATACTGTTGTTTACTTGGAGTGGGTGATATGTTTCATAATTTGATATGAACTTCAGTTATTGTAGTTTTGAAGGATAGTTTCCCTACCTCAGAAGGTTTTCTGGAGTGATTTAAGTTTCTGAATTTTTTTTTCTCAGTTTTTTTTTTACCCTAACCATTTTCTAAAAGAGTTTTTTTCCAAGTCAATTGAGACTGTATTAGATAGGCAATTGTTCAGATACGTATGTGCTGAAACTAATAATGCATTCTCTGTTTTCCAACTCCATGGTAGAGGAAGAGGAAATTAAGGCAATTAAGAGTCTACAATAAGTGTAGTGTACAGAATGCAACAACTGGTTAATTAAACTAGTTTGTACTGAGACCGAAGAGAAGCTAACAATGAGAGGAATATGCAAAGAACCGTCTCAAAATGACTGCAAGACTTAAAGTATATTATGTTTTGGCATATTCCCCCCCCCCCCCCCCAGCAAACAAACTTTTCAATCGGACAAATTGTAATTAATTTATTTTAAATATACAGCATTCACAAATGGTAACTTCCATTCGAAAGGGTCTGGCCTTAGCAAGAAAAGCAGAAAGGCAATATGACTTTTACAAGACAATTTGCAGGCTATAAGTAAAGATACCTTTTCTGATTTCAATTCCCTTCCCCTCCCCCCCACAACTGCTCCCCCCCCCCATCAAAAGAAAATTATTGTCCTCTTGCCATTTTTCTAGGTTGGCATATTCTATTTTTTTTTATATACCGAGGTGTTTGCTATAATATAGCAAACCATTTTGCTGGCGGCAGCAGCAGCTGATAGCCTCATTGGGCATAGAGCCCAGTGCAGCATGTTTGTGCTGCAGAGGTGTAATAACCTTTTTTAAAAAAGTTGTGTTTGATATGTTGCTAGGAAATATATATATTTAATAATTCAGAATAGAACTGGAAAGGACCTTGGAGGTCTTCTAGTCCAACCTCTTGATCAAACAGGAGACCCTATACTATTTCAGACAAGTGATTGTCTAGTCCAGGTGTCCTCAACCTTGGCAACTTTAAGACTTGTGGACTTCAACTTCCAGAATTCCTCAGCCAGCTTTGCAAAGCTGGCTGAGGAATTCTGGGAGCTGAAGTCCACAAGTCTTAAAGTTGCCAAGGTTGAGGACCCCTGGTCTAGTCTCTTCTTAACAACCTCCAGTGATGGAGCATCCACAATGTTGGAAGGCAAGGTAGTTCCACTGGTTAATTGTTCTCACTGTTAGGAAGTTTCTTCTTAATTCCAGGTTGCTTCTCTTCTTGATTAGTTTCCAACCACTGTTTCTTATCCTGCCCTCTGGTGCTTTGGGAAATAAGTTGACCCCTCTTCTTTGTGGCAGCCCTTCAAATACTGGAACACTGCTATCATGTCACCCCTAGTCTTTCTTTTTTCTAGACCAGCCATACCCAAATCCTGCAATCGTCTGCTGTCCTGAGGACGTACCAGTCAGAGCTCCTGGGTGGTTAAGAAATTTAAAATATAAGTTAATAAAGTAGAGAATAATAGTTGGAGAAGTTGGAAACATGCCTCGGTCCTAGGTTTCCACCATGAGCCATGATGATATCGCATTCATTCGCACAGCATTGCAGAAGGGGTGCAAATTGCCTAATTTGTCAAATTATATATTTTACCTAAATCTGTCTAATTTGCATGATGTTTGCTAGCCCCAAAGCATATCACAGCTCTATTTCTGTGGAAAGATAGCCTTCTTAACTAAGAGATTTTCTAGATGGAGTTTTAGATGGAGTGGAACTGCCTCAAACACACCTAATGTGAAATTTGGGGGTCCTCTTGGAATCATGGCTCCTGCTGGAAAAGCAGGTGGCAGCCATGGCTAGGAGGCCATTCACACACATAGATGCATGGATGATAATGGTTAAGAGTGGATTCAATGGCCTGCTAGTTGTCACAAGTAAAAGGGGGAAAGGACCTCCAAACACTAAATATGAAGGGTGTAACTGGGTTTAGAATTATTTTAAAAAAAAACTTTAAAATAAGGTTGAGAAACAACATGGAGGTATCCTTCATGAATCAAGCTTTGCTTACAGGATACTTTAAGTATCATAGGAAGTTAAGGAGTTCTACTGGTGAGGTCCAGAATACTGAGATCAGATCACAAAGTTCAGTGCCGTTACTGTTGTTTTTGGGTGGTATGATTTGTCTCCCCTTATTTTGGAAGCAAAGAAATGCAAAAATCCACTTCTTCAACCACTACCCTGAGGGATATAAATTTGGGCTATGGCCTTCCTCCTCTCTCCCAGAGTCTAACTGGAGAAGGCTGTGCTGATGTTCTTCAGCTGCCTTCTCACTAGGAAACTTTAGCTGGTTTTGGCCAGCTAAAGTACATTTTAACAGCTTTTATGGGCAAGCTGCTATTATTTATTCCTTATATGCAGGATATAAAAACAGAAATGCTTGGATAGATGGATAGATGGATGGATGGATAGATGGGTAGATGGATGGATGGATGGATGGATGGATGGATGGATGGATGGATGGATGGATGGATGGATGGATGGATGGATGGATATTGACTGACTGACTGATGGTAAATACCTTTGTCTATTCCACCCCAAAAAGATCAATGTTCTTATTCAAGAATTGGTAGGCCTAAGCAGAAGACTGGGTAACCTAAGCCTGCACAAATAACACTCAGTTTTTGTTTGTTTGCTCAATGGCTGCCCATATTAGGAAGTAGATGTGAATAATCTTAAAATAAATTAAAAACCAATTCTCATCAGAGATACAAAAATTAAAATATGCAACCAAAGAAGTTATCACTATTAATGGTTGTTAACACAACCATGAGATGGGGCCATTTATACCCTCAGGGCCCCAAGTTTAAGCACAGAACCAGGTCTTTAGTGCCTTGCAAAAGGTCAAAGGATTGGGACTATTCTGATCTCTGGAGGGAGAATGTTCCATAGGGTTGGTACTATGGCAGAAAAGGCATGTCTTCTGCATCCCACCGGTCAGCATTCTCTGTCCAACGGGACTCGGAGCATATCCATCCTGTTGGAACATATTGGATGGGTAGAAACAATCAGAAAAGAGGGCCCCTCGATAACCCAGTCCCATGACGTGAAAGGCTTTAAAAGTAACAACAAGCACCTTTAAATTGCACTTAGAAGCACACTAGCCACCAATGCAGCTGATGGAGTAATATTGTGACATGTGCCGAGTAACCAGCCCCATTTACAGTTGAAACTTCCCAATGCTCTTCAAAAGTGGCCCCATGTTGAGTCATGGCAATAGTCCAGCTTGGAGATCATGAGGTCATGAGTGTGAGCAGGCTCCCAGTTCAGGAATGAGACCAACTGAAGCTCAATCTAAATGTGTGTGAATGGCCTCCTAGCCATGGCTGCCACCTGCTCTTCCAGCAGGAGCCATGAGTCCAAGAGAACCCCCACCTTTCACACTAGGTGTGTCTGATGCAGTTCCACTCCATCTAGAACAGGGGTGTCAAACTGCCGGCCCACGGGCCGGACGCATCATCCGGAAGCCGCGCCCATCCCATTGCCGGCAAGGGAGAAAAAGCTCCGATACGTCGCATGACATCATGTGATGTCGCAAGTTTGACATGTCTGATCTAGAACTCCATCTAGAAAATCTCCAGCCCTGGAAGGTCCAAACATCCAAAACCACTCAATCTTGCTTAGGTTGAGCTGAATTAGAGATCTAACTAACCAAGTTTGATGCTCCTTGCAATGGCTCTGCCCTACCCACCATCCACATTAGTTATCAGCTGCTACCATCAAAATTTTTAATACTCTACATAAAGCTAGGTCATGATGGTTGCTTTATTGGGGAAGTTTTGATGACACACATATTTTTACTCAGCTGTAAACCCTACTGAACTCATTGGACTCTATTTCCAGATACATTTGAATAGGATTTGCATCTGCAGCCTTTCAGAATACTCCCCATCCTATTTCAGAATATTTGAATCAGCTCTGAAATTTGGGTACGAAAAAGATAAAAGGAAGATGAGCAAGGCAGTTTTCCCTATTATGTAAATAAGAGGAAAGGTTTATTCTCAGATCTAGGAGCCAAGATTTCCTGTTAAGCTTGTAAGTTCCCAGTCTCATTTCAGATCTTCTCAGCAGGTTATTTAGGCAAGTTTTTGATCCGTTGCAATCAATGTAAGCAACTTCCATTTCAACAGGAAGAAACAAGCAAGAGAGAGAGAGAGTAAAAGAATGAGACACAGAGATGAGATTAGCAAGAAATTCTTCAGGCAGGCAGCTGTAGTTTGTCAATCTCAGAAACACCACAGCAGTGTTTCCAACAAAACAATACTATTTTATATTTGCTACTATAGAGTTACATATCCCAAGATTATAAATGGACCTAAACATTCAGAATCATTTGTTCAAGAAAAACACAGTATGCCCAGTTTCTCAATTCTGGGCTCTTCTGGATTTGTGCACTGAAGTGCTAGCCTCTGTCCTTAGCCCGCCAGCCAAGTATACTAGCATAAATTGTGCCATCTCCATTGCCAATCCCTATTTTGTAACATTAATAATGGTAGGGAAGGATGCTGTCCATATCTATCTCTTGTAGCCCAAGATAAGTAACAGAATAACAGAATTGGAATGAACCTTGGAGGTCTTCTAGTCTGATGCCCTGCTCAAGCAGGAGATCTTATACCATTTCATATGAATTACTCTTCAATCTCTTCTAACAAATCTCTGGTGATGGAGCACCCACAACATCATTCCACTGATTAATTGTTCTATCAGGAAATTTTAGGTTGGTTCTCTACTTGGTTAGTTTTCTTCCATTGCTTCTTGTCCTACCTTCAGGTGCTAGGTTGACCCCAATTGCTATCATGTCACCCATAATCCTTCTTTTCACTAGACTAGACATACCCAATTCCTACAACTGTTCTTCATGTGTTTTAGCCTCCAGCTCCCTAATCATCTTTGTTGCTCTTCTTTGCACTCTTTCTAGAGTCTCAGCGTCTTTTTTATATTGTGGCAACCAAAACTGAGTGCAGTATTCCAAGTGTGGTTGTGTCAAAGTATTATATAGCATTACTAACAGAATAACAGAGTTGGAAGTGACACACACCCCCTGCTCAAGCAGGAAACCCTATACCATTTCAGACAAATGGCTATCTAATCTCTTCTTAAAAGCTTCCAGTGTTTGAGCACCCATAACTTCTGGAGGCAAATCATTTCACTAACCAAACTATCAGGAAATTTTAATGTTAATACTTCGTGTGATCTTGATACTATCCCTCTGTTAAAGCAGCCTAGGACTGCATTGGCTTTTTTGGCAGCTGCAGCAAACTGCTGGCTCATATTTAAGTGGTTGTCCACTAGGACTCCTAGATCCCTCTCATAGTTACTGCTATTGAGCCAGGTTCCACCTATTCTGCACTTGTGCAGAAAGTAAAGTGATTGGTGGAATTCTGTTTCCTCTCTTACCTGCTTTGAATCTAGAACAGCCAAGGACAATTGGGAAGAGGGATAAGTAGGAGAGTAGGTTTCCTTCCCCTTTTCCCTCTCCTTTTTTTCTTAGAGATTCCATTCCATTCTCTCTCTCTTCTGAGTGAACTAGTGAATGTGACTTCCCAGAAGCTAACTCATGACACTTGGCCTGCGTTCAGCTCTTGACACATAACTCAGAGTTCACATATGCTCAGGGGGGAAAAACACCCTCCAAAAACTGGAGGAGGGAGTGAGGAAGGAATGAAGTGAAGCACAACTGCAGATCATCGGTCTGGCTTAACCTTGTCAAGGAGCAATGAAACAGGAAATGCCTTGTGACACTGACTGGCAGATACACAAATGGATGAAGGAAACATGCTGCAGAGAAGAGATCCCAGACAATCAGCTGGAACACAGGAAGAAGGTTCAGGCAAAAGCCTGTCATAACAGAGATTACAGGAAACTGACAATGTTGGTAGACATCTCAGAAGAAGGAGCTGTTCCAGATATATATATACATTTTTTAAAAAAAACACCTTTCCAGAAATACTATTTGCAAAAGGGTTATGGCAAAGATCAAATAATCTCACAGAGAGGTAACATAAAAAGAGTTCTATTGATGTCATAATCGAAACATGAATAGAACTGTAGGGCAAAAACAGATGCATTGAAGATAGCAAAGGAGAAAGTAGTTTCATTCTGTTTCTTACACAGAAATTCAGGATACAGGATAAGGTTTCTACATACTTGTAGTTTATGTTTTTGTTGGCATAATTCTGGCACCTTAGCTAAAACAGCCACTTTGTCCTAAGAAAGACAGCAGTAGGAACAAGATTCTGGAAGTGCCGTGGAGGCTAAAACATATGAAGAACAGTTGCAAGAATTGGGTATGTTTAGTTTAGTGAAAAGAAGGACTAGGGGTGACATGATAGCAGTGTTCCAATATTTGAGGGGCTGTCACAAAGAAGAGGGGGTCAACCTATTCTCCAAACCACCTGAAGGCAGAACAAGAAGCAATGGATGGAAATTAATCAAGAAGAGAACCAACCTAGAACTAAGGAGAAATTTCCTGATAGTTAGAACAATTAATCGATGGTATGACTTGGCTCCAGAAATGGTGGGTGTTCCAAACACTGGAAGCTTTTAAAAGGAGACTGGACAACCATGTGCCTGAAATGATATAGGGTTTCCTGCCTGAGCAGGAAGATGGACTAGAAGACTTCCAAGGTCCCTTCCAACTCTGTTATTCTGTTCTTTATTTTGTTGGGAAGAAGGATAAGAAATGGCATTTCGTGACAGCAGATTGGCCAGATTTGGTCAAAACACTGTCATAACCAAAATTTAGACTGTCCAAGATATGGTTCTTGAAATCCTCCAGATGTTGATAGGCTATACAACATCCACCATAGCTGATCATTAGGCTGATGGAAATTGAAGAAGAGCAACATCTGGAAAGCTGGCATTTGCCCAACCATGTTCTAAGTAAAAGTGACTGGTGCTTGGGAGCATATTAAAATGAACGTATAAATCAACCTAAGGTAACTTGGTTTCATTGAAAAAGGGTAGTAGTTAGAGAAGTCATGATGAACTCAAAAATCACTCTCGTGAGATGTCTTTCTTTCAGAAGGGTTCCAGATGTTTGCTTACCCCATAGACTCTGCAGTAAAATATGAAGAAAAGCAAGCCAACAGGTGCTCTAGAACATCTGAGTCTGTTACGGATGTGAGGAATAGAAAAACAGCTCAATAATAAAGTATGGAAGAAAAATAAAAGCTGGAGAAAAGGAAGGAGATACGTGAGCAAGGTAATAATAGGGAATCAGATTAAAGAAAATGAAGTAAGAAAGAAATTGTTTCAAGGACCAGGATAACAATCTCTATCATACCCATATTAATACCCGAAGGAACAATTGAGTGCCTACCAATTGTGTTGGGACACAACTCCCAACATCCCTAGACAAGATTCTGTCTAGAATGATATAAATTTGGCCTAACACATCATAAAGATACCAATTGGGGAAGGCACCTGGAAATAGATACCAAAAAGGGTTGAAGTGTCTTTTGCTTTGATCTGTAGTGAACTGTAAGATATAAATAAGGATGGATGGGCAGTTGAGTGAGTGGGGAGAAAAGGAAAAAGAGAAACAGCGGTCGGTACTTAAATTATTTGGAGCAAAACATACTCCAGCCAATTTGTACTATGGTTATGCTATTCAGCTGTGTACAAAAATAGGATAAGGGAAATAAGAGGAGAATTCCAATTTTAATGCTCTTTTTCCCTCTCTAGGAACAAATCAAACGAATAGTCCTAAAGCCTAAGGAACACAGGTAAAGCTATGAGTAAAAGAAAATGCACGTGAGGGAAAATAAATCCCAGGAAGTTGGGTGTGGTGGAATGTGTTCTAAAGAACAAAAGACCTATTGTTCTTGCAAAACAAGCCTACCTTGGTATAGAAGTGATTTTTTTTTAAAAAAGTGACCCGTTTTTAACCTAATCAGGGTCAAGCATGTTGAGGAAAAATAAATATATGAAATAAGGCAAGAATGCTCTTCTTAGAGTACATAAAGCTCAGGAACACTTTGTCAGGGTGTGTTTTATGCTTCTGGTTTGCAGATATTGTAGGAGATCTGGTACAAGGCAGCCCTCAGTCCCTAAATCTCACAGGGTGACTTTGGGCCAGCTCCTTTCTCTCCACCCAACTTCACCCAAATCACAGGGTTAAACATGCTACCTAGACCAGGAGTCCCCAACCCCCGGTCCGTGGACCAGTACCGGGCCGTGGCATGCCAGTAACCGGTCCGCACAAACAAGGAAAGCCCCATCCATGGGATGCAGGCAGCACACAAAACCACTCCCCCTCCAGTCCACAGAAAAACCTCTCTCCATGTAACCGGTCCCTGGTGCCCAAAAGGTTGGGGATCTCTGACCTAGACCACCTGTTGCCCTAGAGGTAAGACAAAGTATAAATCTAATATATATTAAGATATATCAATACAGCCCTCAGCCAGTGGCCTTCCATGACACGAAGCAGTTAGTAAAACATTCTGTGGAGCAGTAACCCTCAAGATGAAAAAAAAAAGACTACTGTCTCTTCATCTGTGAAGTCATGTTGGCTAGTGATCGAACTGTTGAATTGCTGGCAACTGCTGCTGAACCAGCAGAAGTAGCCTGCAGTACTGCATTCTAACCACTGTGCTACCACAGCTCATATATATTATTATGGAGGAAGCATCGGTGACCTAGACCTAGAGAGCCAGTGTGATGTAGACCATGATTCAGTTTCAAACCCAGCATCATCTATGGAAGCTCATGGAGTAACTTTGGACTACTCAGTCTTACTCAGCCCCTCTTCTCTCAAAGCAATATTGCTGTAGAGGGAAAAAAAACAGGGGGAAGTGCTATGTATGCTACAGTACCTTGAGTTCTTACTGCATAAGAAAGATAATGGATAATAATGTAAATACATGTAGATTAACCCATATTGTTCTTTATTCAGATGACTCTCAGGGTTCTTGATATAGATATGGCTTATAGTAGTGTTTCCTAACTTTGTGCCTTTAGAGGCTATGGATTTTAATTGCCAGAATTGCAATCCCAAAGACTTCTAAAGCACCACCTTCTCAGAGAGTCTTTCCTCATTGTATCTAAGCACAATGAAACACATTCTGGTATCGTCTGTTTTCTGCCGTATCTCCATAACGTTCACTTCATCTCCTCACCTGCCCAAGAGAAAGACGTAAACAGTATTTAGCAATCAACACCTGTACCAGCTGCTAAGGGGTATTCTTAATACGGAAAACTGATTGGAAAATGGGATAGTGGTGAAGCTGCATGTGTCCATTTTTTAAAAAAAGAAAAAGGGACCATGAAGAGATGCAGAAAGAAGCAATTTAGCTCCAGAATGTCAGGATGTGGCCTAGTGGAAATCAGCTGTGGAACAGAAATTAGACTGTCAAGAATGTATTTTATGCAGAAATTCCAGTTGTGCACAATCTCTCTTCTTGTAAATTATTACCGACCATTGTAAGGAATCAAAAAAGAGTGTTGCAACACACACAGTTCACTCTTCTCAGAGATGTTGGAAAAACACAAAAAACACAGGACAATTTCAGCATTCTTTCCGGGGGAATGAAACTTTTCTTTGAAGTACTCCAAATCATTTCTCATTTATGAATATTGCAAATGAAGATTTACGAGCCGGGCAATTTACAGCCTTGGATTGAACAGAGTAATTATACCCTGTTAGCAATCAGGGCCTGGGGGAGGCCAAGGGGGGTGGCATGTGATTCCTTTCTGCAGGACTGGGCAGGCAAAGTCAATTGAAAGTCTGGCCACTGTCCATGTTTGCCTTCAATGTATTTTGCCAGCAGCCATGCTATCCTTCCACCTAACTTTTGTCTAGAAATTAGACATTATTACAATATGATGGTAGGAGGTGCCGCTCCTTGTTACACCTTGAAATAAGCCTTTCAAGCATTTGGTTTTACAATCCTTGGAAGAATCCATCAAAATCTCCCCTTCCCATTTCTTTCAGGATATATAACTTACAGAATACTGGAAGTTGGTACAGTGAGCAGTTAGCATATTTTTGTTGCTATTGCCATATACAAAAACCCAAGTGACCACAAGATGGCATCGAAGAGTTGTTTTTTAAAAACAAACAAACAAACTCCCTGCTGCCATCTAAAGACTTGTTCCTAATTTTGCAGCCCAGATCTGGTAGCCCTAACTATATATTTTGTTTTTATTATTGATTACTAGCTCACCAATTGAGGATTCTCAATAAACTGTACTTCAGCTGCATGATAAATTTATATTCACTGGGTTTTTACTGCCAGCTGCCTCCCTTGTTTTGTTTTGAACCTTCGGAATGGTTAAAAACAATGATTTGAAAAAAAATCATTTGGGGAAATTTCTTCTAGCCCACCGAGAAATATTATTAGCTTTATTTAATTGTTCAACTTCGCTCAGAATTCCTCAGATATTTCAGTGGAAGAGAAAAAAACAGTATGTTGAATTGCTGTGACAACAACTATTGGAGATAATGGCTTGGCTCTGAATTATAAAGTTGATTTAGAAGGCCTTGATTCTTAGTAAGTGCTTCCATTCAGGTTTTTTGGCAGAGTGGTTGAAATAGTTTTGCCACTGCTTGCCCTGTTTTTGCTTTTGTTTTAGCTTCCCATAACTTCCCCTTCTTTAATTTAAGAAGGTTAAGAGAAGGAAAGCTTTTTTTTTTCCCCAACCACTCCTCTACTACAGCCTCTTCTGTGTCAATGCCTCCTGAGCAATGTCAGAAGGGACTTAGAGTAAAGGATCCAATCTGGGTAGGTCACTGCGACCTAGTCTTCTGAGCTTTTGGATTTGTGCTTGAGCCCGTCCTCAGGGAACTTCTCTCTAACACATTCCTAGTCCAAAAGCTTAGAAGAGTAAACCTCTGGTCCCAGTGATCAACCCAGATTGGATCCCTCAACTTTACCTTGGGACATGTATATTCGTCTTCATTCAACTTAGAGAAAAGTTGATAGTTTCCTAGCATAAATAATAGGCTTTTCACATACACACAGTTTATATCCACTGTCAGCATTCTGTGACTCAGTAATTGCAAAAGGCTTCCCATTTGTCCCCCGGAATAGATTTTGGAAAGATCACAAGTAACTAAATGGGATCAGGTGAGAAGAAAGGTTATGGAATCTCCCTACTCTGATCATAAAAATCCAAAGTAAGGTGTGTTGAGCAGTATGGACACTAAGAAAGCAAAAATATTACAACTGTGGGACTATGAGGATTCTCAGTCATCCAGGTTAGAGTTGTCCTGGAAGCTGAGTCATGGCAACTGGACATTTGGGGGGAGGGGTTTGAAACATTTTGCTGTTTATCCAAGTAGCTAAAAGAAAAGAAATCCAATTGCTATGACTCAACTTCCAGACATTAGAACTGTAGCTGTATTACGATATTCCTTGGAAACTCTTGAGGGGCTCCTCAGTGATATGATCACCCAAACATCCTCAAGGAAAGTTTGCTCACCTTTAACTCACCTTATCTAGAATCACTAAAAGTACCCAACAGACTTGGCCCAATTGTAGAACCAGCTGTGGGCTAGTGTGCTTGAAACACTGAAATTGCCCAACCATTTCTTCTGTCTTGTAAGGAGCCGTGGTGGTGCAGTGGTTAGAATGCAGTTTTGCAGACTAATTCACTGCTGACTGATAGGAGTTCGATCCTGATCGGGTCAAGGTTGACTCAGCCTTCCATCCTTCCGAGGTCGGTAAAATGATTGTTCATACAGGCTTATGCACCTCTCTGGTAAAAACGTATTTCAGAAAAGTTGACGGCTTGCAAGAACAACTGACAGAGCTATACTTTATAATTACTATTAGAATGTTGGTATTAATTTAGTATCAGCACTAGCACTAACATCTCTAGCATGATGTAAATGTTCTTACATTAGAATAGCAGTCTTTATATCCCGGAGTTCCAAGAAGCTCTTTGTTGCCTTTTATTGACATAATTTTATCCTAAAGGTAATGAAATGTTCTTCCTAATGAATGTGAAAGAGTTTTGTTCTGGCAGGTAGAGGTTTCTATTCTGCCAGCTTAAAATTGCAGGTTGAAAAGAAGCTTCATTTGTTGAAACCAAGCTGTCAGAGAACTTGATAACAGCAATAATTCACTGCTGGATCTGGCAATTTGCGGTTATGAACACAGATATATATCCCCCCCCCAAAAAAAAAAAATTAACAGGGAATGTTCAAGACCAAAAAAAGGAATATCTAAATATCAGTGGAGTTCAAAATAAATTTCTTTAGGATTATTTTACAAAGGGTGCCAGTTTCCCTTAGATCTCAAGATATCCTTAGATCTCAATCAAAGGTGAGGTTAACAGAAAACCAGAAAGTACTACGAACGGTAGATGGTACAGATCTTTACAACTGCAGGGAAATCTACCACATTCCAACTTTTGGGAAATCCCCTGTGTTGCTTGTGTTACAACTTCTATGTGCTTAAAGCAGGTTTCTATGTGTTGTGGGTATAAATGTGAGAGAAAAACATAGGTGGCTAACATAAAATACCAATTGATAGAAATATGACTTCCTTCAAGGAAAGTATGGGAAAGACTGGGCTGCAGATCCTAACTGATTTTAGTGGGACTTGGTTCTTAGTATTGTTGTACCCCAGTGCAAATTTGCTATAAGATAAGCCAATGTTTCTCAACCTCATCAAGTTCAAGATGGATGGACGTAAACTCCCAGAATTCCGGAAATTGAAGTCCACCCATCTTGAACTTGATGAGGTTGAGAAACACTGGGATAAGTTATATATATAAAGATATATATATAAAGCCATGCTTAAATCTACATGCCACTGCTGCCTTAAAAGACTTCCATAGAGAGGACTTGCAGAAACAGATCAGTGTGTGTATGTGTGTGCGTTTGTGTGTATTATGTACAGCCTCTACAGATTGTAGAATTCAACTTATTTTGACAAGTATTAAGGTCAGAATCTATAAAGTTCTAATTTGTCATACATCAGGAAATATGGAAATAGCAAATGTTAAAAGTCAGGTTACACTGGGTGGAATTTCCCCGGCTTGCATTAATGGATGATTTATTCCCAGTGCAAATAGCACCATGAAAGGAATGAGTTTCTCTGGGACTCTAGTAAAGAACACAAGATTAAACTTTAGTTCCTTCCATGTGCAGCAGTCCTCATAATTATTAACTCATTCCCAAGCTTTTATTTATATGGTCAAAAGCATGTGTATTAAACTCAGTTAATGCCATGTTTGATCTGGCTGACAGTGGCACAAAGGTAGAAGATGGAACATAAGAAGAATTACAACTAGAAATGCAAGCTTCTTTCTAATTGTTGTCAATTTACCTCATTCTTGACCTGTAATTCTGCTGCCACTTGTATCTATGGGCAGGTTATGTGGTGGTTTTGAGATAAATAAATAAAAACAAATACATGTTCACAGACTTCAGTAGATTTCCTCTGGCAAGGTTGAAATTAATGCTTCAGACAATGTATCAGGGAAGAAAGTTTTCATTAAAAAAAAAAAGGATGAGTCGGTTGCCAAAATTTCCTTGCAATGTATGAATTGGAGAAACAAGACAGAATTATGATTGATAAAATATTATTTCATTAAGTTTGCAAACACAAAGTGATTTGTCTTCTGCAATTACATTTGCTGTTCTTTGTTTAGAAACAACCAGCATTTATATCACACTTTTTCTAAAAGCTCAAGTGATCTCAAGTCGCTTTGATAGTGAAATGGGCAGCATATAAATTTAATAAACATTACACAATATGCAATATCTCCACAATATACAATCTTGCTGCAGTTCTAGGCGGAACTACAGAAGCAGAGACAATCAATTTCCTTAAACACAGATGTTCAGAAAAGCCTTCACACGTAGATGCAGATTTTGAAATACTGAACTTTGAACATTTGCTGTCACACACCCTCTGCTTGAGGGTTCACTCAACATACAAAACAGATTTTAAAAAAAGCATTTCAGATTCCATAAAAATCACTCAGGTCTCATCCCAGAGCTAGTTCTCATAGTGGCTAGAAACACCAGGGTAATAGCATTGTATTACTCATGATCCTAACTAGTCCCCGATAATTAGCACTCAAGGAATGTTGTTTCCTAAAACCTATCCTTGATCCTAACCCTTTCCTGCTTGAATTTGCCCAGTTTCGTTTTAAAAGCATTTGAAGGAAAGATGCAATATAAAGCTAAGAACTAACAATAATGTTTTCTTGTACAGATCCCAATTTTTCTGTATTTAGTTTCAGTTGATGATTCTGGTTTAGATTGTGAAAGAGAAGGAAGTATCTTTCCCCATTTTCCACATGCCTGACTTTTATTACCTGTCCTATTCTTCAACTGTTTCCTTTCTAAGCTAAAAAAAGCTCTGCGTTCTCTTGTCTCATAGGGAACTGTTCCATTGGTTGTCCTTTTCTTAAACATGAGAATATAAATTACAATCGTTTGTTTAGAAAGAGCATTTAAAGTAAAATGTATGTGTTGCTAGAACAGCCTTTATTAAATTAATCTCCTCTCAAAGATCTGGATTGCAATTTGCATCATCTTATATGTTGACTACAGTCAAGTCATGTGAATTATAGTCCATCATATTTTCCCAGAGACTAAGATAGGTAGGTAGGTAGGTAGGTAGGTAGGTAGGTAGGTAGGTAGGTAGATAGATAGATAGATAGATAGATAGATAGATAGATAGATAGATAGATAGATAGATAGATAGATAGATAGATAGATAGATAGATAGATGATAGATAGATAGATAGATAGATAGATAGATAGATAGATAGATAGATAGATAGATAGATATAGATAGATAGATAGATAGATATAGATAAATTTCCATGTTGTTTCTCATATTGTTTTTTTCTCATACTAACTTCTTGCTTTTCACTGTTCTTACCTACCCAGAGACATTAATGGCATCTTTGTATTAGTTCTTAATGTTCTTCAAGGCTTCTTTTTATTTTATCGTCTCCAAAGAATGAAAATAGGGACCACTTTTCTATGGAGCTTTGCCAAATCACCTTTTGCTAGCAGCTGAGGAAACTGAAGCATTTCACCACTGAAAAATGATAAAACCACGCACTTGCATGCTGATGATGTGCAACAATAAAAGAAGACAATTATGCAAAGATTGCTAAAACAAATAAAATTGGATTTGGAAAAGTGGAAAAATTTACAACTTTCAATGCTGGGGAGAATAGCAACAGTGAAAATGAATATCTTACTGAAAATATTATTTCTATTCCAAACGATACCTGCAAGACTGGGAAAAGCCTTTTTTG
Organism: Azemiops feae; assembly: GCA_023970755.1. NCBI lineage: Eukaryota > Metazoa > Chordata > Lepidosauria > Squamata > Viperidae > Azemiops > Azemiops feae. The sequence goes on from JALGBA010001429.1 coordinate 215,454, forward strand.
ATGAACTAAATACAACAATACTGGAATTTATCTGGCAAGGAAAAAAAGCTAGAATCGGACTGAAAATGTTACAAGAAGCGAAAGAAAGTGGAGGATTTGGATTGCCGGACTGGACGTTATACTACCAAGCAACTATATTAACATGGCTTAAAGAGTGGATAATGTCAGAGATAAAAGACTATTATACCTAGAGGGGCATGACCTACAACTTGGTTGGCATGCCTTTCTGTGGTATGGGAGTTCTATAATATTCTTTATTGAGAATAAAGCTAGAAATTGAATCTGCTTATTTTGTGAGTTTTCAGTTCCATTCGGTTTTGTTTCCATCCTATTCAATCCAATTGTGGTGAGCTTTTAAGGTATATAATGCAGGATCATGCCTTGATTTTTCTTAGTTGAACATTTCTTTGGAACAGAATGTTTGTTTGCAGATTTGCCTGTAAAAGGATTTAGAAATGCAAGCTGTTCAATTAAGGTTCCTTTTGCATCAAACACATTTGTGTCTGTGACAGGTTGTGACACAGCATTTATGTGAGCATGGATGATGAGATCTGGATTGTAATAAATGGGAAATGGAAGGTCGTACTTTTTCTTTTAAAAAAAATATTGTTTCCTTTTTATGCTCAGAGGAAAACCCTTCTATTTTCCAATACCGTATTTTTTTGGGTGGGGGGGAGATAGGGACAACTGCAGTCAAAAGTTATTTCCACCAGAGTAGTGTGCATGATAAAAACTAAAATCACCTTCACCCTGTACTAAAGTCCTAATCAAACCCAGGCAGCTTTGAGACACAATAATGTCGTTAATATAACTGTGTGGTTTGTCCCAGAATGTAGTTAAATTAAATGCACATATGGAACTGGTATGAACAGGAGGGGAAAATGTTATTTTCACCATTAAATGGTTGCAAATGACACCCACTCAACCACATGCCACATTATGCTAATTAATATAACTGAAGGAATGGCTGACATATTGGAACAGAAATGTGGATTTTTGAGGCATCTGTTTTGACATCCATACACTTTTTGAGGGCTGAGAATACATCATTGACACACACAGTAACAATTGCTTGAGGAAATATATCTAGCTCTCCTACTGCATCAAGTTAAAAATTATTGCAGAAAAGCTATGAGAAGCAAATCATTAAATATAATCTGGGCAGGGAACAAAATATAGTTTGTTTAAAGTTCAAAATTGGGAGAGATCAAGTTGTTAAAATTAAATATTCTTCTGGCTCACAGCTTAAAAAGTCAGTAAGTTCCCAAGTGGTTATTTAGGCATAGTTTGGTGAGATAGGGTTTAGACCGTTAAAGAGTTATTAAACACAAATATGCAATATTGAAATTGGGAGTTTGTTTTAAAACTAAATCCAAAAGCTTCTTTCCTTTCCTTTCCTTCTCAAGTTGTGGGTGCTACAACACTGGAGGTTTTCAAGAAGAGATTGGACAACCATTTTTTTGAAATGGTATAGTTTTTCTTGCTTGAGCTGGGGTTAGACTAGACAACCTCCAAGGTTCCTTCCAACTCTGTTATCCTTCCTTCCTTTCCTTTCCTTCCCTTCCCTTCCCTTTCCTTTCCTTGACCACTGATGCTTGCAATATTAACCAGTGTAATACTATGAACTTGATGCTATTTCTGCCTTAGTCGTGTTCCTTCCATCTAGAGAAATAGAAGTAGATAGATTATAAAAGGAAATAAAACTTCATATTTACAGTTACCAATTAGGAAAGCTGTTTCATCAATAAGTCATTCATTAAACACTTATATAGCTGATTAAATGAAGGCTTGTTCTTTATAGATAAGTTGACTAAAGCTTAATAAACTCATTATCCATTAGATTGTTACCTGGATAGTCGGTAAACAACTGGTCGTTGTTTATCTTGTGTAAATATATGATAACTGTGTTTCTCCCCCACTCAAATATCTTATAATTGCCCCGCTTTCTACCTGTTTTTTTTCAAATAGGTGCAAGCTAGAGCAGGCAAGACACACTTCCCTGAACAACAACCAGGAAATAATTAGAAACACACACAAATCACTTCCAACCAAGGCGCATCAGGCTGATTTGGAATACACAGAGACCCAATGAATTTAAAGTTATCAGCAAAACTTTACTGGTTACGTTACATTTGCTCTTTCTCATATACAAACACAAACTTTTTATCTACCTGCCCAAAGGGACCCTTTTTGACAAGATTGCTGATTTTTGTCCTCTTTACTTATGTCCCTGCATCATCTTTACCTCCTCCACTATTTGAAACATAGGTGGACCTGGAAACTGGTAGAGTGTGTGCTCTTATATACAGCAGGGGTGGGCAACTATGGCTGGCTGGCTCAGGAATTCTGGGAGTTGAAGTCCACAGGTCATAAAAGTGGCGGTAGTTGCCCAACCCTGTTGTACAGTGATTCTCTGGATAAATTCTGAAGTCACTTTTCTTATTATCGTCACCGTTAGCACTTCTACAAAGAAGTGTGAATGAATTGTTTTGGACTGGCAGAAGAAGAACAAAGTATGAAAATCTCCAAAGTGACTTCCTAGGAACTTAGCCATTCCAATAACAGTAGTTATTAATGAAACAATAATGTTATTGGACAAAGAGTTCATTATAGCATCCAATTTATTGGTTTTGACTTTTCCTGCTTATGTGGCTTTTAAGTTATGGTTTTGGCTTATCTATGTGCAGCTTAATTAAGAATTAAACCAATTGTGATTTATTAAAACCACAGTGAAACTATTGTTAACACTGAAAGAACCTAAATGATGTTTTCCTCTTTGTTTTTAACTATTTGCTTGCCCATTCTTGTGAATAGACGTCACCAGGAGATGATTTTCAAACTATCACAACCTACATTTCGCCAGAATGCTTAATTTTAGAGCCAAAGTTTAGCAGTGGAAAGCAAATGTAGAGGTGCATGCAGATAGCCTTTGAAGAATTTCAATGATTCTTAAAGCAAACATCAGCTTAGCCTGGCTAGAGGAAGAAATTTAAGATTGTGCTGCCGTGATTCTCTTTAGAATAAAAGGAGAGCGAGTGAATCTCTGGGAAGCTTTCAAGATTGCTATTACAGGGATTGAGCTCCAGTAGATCAAGCAGTATCTTTTTTCTGACCTGGTCTACTTTGAAGATTTAACATCAAGGAGATGATACAAACCAAGTTCTGGAAAATATTTTTCAAAGGCCAACTAACCTAATCTCAAATGGACAAACGAGGAGCTGTTGGTGTGGGGAAGCAGGGAGGAGGGGGGGACAACAAAATATACTATTGCTTACACAAAAACATTGAGATTTGGCCCTTCTATCTTCTCAGTATAGAGACAAGGGACCAATGTTACTTCTTACGTGGAAAACGGAACCCATATTTGCAGTTATCACTAATATGTACAAAAATGATATAGACATGTTCACACTGATAATGTTAAATTATAACATGTTCCCCAACACAGCAATATATTGGGAGTGGAAAATCTACTCATTTCCTCTCCTTCGCAGTTTTACTTCTGTTGTCATCAAGAAAAGACCCAGACTTTTCAGAAAAAGCTTGCCTCCGAAGCCAAAATATACATACATAGACCTAAGCACTGAACATAAATGTATTAATATGAGAATACTGAAAGTCATTGCAGGTTTTCCTTTGCTGTTTATTTTCACTTATTTTTCAAGACTGTTATAGTCTAAACTTCATTACAAAGCTGTATCTCCTGATATGAATGACACATTAGGATTTATGTATTTTGTAGCTATATGTATTATACCCGAAAAGTGACATGCCCTTAATTCTACTTATTTCATCAATATTCTGCTCTATATTAGCCACTCTTAAATAATTATTACATTTCCTTTCAACCACTACATGCTCCAGACCCAGAGGGAAAAGAGAGGGAGGGAAGGAGGGAGAGAGGGAGAGACAGAGAGAGAGAGAGAGAAAGAGAGTGAGAGTGAGAGTGAGAGAGAGAGAGAGAGAGAGAGAGAGAGAGAGAGAGGGAGAGGGAGAGAGAGAGAGAGATTCCGTGTAATTTCTGGAAAATTGTGACTGTTATTTTTTAGAGTTTTCAAAACATACAACAAAGTACAAATATCTAGAAATTATAATTTATATGTAGTTACATGTCTGCAAATCTCAATTTAAGTAAGATCAATACAAAGGTGAAGACAAAATTAAATGTTTATTGTAATAGCGTAACCTGTAAGTAAAAACATAACTTTTTGCATCACGGCTAGAACAATTTTACATAGCCAGAAATCTTCCAAAGTTTGTAATGTTTGATGTCAACATTGTTAACTTTCTTCTCCAACTGTTTGCAAGTTAACTAACCAATTTGGTTTTCACATTTGACTGGGTTGAGCTGAAACTGAATTTTAATTTGCAAAGAACAATTTTACCAGTGGGCTATTTAAGAGGGGTGCTGTTTCAATCTCCAATACAGCTGAGAGGCTTGGATGAAGAACTCAGGTTTATGCATTAAGGCCCCGCCTGTAGTTATGATGAAGCATTTTAAAGGCATTTTGGTCCATCCACTTGTAGAAATGGATGAAAGTCATGAAAAGTAGAGAAAGATCAGATTTAAATATTTGTGTATTGTCACTATCCTATCAAATGCATTTTAAATTTAATCCAGTTTGTAAAATTTAATTTAAATAAACATGTTAAAATCTATACTTAAAATATCCTAAAACCAAGTCCGTTGCCTTTTATTAACTTCATAAGATAGGTCCCCAATCTTTTGGGCACCAGGGACCGGTTACGTGGAGAGAGGTTTTTCCATGGACCAGAGGGGGCGTGGTTTTGTGTGCTGCCTGCATCCTGTGGATGGGGCTTTCCTTGTTTGTGTGGCCCGTTTGCTGGCATGCCGCAGCCCGGTACTGCTCCACGGACAGGGGTTTGGGGACCCCGGTCATAAGAGACATAATGGTTGGAAATAATATCCAGTCATTACAAATTTGACATATATCATGCATTCTTGTGGCAAATTATTATTTATATGTTGTTTCTTGCAAAGAAAACATACTGCCTTAGCCTTAGCAGTTTATATTTTCTTAGTAGTTTGCTTTGCTTTCTGAGAAATTGAATATATTTGCCTTAAAACAAATTCATTCCCAGACTGAGGATTCAGAACTCCAACTATATTAGAGTTCTGTAATGATTAAAGCATGATTCATAGGCTTTAAAAAACTAGCTAAAGATATTTTACCCAAAAAAAAAGTGATTTCAATTTCAGGGATGCAAAGTTGATATGAACGTAAATTTGCATTATAGTTGCCTAAAGGAAGACATGACTGCAGTGACAGAAAATAGCCTCTTCTCACTGTTCATATTCCTATTGTGGTTTGTCTTGTTCTTTTTTCTCCTGCTGTACATATAACCTAAAGGTTTAAAACAAAATGATGTATTTTTCTCTGCATATAGGCAATGACTGTAGCCTTCTTTCATATATTACCTGCAACTTTTGCTAACTAGGGTGCATGCATCATTTAATATGAAAACATGGTACAGAAGAGAACGTTAATTATTCTTTGCCAATGCATTGCTCCAGTAACTGCTTCAAACTGAAGCAACATTAAACATATGAAATTGCAAAAAAAAAAAAAAAAAGTCCAAAGATAAAATGTTCCGCTAATTCATCATTTTGTTTACAAAAGAGGTGTCGAAAGGTTTTTTTTTTAATGTAAAAACTGGAAGCCTTTATTTCGAAACCTAAATAAAATAAAATAAAAATCAGAAAACAAAATTATGCAGAGGAGGGCGTGGGAAGAAAGGGAGAACAAATACTGAAGAATTCAAGGGAAAAAATACATTGAAACTTTGGAGGAAAAAAAAAAATTGTTTTCATTCAAACCAGGAATGGGCATTTGTTCTCTTTAAGTCTTAGCATAAAATAATGCTTAAATATTCAAGACTATAAATCACCAACCTTATGCATACAATGGATACAAGCTGATACAGAACTAAAGGAGAAAACACGTATTTCCCCTAAATGTTATATGAAAATGTAAAGAGTGCAAAAATTCAAATTAAGAAATAAAGGTGCACTTTTCCACTCCAAAAATACAGAGCGACTGATTATTGGCAGGAAACAGAGATGAGGCTTGTTAACAACCAGGGTGCTTAGTGCCAGAGATGCTTAAGGAAGGCATAAATACATTTACTCCTGCTGCCTTCCCATGAAGCCCTAGATATATCTGTTAATTCAAAATAAACATAATCACTGTATATGAATATCTTAAGCACTAAATCGCTTACATTTCTGCAATCAGGAAAAAAAAGAAAAAAGAAAAAGCACCTATTGAGGAATTAACCTAAACTCGGCTTCTTTGTCATGAAAAACAGAACCACCTTTTTTTTTAAAGCTGGGTTATTATTTAAATCCTTGTGTAAAGGTCTTCCCATAGCCCAGGGGTAGGCCACCTTGGCTCTTTTATGACTCGTGGACTTCAACTCCCAGAGTTCCTCAGCCAGCCATGCTGAGGGGAAAGGGAGAGGTTTCTATGCTGAGCCATGCTGGCTCAGGAATTCTGGGAGTTGAAGTCCACGAGTCATAAAAGAGCCAAGGTTGCCTACCCCTGCCATAGCCCAACAACAATGTAAAGTGATGTCCCACATTGAAAAACTCCTTTCAACTGGGTAGTACTGCAGATCTCCCTTACTACGAATCTTCCCTTTGCCAAAAGAAGACTGGCTGGAATGCACGGAGAACATAAATTCCTAGTCTTCAATTGCACATTATGACCGTAGGCAGATAGGGGAACAGTGAGGCAGAGATGCGCTTAACAAGAAAAAGGCAGTTTCAGGTTAGCAACTCCTTTTGCTAAACCTTAATGAGATGATAAATGCAAGAATGAATTTAGATTTTCTTCCCCACAGAAATGGGATCCAAATTCATCCTTCAGTCATGCGCTTGGAATATGCACTTGTTCAGTTCCACATATTAATTCTTTTGGCATTATAGATGTATGTTTAAAGCTTTCTTGTGGGGGCTTATGTTAATCAAATTGTCCAGATGAATTAGCCATGTGCAGTTCAATTGATGAGGAGAGCTTTTAATTTGCATACTTCTTTCCCCCCCCCCCAAATATCTGTAACCTGAACAGCCCAAGGTTTCTCTGTCAAAGCAAAATTGCATAAATAATGTGGGAAGAGCTGAAGAACAGAACTCCTTCTCAAATTTTGACAACTAATCAGATGCAATCTCCTCTTGTGATTTTATTTGAATTTCTTCTCTGCTTTCCTGCAATTATGTAAGATGGTAGCAGGACAGCAGCAATCACTGTTATTCTCTTAACCTAAGAATCAAACCCAATGTATTAAGCTGTACAATATCTGCAGCTTAATGCTTTCTTCATGAAATCAGCTCCTACCGGATTTCAAAATGGCAGTGATTAAAAACTCCATTAAACTTTACGGCATTATATTGCCAACATCTATGAAGAGGCTAATTTTACACAATTAAACCACGACCCAAAAAAAAAAAAAAAAGTACACTGGTACAACCTTGTCCAGCCCTCAACAGAAAGCTTTTCAACACCTATTTATAGAGCTACAAATTGTACGATTAAAAATGTTCTATGTGCATAATTGGATGAATGTAATATACATCCCAGCAGAGTCCCGAAGAGTTGGTACAAGTTGTCTGCATCCCCAAAAAATCATTAGACCAACAAATGGATAGTACATAATACTGTGAAGAACCGTTACCCCTTAAAAATATTCCAGATCCAAACATGATTTAGTTAAGTCTTACTGTATTCAGCTGCTTAGCAGACTATATGCATGGATTTTATTATTTTTTTTAAAGTTCTTGCTGATTAGCACATATATATATTGTATATGTATATATGTGCAAGACAAAAGGCAATGCTTAATATAAATATTTACTAGAATGAACAGAAATGGCACTTAAGCATGAACCATTCTGTCATTCACTAAGCGGCAAAAGGATCCTGCTTCTGATACAGTAGTCATCTTTCCCTATTCATCAGAAGGTAACTGGTTGGTTGGAAGTTCACATTGATAAGAGAAAGGAATGCCTGGTTGCTGCAGTCTGTGAATGAAAAAAGCAAGAGTTATATTTCAATATACGTGAACTGGATTGAGTAGACGAACAAGAAGCTCTTAATCCATTCATCTTGTCATATATTGCAATTAAGTATGCTACTTGATTACTCAATACAAAGAAGCTTCGGGAAATCAAGACTACTTCACTCAGTCTACCAGCGATGTGTTTTTCATCCTCTACTTGTGGGAGAGTCAAAATAGTTTTATTTTTCTTTTAAATCTCTTTTGGAAACACCAACGCCATCAACTGCTTGATCGGTTAGTACCACTGCATTAGAGTTTTCAGCAGCCGTTCAGCTGGAATATCCATCTATCAGGCATGCTGAATTTGGCAGACTTTTCCAAAGTACCATAAATCCCTCTGCAGCTTAAACCAGTATCTACTATTAAAATGCTAAGTGTTCTCTCTTTAGGCATCTAGAATTATATGCATGACTTTTAAATTGTTTGTAATACATTTATATTGCAATTTTGCATTCTGATTTAGACCATGAAGTATTTTGAAGGCTGTTGTCACAGGGCTGGCCATTGCAATAATTTCTAAAAAGTTCACTAGAGTTAATTAATGTGAAGCCATAATAAATTGGTGGGCTACAACTTTTATCACCAAAGTCTTCTTAGCTAATAACTGATAGGAAAATAAATTAATTTTAAATATTGTTAACTGTTACACTTGGGAAATTTGTTCATGGTTCTTCTCTGTCCCATCTTATATTTTATAATTGTAGCCATCTGAAGGTTTTCTTTGGCCTTAACTGCTCCTTAAATCGGTATTTCCCTTTGAACTATAATCTTGAGTATGTATGTGATATGCCTACCTCAGCCTTTCCTTCATTCCCTCTTACAACCAAAGTTTTCCATAAAATCTTTGGTTTATATTCTCAATCTCCAATTGTAACTAAGGCTTAAGGATGTGTAGAAACATTTGTACTTTCTTATCTCACCTTCATTTTGTCCTTCTCTTTCTCCCCCCCCCCCTCATTATAGGATTTAAGCTCCTTGGGAGAATTCATTTAAGTTGCTTATTTAATTTGTTAAGACACCATGCATTTAAATGTCACCTTAGTTATGAACATGTCCGGGTAGAAACAAAAGAATTCTGAATAATGGCTATTTTGATGTGAAATAAAAAAACAGTAAGCCACGGTTACTGTGAAAACTAATAATAAGCTGAGAATACTGTGCTTCAAATCACACTTTGCCACACAATTTCTAGTTGACATTTATTAAAGCTGTCTTCAACTTACAATACATATATCACAGACTTGAAATAAGTGAATAAATAACACTGGATTTGTATTACTGTATATGTGGCCTTAAATGTCAAGTGCTCTGAAATCTGTAAGATTATATAAACGCTTTTATAATGAATAAATTAAACTCTTAAAATTATCCATCAATTAAAACTCATCGCCTTCTTTGAGATTTGATACTAAGATACATACTTAAAACTTTTGAGATATGAAAAGGGTATTTTAAGAGTCTGATCTACCCTCACTATGAAAATATGAAAGAGATTGTATACAGGGGGGTACATTCCCTTGTAATGGTTAGGGTAATGTATAAATTGGCTGAATCCAACTGAAAACCCATAGATTACACATAATACCAACTTTATTTTCCAAAACAGCTTTTACCGTAATAAAACAATAAATTGTGTAACAGTTAATTAGCACATGCCTAGACTATAGGCAGATGTAATAAATTTTGTAAAAAGGCTATCACAAAAAATAAACCCAAGCTTAGTACTACTTGTGATGAATATTTGTAGAGGAATTTTTTTGGGGGAGAGGGGGTTATTGACAAAATAAGCTTGAAAAATCAAGGGTAAGAATTTTGTTAAGTTTAAGGATTTCCAATCTATACAAGACAATGTTCATGTATCAATAGCATGTTTTTTGGTGTTCAGCATGAAAACATTTCTTTCCACTCATTGTTAGCTAATGTTTTCCTTCAGATGCAATTTAAGTATTTACTTATAAAGGGAGAAACAGGGCTTACCTCTAATACAAGAAGAAAAATCTTGTTCTATGAGCTGCCGCCATACTTTCAGACATATTTCTAACTTTCAGATAATTAACAAAACCTCGGAAAAATAGGAGGAGGCCTAAAACCAGAAACAAGAGTATGAAATTTTTAAACACATTAAATATTCTGGCAGCTGCAGCACGCTGCTGGCTCATATTTAAGCGGTGGTCTACTAGAACACCTAGATCCCTCTTACTAATATTGAGCCAGGTACGGTCACCTGTGCATTTGTTTGTTTGTTTGTTCTTGCCTATGTGTAGAACATTTCTTCACTGTATTTTATTCAGGAACAAGGCTTTTTCATCCAAACCGTGGCCCTCTTAGAAAACAAATGACAGGACCAAAAACTTCCATTGCAAAATTGCAATCAATACAGGTAGTCCTCGGCTTATGACCACAATTGAGCCTCAAATTTCTGTTGCTAAGCAAGACATATGTTAAGTAAGTTTTGCCCCACTTTAACCATCTATATCCTTTACCAAGATAAAGCCCCTCTGAATTTTGGAATCATTATGTAAGTAAAGTACCTAAGTTGGTTGAAGAAGTACCTTAACAAGATATGTGAAAAGTAGCTTAATAAGATGTTTCTAGGTAAAACTGCAGCTCTAAATTAATGTCCACTGCTTGAAATCAGCTACCAGGGGTAGGCAACCTTGGCTCTTTTATGACTCGTGGACTTCAACTCCCAGAATTCCTGAGCCGTCCATGAGTCATAAAAGAGCCAAGGTTGCCTACCCCTGAGCTAGTCCATCAGGGAGATGACTGGCCATGAGAAGCCAAACAACCTGATTCCAAACTGTTTATGACCTTCCACCCCAGTTATAAAACCTTGAGCTGGGCCAGTAATTTATTAGCAACCACTGTAGTTCCTTCAGCACATGTATATTAACAGGGCCAATGACCTTCTAAGGAATTTCAACATTGTGTTTTCTGCCAGCTGCAGCTCCCAAATCAAATAATAAGGATAGCCCTGCATATTGTACATTGCAGTAATCCAAATATGAAGCTACTAGTATATGGACAATGGTGGCTACAGTATCCTTCTCTAGGAAAAAATGTAACTAGTAAACCTAACTAAACTACTAACAGCCTTTTCTAGCCAGAGATAACTTTAGGAGTACCCCCAAACTACTTAAATGTTTCTTCTGAGGAATTGTAATCCTATTCAAAACAGTCAATTTTTCCCAAGTTCTGCATGTGAGGAGCATGCACTCATAAGATCTCCATCTTTGGGGGATTCAGCATCAATCCATTATCGCATCTATAGGCACTCAAGCCTAGACATGCAAAGCCTTTTTCCAGATTCCAGCCTTATGGTACAGCCGAGTATCATAAACATATTGATGACAGCTAATCTCAACTCCTAACGACAGCTCACACTTTCTTCATATAAATGCTAAAAAGTATCTGCTATAAGACATTAACACAGAGCATCCACAGTATACCTATGGGATGCTAAGTTAGTTTACCCAGTGCTGCACTCTGAAATTATACTTTTAAGTAGGAATGGAACCATTATAGAATAGTGCTTCCGATCAACATCTCATGGAGATATTCAGAAGAATGCTGTGACAACAAGCAGAGAAATAAGATCTTCCAGGCTTGAGTTTGAATTAGAGCAGTTCAAAATAATGTTTCTTCTAAGAAGAGCTGCAATGCACTGACGAAGCAAACAAAAATTAAGTAAAAAATGTGTTGTACCCTAGATAAAGACAGCTTCAGATCATTCTGTAACTACCATAGAGACTAAAAAACCTTGAGTCATCCGTATTATTGCAATCAAGTCACCAAAAGTCATACCTTTACTATCCTCAAGTATCTTACTACCCTATGAAAATTCTGCTTATAGCATTGGTTTGCGATAGACCAGTCAGATCTATTCTTGATACAGATAAATACACTCACAGAGACACATGCACCCATTCATAATATATATGTTCTTTCTTAAATTTGGATTTTATATGGAGTTAAAATCAGAAAATTAAACCTTTTGATCAGCACTTACCAAGTACAAGAAATATCCACCAAAGCCAGTACTGTCCATTGAAATAGCCGGTAAAGTAATCTGAGAACTGATAAGAAAAAAAAAGCCAAGATATAAGTTAAAGTTATCACTGTGATATATGAAAGATTACTGATGCAACAAAGATGTAGTTTGGATATACAGAAATGCTAAAAGGATGTACAGTTAACGAATTTTAAGAAAGAAAAAATGTTTTAATACTGTTATTAGAACAGTAGAGAAAACTTTATAGACATTTTGCTATGTGTAGTTGCAAACAAAGAAACGTAAGCCATTTGTGGAGAAAATATTAAACATGTGTCTCTTTAGAGTTAGTTCACCACCTGTAATAGTTCTATTGGTACATAAAATCCCTCCCAGTACCTGCCAGCCAAAATAATATAATATTTTTTTTTATATCAAAACGAGAAGTCCCCAAGATGCTAATCTGAGTACAAGGCATGTATTACACACATGTTGAAAACCCTGTAACAATTTTTAACTGTTCTGATGGAGCACCCACAACTATGAAGGCAAATCGTTCCATGGGTTAATTGGTTCTTAACGTTAGGAAATTTCTCCTTAGTTCCAGGTTGCTTCTCTCCTAAATTAATTTCCATCCATTGTTTCTTGTCTTGCTTTCTGGTGCTTTGGAAAATAGGCTGACCCCCCTCTTCTTTGTGGCAGCCGCTCAAATATTGAAACACCATTATCATGTCACCCCTAGTCCTTCTTTTCACTAGATTAGCCATAACCAATTCCTGCAACTATTCTTCACGTGTTTTAGCCTCCAGACCCCTAATCATCTCTGTTGCTCTTCTCTAAACTCTGGGATAATGAGCTCAGAAAATCAATGTATTTCTTTGATTAATGGAAATAAAGTTACAACATTTATTTATTTGTATCCCATCTTTATTATTTTTACAACTTACTCAAGGCAGCGAACATATCTTCCTCTTCCTATTTTTTCCCACAACAAAGTTCACTAGAATTAATTAATGTGAAGCCATAATAAATTGGTGGGCTACAACTTTTATCACCAAAGTCTTCTTAGCTAATAACTGATAGGAAAATAAATTAATTTTAAATATTTTTAACTGTTACACTTGGGAAATTTGTTCATGGTTCTTCTCTGTCCCATCTTATATTTTATAATTGTAGCCATCTGAAGGTTTTCTTTGGCCTTAACTAACTGCTCCTTAAATCGATATTTCCATTTGAACTATAATCTTGAGTATGTATGTGATATGCCTACCTCAGCCTTTCCTTCATTCCCTCTTACAAACAAAGTTTTCCATAAAATCTTTGGTTTATATTCTCAATCTCCAATTGTAATTAGGGCTTAAGGATGTGTAGAAACATTTGTACCTTTCTTATCTCACCTTCATTTTGTCCTTCTCTCCCCCCCCTCCCTCCATTATAGGATTTAAGCTCTTTGGGATAATTCATTTAAGTTCATTTAATCTTCCTCTTCCTATTTTTTCCCACAACAACAACCCTGTAAGGTAAGTTGGGCTAAAGAGTGAGTGACTAGCCCAGCTGGCATTCACGGCCAAGGCAGGACTAGAACTGATGGTCTCCCAGATTTCTAGCCTGGTGCCTAAACCACTACACCAAACTGGCTCTCATTTACATAGAACTCAAACTAAGTAATTCATAACAAGCCAAATCATATTCATATTTCAGTAAAAAAAAAAGACTTTCATTGCTACTTAAGGGTAAAAGCAGGAAGTCTAAAGGCAAAAGTCCTAATAACACCACACAAAACAGCCATTTAATTTTGGTTGCAATATACAATCGAATTTAGTTTCCATATGTTGACGTTTTACTAGCATAGAAAACCAACTTTATAACAGACCAAGGAATATACAATTAGAGACTTTTATTGTACTTAATTTAATATGCTTCCATACTGAAACCAAAAAGCAAAATCCCCAAATAAAAAAACTCACCCGGACAATAAGAATCCATTTGATCAAAGACAATCCAAATCCACAGATTGCACCATACCTTCCTGCTATGGTGTTAGTTATACAGAATGATAAGCAAAATCCAATCCAGTTGAAAATGAATGCCACTAAAAAACAAAACACAACTTTTTGTTAAGATTTGAATTAACCACGGAAAGGCATTTATGAGAATTTAAATATTTTTCAAAGTGAAGGCAATTGTTAACAGTGACGTGGGATAGAGAATTGATATCAAGTGATGGAAAGGCAGATTCTTAACACCTGTAGATCTTGCCAGTGGAAACCCAAAGTGAAATCAAAGAAATAATTTTAAAAAATGGTCTTTTGGTCTTCTTGCATGAGATACCGTGTTTCCCTGAAAATAAGACCGGGTCTTTTTTTTTTTTTTTTTGCCTCCAAAAGAGGCACCAGGTCTTATTTTCGGGGTAGGCCTTACCTCACCTCTGGCACCGACAGCCCCACCCAGCTGGTCCACTTCTTCTGGGGCCGAAGTTCTGCAGCTGCATTCGGGCCTGCATTTTGCAGTCAGGTCTTTCCAGAAGGCCTAAGCAGCCGAGTACTGAGCTATGGCTGCACAGGCCTTCCGGAAAGCCCTATGACTGAGAAATGCAGGCCTGGCTGCAGAAGAGGCCTCAGAAGAAGAAGTGGGCCGGGGAAGGAGAGGCCTGGCTGCAAGGTAAGTGGGTGCGGGGCAGGTGGGGCAGCTCCACCCCCCCCACCCCCGCCCTAGCTTGATTTTTAGGTGTGTGCCTCGCCCCCAAACTAGGGCTTATTTTTGGGGTAGGGCTTAAATTAGGCCCACCCCCCAAAATCAAGCTGGGGCTTAGTTTTGGTGTAGGCCTTACTTTCGGGGAAACACGATATTTCAGATAAGAAATCGTAACGAAGATTTAGATGAGAACTGCAATACTGAAGCGTCATATTGAGATGTATCTTGGTGAGAGTGGCATCACTGCATTAGGACATGGAAACCTATCCAAGAAGCCACTGTCTGATGGCAATAAGACTTGTGGTTTCAATATCTGGTAAAATATCATTAGAGGATGAGTTATATGTGAATGATGCCTGGTGCCACAGTACCATAGAAATATACTGAGGAAATAGTTGGAAAATATTGGTTTCTATCAACCTTCTCCCATATGAAAGATGAGAGGCTAAAAGATGCGCTTTTCCCCCTTTCTGAGGTGAATGCCAAGTCTCCAAAGGACTGTTCATCTTTTCTGAGTTTCTGAATGCAAGTAGTCCTCAAGAAACAACAATTCATGTAGTGGCTGTTCAAAGTTACAACAGCACTGAATAAAGGGACTTATGATCATTTTTCACACTTAGCAACCGTTGCAGCATCCCCATGGTCACGTGATTTACATTCAGACGCTTGACAACTGACTCATATTTATGACAATTGCAGCATCCTGGGGTCATGTGATCCCCTTTTGCGACCTTCTGACAAGCAAAGTCAATGGGGGAAGAGCCAGATTCACTTAACAACCGTGTTACTAACTTAACAACTGCAGTGATTCACTTAACAAATGTGGCAAGAAAGGTCGTAAAATGGGGCAAACTTCACTTAAGAAATTTCTCACTTAGCAGCATAAATTTTGGGCTCAATTGTGGTCGTAAGTGGAAGACTATCGGTACCACTGTTGAAAAAATCAAATCTATATTGCTTACACCAAGATTGGAACGTCTGTTACTGTGACTTAACAGTCACATTCTGTTCTGTGTTAGTATTTACCAAAATCTACAGCATTGGAAAATGTAGGAAACAGGATCTCAAGGATTGTCTATACTACATTTGTTTATCTTTGTGTTAAGAACAATGTTTGATATGGTTAGGCAGGTAGTGACTGGACAACTCTATAATGTAGGCAGAGAACTTTATACTGCTGAGTTTATTGCCTTAACATCAGCATTTCAATCTGTAATTTTAGGCCTGTCTCTAGATGGCTTTGTAGCTGCCATGGTTTATAATTGGTGTTATTTTTTATAATATGCTTTTAGCATGTCATGTGGGAATTTGCATTAAAATAAGAGCATCTGTTTTTTTTTAAAAAAAAAACATGTCCTTCATGGTTTTTGTATGCATAAGTTATGGGAAGCAACTGCTGTATCTTCAGTCCCAGTAGAACATTGCTCAAAAAATGTATTTAAAAGAAGATTCAAAAAATTATCTTAAATATTTCAGAGAGCATATTTTATGCATTGCATTGTGCAAATATATATACCAGGTCTTCTTTTAAGAGTCCATTTTATCCTGATAAGCTATTTACATGGTTTACTTTTCTCCAGGATATGTACCCAGTTAACTGCCATTTACAGAAATATTAATCAGCAAGAATATAATTTTCTTCCCATATTACTTTACCTTACCTATGATAAAATGCTACAAGTCTTAGAACTTTAAAGTTGTAATGAACACATTTGTCACAAGGGGGCAGTCACATACCTTGCAACCGGTTTCATTACAAATTATATTTCAAAGACATACATATAGAAATAAAAGTTTTCTCTCCTTCAGCAAGAGATAATGTCAGGAACTTAAGTGACAAATATTTACAGTTATTAAGTACATTGTATTCAATTATTCTGCAATAGGAAAAAAAACCTAACTGAAATTGTCAACTGAAAATATACATTTTCAGCATTTACAATCACATTTTCTCAAACCCTCTGCCGTATCCTATCAGCACTTCTGCTTTCTATCAGTAGGGCATGTACATGTCTCCCCCAACAGAGAAATATTCTGCTTTAAATAAAAATAACTTAAAGCAATAACAGAAAAAATTACTGACTGAAAAAAGCCAACATAAAAATGCCATCATTTCCCACACGGAGTTGGTCTGCATCGCTGAAGTCATCTCTTGGGGGATATTCTTCTTCCTTCAAGAGGACAAGAAACACATTTTAACAGAACGATAACGAGTAAGATTTTGTAAACCACAACTTTTTGCAGGAGTAGGAATCTATGTATAAAATCAAGGATGCATTATTAAAGGGATGTATTTCGGTTATCCAGTTAAGATGTAAATTGTCATAACCCTTCATTAAAATCAAATCAACAATACATCTTCAAAATGTATCTTAGGTTGTATTTATCAGCAGCCATATGCCCCAGTTTTTAAGTTATAGTGAGTAAAAATGGTAGAAACATAGAAAACTTCAAAGCAGAGAGAGACCTAGCAGTCCATCTAGTTTGCCTTTTGAATTTTTTTTTTCTAATTTATGTCTTTTTTAATTATTTATTTTTATTTATTTGTATATTTTTTTTAATGAAATGGTCTTTAGGTGGCCTTTCCCTCTCCTTAACTAATCTAAAATTACCTAGCATGTGGAATTCCCACGCTTGCCTGTTAGAACATTTTACCTTACTTTGGCAGAATCTGGATGTAATATACAGGATCAGACCTGAGTAGTCATTGAATTGGAGACTGGTAAAAAATACCAGTTTTCCAGGTTTTAAAAACTTTGGAAAAAGGCAATTACAAACTATTTTTCTACTGTTGCCATGACCCGAAGTCTCTAGGAGTGGAACTCAAAGGAGATTTTATCTTATTTTTTTTTAAAAAAATAGAAGGTTTAGGAGTTTCCTTAATCAGTCCTTATCTAAAGATCATTTCTATGGAGCACATCACTTATTACCAGTTATTGTGCTAGCCACAGTTATAATAGACAGCAGCCCTTGAGGCACTGCAAAATGAGAAACATGGAGGGTAAATTGCACGTTATTTTATTATTCGATTCTAATCCCAGCTTTGACACTGAGGACACAGAGAAACCTCCAAATGGCCTCAACGACTCTCAGAATGAGTGCTAACGACCAGATGACTGCAAGGAATATAAATCATTCCATTCTCCACCATTCAGTCAGAACTGAAGAAGCTTCTTGGATGAGAAGCAAAACATCTTCAAGGAAAAACAAAGTCCAGTTGCCTTTTGAAAAAAAAGCACCTTTGGGACTATGTATTTGGTAAGTGTCTCTTAGTAGCTAAGAAAGTCATTCTATTTCCAGAATGTTGTGTGATTCTCTGCAGGTAAATATCTTTCATTATGTATAATGTTTCTTTTCTTGGGACATTCCCCTCAGGAACATTATGGGGTAGGGAATAAAAGATTCTCTTGGTTTCCTCATCTAATGGTACGCCAGTCACTAGACTTTTAAAAACAACACACTTTAACTGTTGTCATTTTGTGACTTGAAATCTTTCTTTTTTATATGTGAAAGCAGGAAGGAATGACTAATCCACAGTATAATCATGAGTTTCATATACTCCATTCAAAAAAGGCATGTATATTTATAAGGTGCAATGACTGGCTACCATTTATAGCACATATATTATTTATTTTTTTATTTTATTTTATTTTGCCCTAATGTATGTCCACTGGCAGAGTATTTCACCAGACACATTCAATTAACATTTTTCTATAATGTTTAATGGAAAGCAAGTAAGAATATAAGAATATCTACGCTTTCTATTCTTAATACTTGATGTATATATATTGTCTTAATATTTCATTACTAGATGTGTATATATTGTTCAAACAATGTATCCAAAGAGAGGCTAAGATCATTCTTAAAGATACAAAGGATTATTGATTAATGAAAATATATTTATAAGGCAAACCAATAATGAACTAACCATGAAACCCAAATGTTTTTTATATATTGGCCACAGTGGGGCTGTGCAAATGATCCATACGGCAAGGATGTGATACTTCAGAATTTCATAACGTTGATAAATTGCAAAATAAAGTATACAACTGACATTTCACTAACACTTTACAGCCCCCAGTTTTGAAACTATTGAGACATGCAGCATATGGCCATCCAAACATGCAACAACAATAGTAAACTATCACAATATTCAATCCACAAAGTACTAAAAGCATTCTAAAATTAATGCTTTGCTGATATTCAAACGCCAGAGGGAGCCAAAGTCCTAAAAATCGTTACATGAAGTTGTCTAGCCAGACTCTCATATATACTTTTTGCCTACACCATTATAAAGTTTGTAAAGCAGTTTATCTGCATGCAATTTCAAAGAACTAAAATTTACAGCACGACAGGGAAGCTGTCACTCTTCCCAAATAATCTCTATGAGGCCTGTTTTTAAATCTGAAATACAAATATGCAGATGAATACTCAGCAGAATTATGCAAAGTAATTTACAAAGCATGCACTTATCTTTTGAAACAAGGTAAGCTGTTATGCTATTTTTTAAAAAAATTCACTCAGTGTATGTCTCTTTTTAAGTGGGAATTATTTTTAAACAGTAGGTTTATTTCTTAAAAAAAGACTTTCAAGAAGCTGAAGTAGTATACTTTAAGGTATATTAAATTAATGTGTCACTTTCTACACTCCCAAATTATTGAACCAAACAAAATCTTTATTTAGAGCTTAAAACTTATTTAAAGCTTAAAACTTGCTACCTCATCATTAAAAGTTATTTACCAATATAGGCAATTAAACAGGCTATTTCCCTGTTAAATAATTATAACCCTAGAATCCTGAAGTTATGTACATTTGAAGGGGGTAAATGTACAGGATTTCACAAAATCTGGGTTAGAGTACTCTAAGCTGAGGTAGTGTATGCCAACAAATGTTAATTCTTTTATAGGGTGTGTTTTTTAATTAATTATTTTTAACAGTAGTCACAGAATGAGTTAAAGCACTGAACTCTCCAATCAACTGAAAGTCCCATCCTGATATATGATGACTCTTTAAATCTGCTGATCCTAATTACCTGAGAAATGTATGAATAATGCACAGATATTACAAGCACATGAGAAGAATGAGAAACACACATCTGAACTTTACATACAGATATCCTAGGATACATTCGTTTATGACTGAGATTAAGTAATGAGTTATCATCAGGAAAGCCATCAACAGTTAAAACTATTTTTATATGCAATTTAATTTTATTACACTATTTTTCCTTGAATATTCCAGTCAGCAGAGTCCAAGACCAACAAATATGTGATACATTAAGCTAAAGTATTTCAGAATGGTAGAATCTGATCTGTTATTCTGGTAAACAACTAATAACTTATTCACACAAAGGTTTATTATAAAATAAAATAAAGAAGTATAATTCATACTTCAAATTGCCCCCCACTAGAAAATTAATGTATTGGAAATCTTATTTGCTTTTACAAATAGGTTCCCCCCCCCCCCAATTTCATCCAGAGCTCAGTTGCTCACTGTACTGGAAACAGCATCTAAACTCTTAAAACTTACAAGCTCTCTAATACCAGTATTAGATGCTACACAAATGAATACTAGGACTATTTAGTACTTTCAATTAGATCTCCAAAAGACAGCTCAAGCATCATGTAACCTGTGTATGAAACTTCTTAAAGCACCTGTGTCCTTCCCAAGAGTCACAGGGTAATTGACTTACAACCGTTTGTTCAGTGACTGCTCAAAGTTACAACAGCACTGAAAAAAGTGACTTATGGTTGTTTTTCCACTGACAATCGTTGCAGCATTCCCCTGGTCACCTGCTCAAACTTCAGGTGCTGGGCAACTGGCATGTACTTATGACGGTTACAGTGTCCCCAGGTCATGTAATCACCTTGCATGACCCTCTGACAAGCAAAGTCAAGGGGAAGCCAGAGTCACTTAAGAACTGTGTAACCAACTTAACAACTGCAGCGATTCACTTAACACAGGGGTCTTCAAACTTGGCCCGTTTATGACTTGTGGACTTCAACTCCCAGAATTCCTCAGCCAGGCACGCTAGCTGAGGAATTCTGGGAGTTGAAGTCCACAAGTCATAAAAGGGCCAAGTCTGAAGACCCCTGACTTAACAAGCGTGGCAAGAAAAATTGTAAAATGGGGCAAAGCTCACTTAACTTTCTCACTTAGCAACAGAAATTTTGGGCTCAACTGTGGCCATTAAGTCAAGGACAATTTGTAGTTGCTGAAGGCAACCCTGTCATTCTGAAAGAAGGTATGGATGGCTGCTTTAAGTTGTTGGTGCATGAGTGCCCCAAAGGATTTCTGGGAGATCAAATTCAAAGCAAAGCATATATGATAAATACGTGAGTGCCTTGGAGCACTCTAGAGCAGACATGTCAAACTCGCGATGTCACGTGACGTCACGCAACGTATCGGGACAGTTTTCCCATTGCCAGCAATGGGGTGGGCACGGCTTCTGCGTGACGCGTCCGGCCCACGGGCTGGCAGTTTGACACCCCTGTTCTAGAGTGTGGATGACCTGCACTACCTCATTCAGGGGGTCTGGCCTTTTAAGCAAAATGCCTCTATAATTATTCTCCATAATTAAAAGAACTAAATATCCTTATAAACAAAAATTAACACATGCTGAAATATGCCCTATCCTGCTCTGTGCAGCTCACTTCTAAATAAATCTGTGTGGGACTGCCATTTGTTATTTATTTATTTTCAGTTTTATTGATTTATTCAATTTGTACAGCCGCCCATCTGAAACCAGTGAGTCTGGGTGGCGAAGCATCATAAAAACCATTAAAACAGTCAAAAACACAATACAAAAAAACCTTCCAGGCAAATAGCAGTCAAGAGAGATTATAATCCATCAGTGTCTGTATTCCGTTTTATTAGGACTATAATCTTACTGCATGCAATAGGACAGGGGTCTCCAACCTTGGCAACTTTAAGACTTGTGGACTTCAATTCCCAGAAGCTGGCTGAGGAATTCTGGGAGTTGAAGTCCACAAGTCTTAAAGTTGCCAAGGTTGGGGACTCCTGCAATAGGATACTTCCAAACAGAAATGAACAGATTTGCAATGTAAATCACTTTCTTTTATGAAAGTATTATAATTCATTTGAGAGGGTAAGTTCATTTAGAAAAGGAAAAGATTTTTTTTTTTTTAAATGTCTGCCATAAATGAACTTCACTGCAAAATCTAAACTTCAGAGAATGGAATCATACCTCTGGTGGACTCAGGAATATTTCATCAAACAGACTCCTAGACTCCCTAAATTGGCCGTGCTAAGCATGTAAAGAAAATAAGACAGAAGAGCTAAACGTGTGTTAAATCATTCTGTACAAGTCATTCTATCTCTGTAAATTAATTTTTAAATAAAATTTAACAATGAAGTTAAATCAAGGACATAGAAACCCAGTAATTCAAAAAAAATTTTTTTTTTGGGGGGGGGAATTAATAGTAAATTATTCCTCTATAAACACATACAGTGAATTTTGCTCAAGCCTTTGTAGCTGACTCACTGCATTTTTTGTACAAGAGGGTTGCATGAAATAGAATATAACGTAATAACAACGTATACATAGAATATAACGTAAGAATGAAATATTTTTTTAAAAAACCTGCTTACTAGTCTCCATACAAGATTATATTATATTATTACATGCTTTCTTGGATTGCCTGGACAGTATACAATATACATCATAAAAATATTATTGTTAACACAATGTGCACAGTATTTACAGATTGGAACCTGGAAACTGTCATCATAGCTGAAATAAAAGGGGCTAACCTGTGTAAATTCTTCTACTAGCAGCCTAGGAAGCTGAGCACCTGAGGTAGCATAACTATATGGTACTTTAACTGGTGACACTATCAGATTAAACGTAACCCATCAGTATATACAGAAATCTATCAGGAATCAGGGGGGAAAAGCTGCTACCGCTGCATGTCAAAGTCTGGAAAAAGCCACTGCATTGACTGAGTTTCTAAATACAGGTAGTCCTCAGCTTACAATAGTTCATTTAGTGACCGTTCAAAGTTACAATGGCACTGAAAAAAGTGACTTAGGACCGTTTTTCACGCTTAACGACCATTGCAGCAGCCGCACGGTCATGTGATCAAAATTCAGATGCTTGGCAACTGGCTCATATTTATGACGGTTGCAGTGTCCCGGGGTCACGTGATCCCCTTTTGTGACCTTCTGACAATCAAAGTCAATGGGGAAGCCAGATTCACTTAATAACCGTGCTACTCACTAAAGAACTGCAGTGATTCACTTAACAACCGTGGCAAGAAAGGTCGTAAAAAGGGGCAAAACTCACTTAATAACTGTCTTGCTTAGCAACAGAGATGTGGGGCCCAATTGTGGCCGTAAATCGAGGACTACCTGTATACTGCACTTGCTCGGCTGGTTAACTGTTGTGCAAAGTCTGAGGTCCACCTTTCGGCAATCAAGTTTTGAAATCATTAAAAGCCTCCACACTTAAATAAGAAATATGTATCCTTAAAAAAAAAAAAAACCTATGCAAAGACTAAGAAGAACTGGGACATGGCTTAATACAGCACACACAAAACGCAGACTTGTGTAGTGTAGTTTCCAAAGGGTGCATTTACGTAGCACGATCTGCTTACTCACTCTGTGGGCTGCTGCTTCTGCTGCAACAGCTGCCATTGCCGCAGCTTTGGCCTTCTCCGCCTCATCGTAAGTGGGAAGAGAAGTAGCTACGCTGTATGGAGGTGGCACTGGGTAAAATTCATTAGGTGATTCCACTTCTGTAAAAGAACAGAGACTCATCTGGGTGGAAATAAACAAGCTGAGGCTGAATCCAGATAAGACAACGCTGCTGTTAGTTCAACACAGTTCTCTGCCAGCCATTGTCTCTAAGAGGAAGCTTGGATGGGTGGACAGGGTGTTGTTGTGGTGGAGGTGTTTGTGGAGTGTACCATGCTTGATTTGTTTTGTAGCTGCTGGTATGTGGCTGCACCTGCTTCTCTTTCTTGATCCTGCTTGTGTTTCCTGTTTTTTTTTAATTGCTCGTTTTGTTCTTTGATGTTGCTGGTCATTGACCGGATAAAATACATTTCAAATTCAAATTCAAATTTCAAGTTCTCTAGAGGAAGTAAGTCTATGACCTAGGATTGTCTTGGATTAACAACTACTTCTCGATGGACAATTGGAAGCTATGCCTAAAGGAATCTTGTCTAGCTGTACCTGATGCACGCTGTCACTACAGTCTTTCGTGGGAAGGCAAAGAAGACTTTGTGACAGTAGCTCACACTTTCATCATAACCAGCTATGGTACTGTAAGGTGCTTCACATTCCCTTTAAAGGCCAGTTTGAAACAAATGTTGATTTAAAGTAGAGTGGCCCACATATTACCTGGCACTAAATGCTGTAGGCACAATTCATCTATGCTGTATGCCTTGCAGTGGGTGACAGTAGAATTCTGTGTGCAGTTTAAAGTCCTATGTAGCAGAGTGTGGAACTACCTCTTTCAACTAGAATCAACTAATCCAATATGACTATCTGGGAAACACTTGTGTGCAATTTTCCAGTACTATAAAACTGCACAGGAGGGGTGGGGGAGGCAGAGAGGCATTATCATGCTGCCCATATTATGGAACAGCTAAGTTTGTTCCCATGCGGTTGGTTTTCTGGATGGAGGTCAAAATGGATCTCACCCGAAGAGTTTAACTTCAAATGGGGAAAAAAATCATAGGAATGTTTCAACTTATTCCATTAGATTTTTTTTATTATTTCAATGTATGTGTTACATTTTTATTATTATAAGACTGGCTTTATTGCTTTATATTTACATCCATGTTTTTGCACTGGTGAGTTATATGATCTAGATTAATTTGCTCTTATTTGCCAAATTATATGTGTTTAATTATTGTACTAATCCTGGATAGCGTGTTCTGTTTTCTACAAGTTGCAATTCCCATTTCCTACCCTACATGAAACCCATGTCTTTTTAAAATGGTATGTACACATTTGTACACGTACGCAACCAAGAAAACACTCTTGCTTTCTATGCAATTGTTCTTATATAAAATTAAATCAATTAAATCAAAGATTTTTTAAAAAAAAAATCATATGATTATTCTATTGGAGTATAATCCAAGTTTAATCAATATCAATTAAATAAAAAAAAAACCCTAATCTCATAATGCACAGAGAGAGGAAGGCATGATCAGACAAATTAATTGCATGAAATCCAATTTAGCCTGTTTGTACTGATATGTGAAACGAAATCATTTGACTTTTGCATGAAAGAACTGAGCAAAGGCATCTTTAAGCAGGTCAGCGGAAGCAGGCAAAGGAGTGATGGTGGCACTATTTCAGCATTGCTAAAAATACCTGGGGTGGTTATATAATCATGAAAAAGGCAGTACCTGTTGGCGCAGCTGCTTCTGTAGCGATGCTACAATACGGTGGAGGGGAAGTATCCACTTCAGGTGAAGATGCCTCTGTTTGACAAGCTGGTGCAGTTTGCGTAGAGGTGGACGGCTGTTCAACTGCAGATTCTGTAGGATCATCTTCATTATGAAGCTTTAAAGAAAAACAAATGGAATTAAATATATGCACCCCAATATGACATTTGACTAGATAATGTGTACTTAAGTGTTTGTGCTATAAGTAAACAAGAGAGCAATACTTTATCCTTCAAGCACTCAAGACACTTATAGTAGAAAAGGGTTATATGGGTGTTTCTTCCTCTTAAAGAGTTCTGTGTTGCTTTCATCTTGACTATGATGGAGATCAAAAGCATTACGGGTGACAGTTTTTCTCCCAGCCCTTCTGTATTCATCATGTTGTATGTTTTCTCCCTGATATTAATTGCATACTGGGATAATCCACAATTAAACGCAGAAAGTATTTCAAAATGATTTCTCTGTTTAGCATCTTAACTCCCTTCTTGCAACTGATTCTTGAATCTGATTACAGCTCACTGGTAGAGCGTGGTTCCCCTTGGAAATACTATTGCTCACATTCTATCTTCCTTCTGGTGATTATGGTAGCAGTGCTATAAAAAAGAATAGCGGGGTAAAATTGTCTGAAAAACAACTCCTGTTGCTATCAAAGCAACGCAAAAAAATAAGTCACACCAACCTGACGATTTTAACCATCCATTTTAACTTGGCAGCACAAGGGAACAACATGTCAGAACCCGTTTCTTTAGTGGGGGGGGGGGACTTTAGCTGGTTCAGTCTTTTCTTTTCCCTTCTGGGGGTTCTGCCATTCTCCTGGGGGAGGGGGGAAGCTCAAGGGAATCATTTTGTAATTTTTTTCCTTTCACTTAGCTCAGGGATAGGCAACCTTGGCTCTTTTATGACTCGTGGACTTCAACTCCCAGAATTCCTGAACCAGCATGGCTCAGCTTGGAAACCTCTCCCTTTTCCCTCAACGTGGCTGGCTCAGGAATTCTGGGAGTTGAAGTCCATGAGACATAAAAGAGCCAAGGTTGCCTACCCCTGACTTAGCTGCTACAATGTATCCTCTTCGCTTCCTCTTTGAACTGATTCCCGCTTGATGCCAACCTGGGGTGAGAAAGGAATGTGCCTCCGGGCATCTGGCTTATCTCTCGCTGCAGAAAAGAAGGTGCGAAGACTCAACGTTTTCACAGCCTTGGGAACGGAGTCTCCTCATTCCCACAGCGGACTTAACACCTGGGGACTGGCTCGTTTGAACTGACCTGATGAACTATTGGGGTGGGGTTTACTTTTTGCTCCTTTAACCTGTTGATTTGAGCAGGAAACCCTCAGATCCTGCCTTCTATGCCTGCTGTCAGCTTCTCCTAATAAAAGTTCCTTTTGGGATGAAATCATTCCAGGAGTTCCGCTTTCTTGGGAAGAGGTTTTGAAGCGGGTCCTTACACAACAGCCAACGACATCAACAGCTCAATCAATCCAATAAGAAGCCACACCCAACCAGGCACCACATAAACACAACACATAGAACAACCCAAAGCACACATTTCGGTAGAGAGAAGTTCCCTGAGGATAGGCTCCAGCACAAGTCCAAAAGCTCGGAAGACTAAAGCTGGTGATCGACTCAGATTGGATCCTTTAACCATTGTTTTTCCTTCAGAGTTGCCTAGCAATCGGTAAGATTTGAAGTAAAAAGAGATGAAATTAAAAAAAAAAACTATTTCATTATCTATACCCTAACATCGCACCTGTGCCCTAACAATCATAGTTAACCAAGAACAGGCAACGATATAAGTTGCCAAGGAGGGGTTTTTTTATTTTTTTTAAAACTTCGTAGTCTAGAGCCCCAAGATACAATCAGTACATTAAGACACAACACAAAGTGGGCAAAATAGAATTTCAAAATATACACAAGATATTTGTATGTTTGAATCCTCCTTCATCACTCACACACGTGTGTGTTCATGAAATTACACAGAGAGAACGATGCTAATGCAGTCAACACTATGATAGTATCTAGAATGAGAAACTTGGTATTTTTAAAAACGTTAGTTACACTTGCCTTCTGGAGAACTCTGCTGTCTTGTAGCTTAAATGCATTATCTTTTACCCTGGGAATGGTAAAAGAGAATTTGCCCCTTTTCTGTGTTCCACTTTTCAGCTATTTGTGAAGTTCAGCTTTATTTCCATTTGGTTTTCTCCTCCCAAGGCTAAGTATAACTGGCTACCTGAATCTCTGCTCATAGAATTTAATTTCTAGTTTCATTTGACTGATCAGCAATAATTCTGTATCATGGATTACAATAGGTGTTCTAAGCAGGGTTTTTTTCATGTTGAATTTAAGCATGAAAACAGATCCGTTTCTATCAGACTGTTTTTTTATGACTCCATCTTTGTTATGCTGTTCAATTAGTGATGTTACAGTTGTATATTTTAACTTTTGTACTGTAATTATAACAATCGCTGAGCAAAATCTAGTTTATTATTGCTCTCTAACATCAAGACAAAGGTAAAAGGCCCGATAGCAAGAACAGAACAGCAGAATGCAGGTTAAGTCATGTTTGGACATGTCTACATATGAGCCCAGTCGCTCCTGGGTAGCAGTTCCTTGTCACAACTGATTGTATCGTGCATATCATGACCATAAAATCCTGGAAATAATCCTGATACTTTCTGTTATTTGCGTGGTGAGTTGACATTTGAAATCTCAGAAATAAAACTTCATCCCACTTATCAAAAAATGCTATGAGGTTTATCTGGGTTGTGATGTGAGTGAACAAGGTAAGAAAATAAGGATCTAGTTAGTATTTGCTGTATGACATTGTATTAGACTTCCAAAAGGGTGGTTTCAGAGTTTGCACCATTTGGTGTCTGCCACTCCTATTGTTTGGAGGGAGCCAAAAAAAAAAACACCATTCGTCAGATTGCTATTTCTGCCTAACAAGAACAATGATCATGAGTTTAACGTATTTTTCTTCCAAGATGATGAAGTAGTGTTTTGTAAAGATGTGAGCTCGATGAAGCATTAAATGAAGCTGAAAAGCGTTAAATGAGGCTGCATGGAAATAATTCACAAATGTCTGCAAAAACATTTAATTAACATGTACATATAAATTATGGTCAAGTAAAGCTATATATCATGCAATAATCTTGTCTGATAAACAATATATTCAAATTCTGCCTAAAAATTGCAAGATAATTTTGTTTATCTGAATGTTTTGGCGGGAGGGGATTCCCCATGTTACCATTCTTGCTAAATTTTATAGAATCAGTTCCAAGTATTGTGCTTCTTCTTAGCACAATGAGCTGAAATTATGCAGGCACACAAGAATCCAGAAACTTCTTGCAAGAAATTTATTGCAGAAAAAAAAAAAATCAGCAGCTACTGAGAACTATTTATTTATAAGATTTGTTTGTATGTTTGTTTTACATGTTTGCATTTCTTGCATAATGCTGGCCCCATACACTCTATGCAAAGGATTAAAAGTTATTTTCTTTTGGGTAGAGACACAATTTCCCTCCGTTCCTGGTTTTGGTAACAGCCACAAAATTTTAATCCAATATTGCTGCTATTTCTATTTTATCAAGTGGGACTTTCCTAATGGTTAATATTAAATTAAGACCAGTCAATACTCTTACTTCTGTGAAGAAAAGCTGTCAGCCAGACAAGAATTTATTGAAGAGATCAGGTTTGGCAGATTTCTGGATAATTAAAACATCACAACATGACTATTCATTATCCTTTTGGACTATCTGCAAGCATATTTTAGAAAGCTTAATTCTTATCATTTCCAAGTTGGGTGACTGTTGGTCTATGGCACAGGTCGGCAACCTGCGGCTCCGGAGCTGCATGTGGCTCTTTGAGCCTTCCCCTGCGGCTCCCAGCCTCCTCTGCCATTTGCAGAGAGAGACAGAGACAGAGCTTGCTTCTCTCTCTCTCTCTCTCTCTCCCTCTCCCTCTCTCTCTCTCTCTCTGTGTGTGTGTGTGTAAAAAAGAGAGCAGCCTCACCCTGTTCCGAAGAGCCGACAAGCTTACTGGGCGGGGCTAATCCCTTTGCTGCATCTCTGCAGGAAGTAGGAAGCAGGAAGCAGGAAGGGCAGGAGAGAGCTAGCTAGCCCAGCTATGCTGACTCAGGAATTCTGGGAGTTGAAGTCCATGAGTCATAAAAGAGCCGAGATTGCCTACCCCTGAGCTTGTTGCAGAACAGCTTGAAGCCAGCTTGCCAGGTGAGCAGAAGATCGGAGAGAGGGAGACGGAGGGAGGGGGGAGAGAGAGAGAGAGAGAGAGAAGAGAGAGACAGAGAGAGAGACTCTTTTACATCTAAAATAAAGATAACACTGCATATATCCTTTTTTACCTTTATTTTATATGTGTGTGTGTGTGTCTGTGTATATATATGTGTGTCTGTGTATATATATGTATGTGTATATACACACACATATATATATATATAAACACACATACACACACACATATAAACACACATACATACATACACACACACACACACACACACACACACATATACCTATAATAAAGGTAAAAAAGGATATATGCAGTGTTATCTTCATTTTAGATATCAAAAGGGTTTTGCGGCTCCCAGTGTTTTGTTTTTGGTGGGAAACGGGTCCAAGTGGCTCTTTGAGTGTTTTGGGTTGCCTACCCCTGGTCTATGGAAAGCATTCAAAAGAGGTACTTTATGCTGCATTGCTTAGAAGGGTCAGCTGTTTCCAAAAATGTCTCTGTGCCCAATTTTGTTTTGTGCTTTATATTTTATGTTCAAACCACACATCAACGATTCTGCACGTTGGCCTATATAATTTCGGATAATCTGCAGAGTGCTATTTCTACAGCCACACATCCAGGCATCCTGGAACTCAAGGGTGAAGGGGAGTGAGGATGAAGATCCTAGAGAAGATTCTAGTAGATTGATTATATGTTGATGATGCACATCCGATGAGTATGAATTTTAAGCCAATTTTCTTTATGATTTTTCATCAAATGGCATTAATCAAATGGCATACTCTCAAAAAATGTCTTTCAGTTTAGATCTCTGATTACCTTACTACTGACCTTTCAACAGATACAGAATAAAAGGGACCTTGGAGGTCTTCTAGTCTGACCCTGTGCTCAAGCAGGAGACCCTATAGCAGAGGTCCCCAACCTTTTGGGAACCAGGGACCAATTCCGTGGAGAGAGGTTTTCTGCGTGGTTTTGTGTGCTGCCTGCATCCCACAGATGGGGCTTTGCTTGTTTGTGCGGACCGGTTGCTGGCATGCCGCGGCCCGGTACTGGTCCACGGACCGGGGGTTGGGGACCCCTGCCCTATAGCATTCCGGATAAAAGGACTGCGTTTAAAGCTTTTATGTACTATAAAGTAAACACTGAACAAATATGATTCTTCACTATTCTAAACATACTGACATTCACACAGAATACTAAATAATGATGGATACATCCAGATGTGATGTGAGAGGGCTAGATTTACTCTCCTTGTTCTTTTGTTTCATTCACCTCTGCTTCTTTTACCAGCATGACCAGGTACAGGCAGTCCTCCACTTACGACCTTTCATTTAGTGACCAAAGTTACAACAGCAATGAAAAAAGTGATTTCTGACCTATTTTCACACGTACGACCATAGCAGCAGCCCCGTGGTCACGTGATCAAAATTTGGACGCTTAGTAACCGACTCATATTTACGATGATTGCGGTATCCCGGAGTTGTGTGATTCCTCCTTTGCGACCATCTGACAAGCAAAGTCAGTGAGAAGCCAGACTCACTTAGCAACCGTGTTACTAACTTAACAACTTCAATGATTCATTTAACAATGGTGGTAAGGAAGGTCATAAAAGGGGGCAAAACTCACTTAACAACTGTCTTGCTTGGCAACAGAAATTTTGGGCTCAATTGTGGTCGTAAGTCGAAGATCACCTGTATACAGCTGCTTAATATAATGTCCAAACCAAGACTTTCATTTTGATGCCCCCAGGAAAATTAAGCTGTTAACTAAGTTTACTCTTGGATTGTTTGCTTGTTTTAAATTATGATCAAAGGTTTAATTTCACATCATTACCAGCTTTAATCTCTTGTACTCCCTGGAAGAATAGGCAGATTATATGCAGTTCATTTACAGTAAGCCAAGATTTACTATAATACAGATTTAACATTACATACAAATTTTGTTACTATGTCAAAACAAACGAACTCCTGGGTAGCAAATTATCTAAACAATGCAAGGTAAAACACAAAATTTGAACTAAAAATATTCAGTCTGATAACTTTTAAGGATAATTCATAATATGTACATAAAGTAGAGCAGCTGAAAAATGTAAACAATGCACACTAAGGATGAACACATTCCTCTATTCGTTACGTTTTTAGTTATACTATTTTCTAATAGAAGAAAATATTGACACATTAGCAAAATATTCCATATGTGTAGGAAGAGTCACGCTTCTTCAAAGGAGAAAATGATTTTTCTGTTGAACTCTCTAGAAGTTCAATGGAGTATATTTATTTACATTTTTAGTGGTGCTACAAATTAAAATGTGTTATGCAGTTTTCCGGTCCTTTCCCTGCCACTGAGATAATAATTTAATTTATTAAATTTAATTAATGCTGGCTGATTCTTGGTGGTTTACAAATTGTTAAAACATTTAAAAACGAGTAACAATTCAAAAATACACAAAACAAGGGAACAGAGATGGCAGGGGGGGAAAAACCTCAATGGGAAGAAGGAAAAGGAAGCAAAGGATTATCAATGGTTCTCAACAAGTCCTGGTCAAAGAGCCACATTTTTAGGGTACTTTAAAGTATCAGCAGGGTGGGGGCCACTCCAATTTTTGAGTAGCCTCATTCCATAAATAAGGCAGATGCTAAAATGGAGAAGGCGTGTTTCTAAAACTCAAGGCATGCTTCCAGAGGTCCTGGTTTATTTAATTTATTTAATGTATTAAAATTTATTCCTTTATTTATAACATTTATTGGCTGCCCATTTTACCATAGAGTAACTCTAGGTGGCTTATAGTTTCATCTAAGCTAAAACGTGAAAAGTTAAAATCAAACATTAAGATCAAAGACACATGGGGAGGGCACGGGGCAGAGTGGGATCTGAGGTGGGATCTGTTATTACTCAATCAATCATCTCCACTGCGTTGTTTTCCTCCACTGGAGCCCCAAGCCGACTGGCAAAGCCACATTTTTAGATAGGAGGGTTGGGGCCAATCTCACATCGAGGGGGGGGGGGCAAGATGTTTCAAAGGGCAGGAGCAACAGCAGAGAAGGCCCTCCTCCTGGATCCCACCAGCCGGAATATTTGGGCTGACGGGACCCCCAGCATGCCCCCTCTGTTGGCACGAGTGGCACAGGCCAATCCCAGGGGGGTGAGATGGTCCCTCAAGTAATCTGGACCTCTGCCATGAAGGGCTGTAAAGGGGATCCCCAACACCTTGAACTGCACCTGGAAGCAGATTGGTAACTAATGCAGCTCGCAGAGCAGTGGTGTTACAGGGACCATACTTGGGGGGGGGGGCCCAAACTACCTGCGCTGCTGCACTCTGCACCAGCTGTAGCTTCCGAATGCTCTTCAAGGGTAGCCCAAAGTAGAGCGCATTACAACAGTCCAGTCATGAGCGACTGAGCTTGTTTAATCAGTGGATGCCATTGTTTAATCAGTGGAAGCCAGAGCACATCAACTCTACCACATCAAACTGGCCAATCAGATACAATGGGAGATGGGCCGTCTCTCAAGTAAACAAGGCCCTATGTCAGTGATGGCGAACCTTTTAGAGACCGAGTGCCCCAAAACCACCCCGCCCGCTGCCCTGCCCCTGCACTGCCCCACCCACCCGCAGGGCCACCCACTGCCTCCGCGGCCCGCCGCAGATCGCCCAGGCAGCCCAGCAGCACCATGGTGGCCATGCCCTCCACCGGCAGCATCATCTGCGCGCAACGGGGCGCGAGGGCGGAGTCTTGACCCCGCTACCTGGCTGCCATATCCTTGGCTGCGCTGCGCTGCTCTGCACGGGCCCCACCCGGGGACTCTCCTCTGGGGGGGCTGCTGGTGAGGAGGGGGCCACGGGGGAGCGACCGCTCATGCCCACAGAGAGGGCTCTGAGTGCCGCCTCTGGCACGCGTGCCATAGGTTTGCCACCACTGCCCTATGTCATGAAAGATTTTATAGGTAGCAACCAATACTTGAATTGCACTCAAAAGCAAGTGGCAATCCGTGCAGCTCATGCAGCAGAGGTTTTACATGGGCATATTGAAGAATGCCCATTACCTCTCATGCTGCTGCATTTGGATCCAGCTGGAAATTCCAGGTGGTATTCAAGAGCAAGCCCTTGTAGCGTGCATTGCAGTAATCAAGCCATGAGGTGACCAGGGCATGAGGGATTGCCTGAAGGGACAGCGAATCCAGGAAGGTAAACAGTGAAATCTTTACTTTTACTTACCATATTATGGTAAGTTATCTACGTTATCATAGTTATCTAACTATACTAGACTGAAACTGGACACAAATATACAAAATTCATAAGCCCTGCCAGTAATTAGACAGTTACCAATTCTCTCTCCACTCACCAAGGTTAAGTTATTGCCCACAGTTGCACAATTATATAGAAACACGTATTTTAACACTTCCCAAATAAAAGTCTCATGACAGGCAAGAAGAAATCTACAAGGGTTTCTGAGGTGATTAAGGGAGAATAGAAACTTGACTCTAAAGCTTGCCAAGATATGTTTGCTTAAGAAAAATCTAATTAGACACATGTAAAGCAAATTTAATTAAATACAAAACAGATTTCACATGACAGCAAAAGATAATAGGGCAAGGATTAAACAGCTATGCTAAAAGGTGGGCAAGCTTTTTTTTTTTGGCAGCTGGGGACCACATTAAATATATTTGGAAGGCAAAATGAGCAGGTTGATTCTACAAAATGAGCAAGGCCACGTAACACACATAGTAGGAAGACTATGATTTTCACCATTCAAATGATCATGTTACAGACCTAAGGAGCTGTTTTTAAGTTCACATATTTTCTTCCTCTTTTCCTATGAAGTCCTCACAACACATGAGATCAGATTCTGGTAATGGGTCTGGAGAAACTTCAAAACAAACAGAATGAAACAAACAAGATAGAAATAGCAAGCAAAGTACATGTTGTGGAATTCTTTACCACTTTACCAGTAGTACCAGGGAACATGTCCACATTTTCCTCTGTGCAACAAAATAATGTATTATACCTGTTTGTGTGTGCATTTGTGTTCCAGAGCAGTTCAGTATTCTGGGCAATTTGACCAGGAGAGAGAAAGGAGACCTTAATAAGGAGCAGTCAGCAACCTGATGAACTGCAGACCAACTGCTTCTACCATA
The DNA here is from genome assembly GCA_023970755.1 of Azemiops feae. NCBI lineage: Eukaryota > Metazoa > Chordata > Lepidosauria > Squamata > Viperidae > Azemiops > Azemiops feae. Next base: position 250,009 of record JALGBA010001429.1, read on the forward strand.
TCTCCACTACAGCTGTCAACCTGATCCAGACCACTTTTAAACTCTATTTTTTCTTTTGTAAAATTGTCTCTGCACACAAAATTGTGTCCATTCCATTATTTTCAGGTGAGCTATCCTGGCAAGGGCAGATAGACAGATGGATTCTCAAACCTCTTTTAAAAGATTCTTTCGAACGTTCTACTGGGTTGGGGGAAAAAAAGAACCAGAGGGATGGGTAACCCCTTCTACTTGGTTAATCTCTATATCACAAGCAAATGCAAAATACCTCAAATCTTATGACCTTTTGTTAAGGTTACAGGTATCAAATACAAAAACTGTAATGAAATATAAAATGAATCTTTAAAAAGAATAGACACAGAAGAAACAATGTTCTTTAAATGTGAGTTCCTTGCAATTAAACCTAGTTGGATAAGACTAACTATCAGTAAGGTTGATTAGAAAGAGACAGGGCAGAGAATATAAAATCCAGAATAAAGCATTGATGTAACTTGAGAGGTCAGCATTCTTGCCAACAGATTGCAATTAAAAAGATTTAAGAAACAGAGGAGGAATTCATGTTCCTGAGTCAGAGATTCAAAAACCATCATTTGTGATCCTTGAAAACTCATTCCAAATTGTCCTCCAGAAACATTGCAGAGCAGAAGTCTAAGAGTTACTGTATCAGCCCTGAACTTGATTCCCCACCGACCCAACATCAGAAATCAAAACTATTTTGTCAAGCTTGTTAATAAGGCCTAAGATGATTTTCATGATATCTTATTCTGCAGCAACTAAGAGACCAGATTATTATGAACAGGACTTGCAAGCCCAGCCAGAAAAACCCAAACCTGCTGTATTTAAATTCAGCTTTGGGAGTACCACACCTTTCACCCCTGCTGTATAAAACAAAAGCTGCTTGTAGTGGTAAGACTGGGTCTATATATTGAATAGAAAGTGTGGGTCTCAAACCTCCTTTCCTCAAAACCATCTGGATTTTTATATCCTGGCCCTGCCTCCAGTATTGGGACAACAATTTGGAAATCCATGTTGCTACCACCTATCTTCCCTGTTGCCCCCTTCAGGGGTGCCTTACTCTGAAAGTTCCCCAAATTCCAAAGTGTTTGAGGGGGACAGGATTCTTATATCTTGAAATTTCTTTCTGAAAATTAAAACTGGGGGGGAGGAAGATTTCTATAACTCAGCCTCCTAGCTGGATAGGATGTTCCAAGAAGATTCACCTCTGTTTTGGGGGATAGACACTAACTCATGAAAGAGTAAATCGGGCTTTAACAAAAAAAAAAAAACACTCCTCTTTAATTTCACAAAATAAAATGCAAGCTGTCAACATTAGTACAGGTAAATGAATGTTCTTCCCATCAGACTGCAACTTAAAAGGAGAACCTTTTGCTTTAAAAGGACCCAATTATTTTTTTTCCTTTTATCTAAGACAGGGGTAGGCAACCTTGGCTCTTTTATGACTCGTGGACTTCAACTGAAGTCCACGAGTCATAAAAGAGCCAAGGTTGCCTACCCCTGATCTAGGAGAAGTAAGGGCTGGAGTATCAAATTCTCTGTGTGCATGCCAAAGTGGGTTTTTTCCTCTTCTGAAATTTTCAACTGTAGTTGAAATGAGGACATATGTATTCTATGTCGGAGCCTGCAGCTTGCACTACAGCATCATAGTCTTCCATAAACTCAAATACTTAATTGATTTATACTTTACAGTGAGTCATCTACTAAGTAACATTGAATTTAAACGAAAAGCAGAAAATATTCTTCTGTAAATGAAAAGGAAAATCTTCTGAAGAGCTTCCATTAGCATTCCGGTCAGTTACCTTAACATTAGTTTTTCAGTGGAAGACCTACAGTAGAAAGCTGCTTGGATTATTTGAAACTTGAAGAAGCTTGATAATGCAAACAATACTATTTAGATTATACTGCTGACAAAGTTTACCATGTCTATTTTTCAAATTTGGAATATTTTAATTTGCTTTGAGGTTATGAGGTTATTTCTGAATATTGCTTGGAACCTGCAGTTGTGGGAGAATGGACTATCCGGATGTCTTTTTGGTATTTTTTAAAACTCACAACGTTACACCAATTTTGTCTCTGTAAAGGCTGCTAATTTATTTCGATATACATTTCAATGTGCTGATTCTACCCTATGCTAAGAGCAATGATAAATGACTACAATTTCTCTAGAGTTATGTACAACTCCCAGCATCCTCACCAATGGCCAGAGATCCTGAAGGTATAATTTTGTAACTTTATATGTCTCATATGGGTTTTTAAGTTATTTTTAATTGCTTCTACTTTTTTATTTTCCACTGCAGATTTTGCCAAATGTTTTTCTGTTTTTTTTAAACATTTTCCATTTTCCATTTAATGTCACTTGACAATTGAATTCTGTTCAAAATCTGACTCAGAAGCAGTTGTAATAAAAACAAGACATTGCTGGAATAATTAACCAGTTATCGTCAACTCCCCTTGCTTTGTCCAAACATATTCTACAATGTATCTAGCTATCTCAAATTTCCCTTACTTTGTGGGGCTACATTCTACAATGTATCTGGAAGGATATAATAAAAGGGAAAGTCAACACAGATTGCCTTCTACACTATGACAATTCTTTTGCTGTAGCGATAGAAACCAATCAAAAAAGTTTAAAAATAATATAGCTGATAGGATGGAAATGCAGAACAGGGCATCTGTGTTATGAAATAGGCACCTGGAGAAGGAGGAGAGGGATTTCAGCAGGAACACTGTGGTTTTATGGAGAGGAGACAGCACATTCCACAGAAAAGTTCAAATTAAGGGTCTGTGCAATCTTGAACTGGATAGGGGAGGGAGGAAGAGCTTCAGGGTAACCATACCCTATAATCACTCAGAGTATATCTATTAGGTTATAAGATTACAGCTTTACTATAGTAAGATTCTGTATGTGAGATATAAGCAAATAAAGAATTGAACTCGATTGGATTTCATTGTGTCATTTTTGGGCTGGCAATTTGCTTCCTTCCCATAGCAATGTTAATATTTTAAGATTAAAACGTTTGCTTACAATCAGAAATAAAACAGACCTAAGGAAGTCTGGTCACTGATAGTACATTTAAAAACAGTTCACCCGCTTACAATATATCCAATTAGAACATGAATAAAGCGTGAATGAAATAAAACTTAATTTAAGCAAAATGGGTACAAAGGTTATCAAACTGCATATTTGGGGGGGGGATTGGGTGGACTAGAACAGTGGCCCCCATCCTTTTGGGCACCAGGGACCGGTTCCGTGGACAAAGGTTTTACCACGGACCGGAGGGGACGTGGTTTCACATACTGCCTGCATCCCACGGATAGGGCTTCATTTCTTTGCGCGGCCAGGCTTCAGGCATGCCATGGACCAGTGTCGGTCCACGGACCGGGGATTGGGGATGCCTGGACAAGAATAAATCACATAAATCTAAATCTTTAATGATAAGATGAAACTGTCCAACTATAAAAGAATATGAAGGGATAGAGTTATAACGACCCTAAAAACTAAATATTTACTTGATTAAAATTCAATAAACAGATTAAATCTATTGGAAATAATGGATACCCATTAAATGTCAACATTAGGCAACTATAACTGCCAGCGGTAGATCAAAAAGAAAATGATACTATTTCTGTGGAAAATTTCAACAGGCATGATATGCACAACAACAAAAAGAAACTGGGATACCAAAGTTGGAGAAATGGAAGATCTTAGAATGACAGGAATATGTGGATTAGTAATGCCAAGGGTACTTTAAAACAGTCATGTGTAGAAAGTTCTTGTTTCTTTTGAAAACATAATTCAACCTACATAAATACAGACTGCATAAAAATCAACAATTAGTTATTTGTTATTCTGATGTTGTCTAATAGGGAACGGAAGATGGAAAAGTACTATTTAATAACAGTAGGTGGGAAAAGCAAGGTCTTACACCAAATGCACAGGTATAAAATAGGTGGTTCCTGGCTAAATAGTAATTATTGTGACAGGGATATAAGAGTCCTAGGGTCAACCATGTAAGTATGAGCCAGAAGTGGACTGCAGCTGCCAAAAAAGCGAATACAGTCTTGGGCTGCATCAAGAGAGAGATAGTATCAAGATCACATGAAGTGATAGTACCACTTTATACTGGACTGGTAAGATCACATTTGAAATACTGCATCCAATTTTTGTCAACGTGATACAAAAAAAAATGTTGAGACTCTAGAAAGAGGACAGAAGAGCAACAAAGATAATAAGGAGACTGGAGGCTAAGGCATATTATGAATAGTTGAGGGATCAGGTTATGTCTAATCTAATGGAGACAGGACCAGGAGTGACCTGATAGCACTTTTCAAATATTTGTGGGCTGCCACAGACAGAAAGAGGTCAGCCCCTTCTCTAAAGCACTTGAGGGCAGGATAAGATGTAACCTGTAGAAAATTATTAGAGAGATCCAACTTAGAATTAAGGAGAAATTTGCTGACAGTGAGAACAATTAATCAATGGAATGGCTTTCCTCTGGAAGCTGGGGTGCTCCATCACTGGATGTTTTCAAAAAAAGATTAGACAACCTATTTGTCTGAAATGGTATAGGATCTCCTGTCGAGCAGAGGGTTGGACTAGAAGACCTCCAAGGTCCCTTCCAACCGTTTTCTATTTTCTATTTTCTAATCAGTCAGTACACTTCCAGGCACATACTTTGAAAGTTAGTGAAGTACCATAATCAAAAATGCAGGTTAAATTTAGAAAATTAAGGAAATCAGGAGAGCCAGCATGATATCAACATGGCAAAGATGAAAAGATTCAAGTGATTTTCAGAATAAATTATCATCACAGGGAGAGAAAGAGCAAGGATGAAAGCCTTAAGCAACACTGACATGAGGTAAGCCGATACACGACTCCACTAATCAAGCAAGAAAAGATCTCATTTGCAGGTATTTTCAAATGCAGGAATATAAGCAGATGATGAAAATGAAAAAAAAAATATTTTAAATAAGGTCAGAGCAATGTCACAATTCACAGCTAGGTAGAATCTGAACAGTTATCATAGATGACATCCTTGTTCACATCAGAGGATTGGTGATGAAGATAACAGAACTCACAGAGATGGCAAAATTTACTTGTTTGATTACAGAAAGATCAGTAACTACGTTTATTAATGATTGGAAACTCTTAATGAAAAAAGAGAAAAATGAACTTGTGATTTATCAGTTTGAAGATTAGAAAGGGCTGCTTACGGAAAGTGCCAAAGAGAAATGCCAAATGAACAGGAAGTAAGTTGTTAATTGAAAAAGACTTAGAAAAGCTAGTAAAAGTGAAATGGAAAGAAAAAAGCCAGGACAATGGTAAATACCAAGACAGTATCAACCTGCAAGCTTAGTGAACCTGGAGTGGACAATGAAGTGAAAGTGGTAAATAGTGATATAATGCAAGAAGATAACATAATACTTTGCAACACTGAGATAAATAGAAGTCATTTAGTCAGCCAGCTGGATCGGATCAAAGAAATTATTGGAAGACCTTGGATAGTTATTACTGTACTCTAAGGGCAAGTCAAGAATGGTGAGCATTTGTACACTGGCCTGGCATCCTCCCCACCATAACTGCTGAAATCTCATAAGATCTTTAATGGAACACCATAATATCATAAGGCCTTATACAAGAACATAAATATTTTTAGATTCTAGCCACTTTTAATATTTATGCAAATGGGGCTCTAATCACTAACCATAATAAAGATTGCTTTGTAGACACTATAATAATGTGATGTGGACAACGTGGCCCCAGTTGGTATGATGTTGTTAAATGATACATAAACTGTAAGTTACAAATCCAATCTGCCTGGTACAAACAGTCTTAAGCCAAAAGTAAACAAACTGATTATCTTTTCTAGGAAACCAGCTGCTAATCACAATGCTTTCTCATCACAACAGTGCACAGCAATAAGAAATAGAAATTTGGGGTAAAGCGTATACAAATTCTTAATACAGCAGTAAGACTAAATTTGTTGGTAGCACAATATTGACTGATCCTTCACAAATATCTTTATCCAATACAAGTTGGAAGCAATGAAAGTCTTAATTCATATTCACTCAAAGCCCTCTGGTACAAATTTGAAATTTGTGAGAGAGGAGTAAGTCAAATCATTTTCCTCTGTTCCTCCAATGGTGATTTTGAATCTCATATTAGCTTTCACCACCCAACACAATCACAATCACAATCACCCAACACAATCACAACTTCTGAAAGTTTTTCCATTAAGAATGTCATAACCTCTGAAATGTTCATCTGGTTACCTTAAAAACAGGACGTAGCATTTAAATGTTAAACTGTTTAGGGTTCTTTTACCTCAAAGTAAAGCTGTAGGCTGAATAGGACTTAAACACAAATGAAGGCAAATTTAGGGCTTAAACAGCTTGACAGCTTTATTAAGAGGCAGTTCCATCAGTGCTGTGCATAAGCTGATCCTACAAGATTTAAATGATCCTACCTGGGATTTTGTCAAAAAATTTAAATTTGAAAAATGGAATATTAGCAGATACAATTTCATCCTCCAAACTATGGAGAGCCATGATTTTTTAAATACAGCATTTTCTCTCTTTATAAATGACCTTTACTATGTACTGTGCATCATCCATTGGATTTTAAACCATGTCAGCAGCATATTACCAACTTCTTTATTTTCAGTGGAGTACAAACTGAAGCAACTGAAATGCAAATATGACACCTAAAATCAGACATGAAGAAACATTCAAATTTCCTTTCTCTATTTCCTTTTGAAATCAGCATTACAAATCCTTTCCGGGAGGTAGACTTGGGTCCCTATGGAAGCACTACAAAGTCCCAGCTGAATCAGGAAATTACCACCTACATTTTCCCAGGAAAAACAAGTATTATCTATTCAAAGCAGCAGTTCATTGGGCAGGAAATTATGTATTTCAACAAGCACTGATATGATTCTATTTATAAAAGAGAAATATGTAAGAGTTGTTCAACTTACAAATCTATATAAACAGAGGATCTGCATTACGCATGTTATATTATATGCATGTATTATTTAATATGTGTAAACAAATGTATTTATATTTCACATATACTGAAATGTACCTATTTCATTTACTTTCATTGTCCCAGACCATATATCTGTTACATATGTGAAAGTTTAAAAGAAAGAAACTTACAAGGAAAGCATCAGCAGGCACTTACATGGTATTCTTAAAGAACATTTTATTTCTAAGCAAGATCATTGGATTCAAAAAAGGTCCTAAAATAATTTAGTTTGATTCTGGCTTAGCCAAATATGTGAAATATGGTTTAACATAATGAAACCATACTTACATACTAACATAGCCACAAAGTGAGGCAGCAAATACACATTGTTAAGAATTAAAGGGGACCGCACAGCTTATCATTTCAGAATGAGACTAATAAAATATTAGATTGTTGTTTAGGAAGAGGGGGCATCTCAAACCCATATCCCATACAACTTTTATACTAAGCATTTATGCCAGTTTGCAGATTTTTCTTTAAAAAATATGTAGAGGGGGAAAAAACTTTTGTCCCTTAAGGAGTTTAGCCAGAATCTTATATAAATTATTTATGGACAGTCTTCCTGACTAGTATTGGGCTACCTGGATCCTTTTAAGAGGACATAAATACAGCTGTGGAGTTGTTTTACCAAATAACATATAAGCTTAGGATACTCTCTAAAACAACAACAGGGGATATTCCTTGAAACAGAGAACATTCACAAGGCTCAAGTTGCAGAGTATGGTTAATATATCAGAAACACTACCCAATATATTGTTGAAATCAACAGTATTAACCAAATTTTGAAATTAAAATAAACCTTCTACTTTTCTCACAAAGCTATATTGGTGTGATTCTATCAAAATAAAAATATTGATATTGGGCCATCTCAGAGACTAACTTGTTGGATTCAACTCAAAGGTTGTTCTGTTGCTATCTTGTTTTCATAAATCAGCTACGCAAATGGTACATAAAACTGCCACAATTCATCAAGTGGTAATCGTACAAGGGTAGCCCGGCCCAGCTGATAATAGGTCTGCTTGCGAGGCACATATATATTAATTTGTATGTGAGTGACCCATCCATTAGCAACACCAAGTAGGCTTGCACAATATCTCCCCAGGCTGGAAACTCGGATAGTTAATACTGATAGTCCTCAGCTTACAACAGTTCATTTAGTGACCGTTTGAAGTTACAATGGCACTGAAAAAAAGTAACTGATGACCAGTTTTCACCCTTACAACCTTTGCAGCTTCCTCATAGTCACATGATCAAAATTCACAGATCAACTGACTCATATTTATGACAGTTGCCATGTCCCGGGGTCAGGTTGATCCCCTTCTGCGACCTTCTGACGAGCAAAGTCAATGGGGAACCCAGATTCACTTAACAACCGTATTGCTAACTTAACCCTAGTCTAGTGAATCACTTAATCACTGTGAGTCCAAATTCCTTAACAATTGTCCTGATAAGCAACAGAAACGTTGGGCTCAATTGTGGTCGTTAGGTTGAGGACTAGCTTTATAAAGGACACAGAATTATATAAATAATTCACTTAACAACCCTGTTGTCAGCTTCACAATTACAGGGGTCCACTTAACAAGGGGGGGGGCAAGAAAGGGTCGTAAAATTGGGGCCTTGACAATCATCTGGCTTAACAATCTAATATTTGGAGCTCCACTGTAAGCTGAGGACTGCCTGTGGAAGGTTCACCCGGGTTTAGTGGGAATGCAAACATATCCCATGTAAAGCCCTAGAGGGAATATTCACTCTGGACTTCCTCCTCTGCTGAAATCGTTCCCCAAAAGAGAGAGAGAGAGAATGGATGGGAGCTGCAATTAAGGACCCTGTAATTGAGAAGGGAAAGCAAAACACAGCAGTAACAGAGAGACAGACCTGGGGGGGGGGGGGGGGAGAGGGAGGATTTAACAGCTTGCCCCGGACATTTTGAGGCTAGGAAGGGAGGGAGGGAGAGAAGGAGAGAGGGAAGAGGAGAGAGAGGGAGGGAGGGAGAAGGGAGGAGGGAGGGAGGGAGAGAGGGAAGAGGAGAGGGAGGGAGAAAGGAAAGGATGAAGGGAGGGAGGAAGGGGAGAGAGGGAAGAAGAAAAGGAAGGAAGGAAGGAAGGAAGGAAGGAAGGAAGGAGAGTGAAGGAAGGAGAGTGAAGGGAGGGAGGGAGAGAAGGAAGGGAGGGAGGGAGGGAGGGATAAAGGAAAGGAGTGAAGAGAGGGAGGGAGGAAGGGGAGAGAGGGGAGAGAGGGAAGAAGGAAAGGGAGGGAGGGAGGGAGACAGTGAGAGAAGGAAGAAGTGAGAAAGGGAGAAAGGAAAGAAAAGGAGGAAGGAAGGAAGGAGAGTGAAGGGAGGGAGGGAGGGAGGGAGGAAAGGAGGGAAGGGAGGGAGGGAAGAAGGGAAGGAAGGCGAGGGAGGGAAAGGAAATGAAAGGAGAAGAAGAAGCGCTCCTCGCGGCTCCTTTCCCCTTCCCGTGTCCAGCAGGCCTCGGCCGCGCACAAGGCCTGAGCCCCGGCCCAGCCACCGTCCACCCCGGAGGGCGTCGCTCACCACTTGGTACCGACTGACGGGCTGCTGCTGCTGCTGCTCTTCCATGCCGGCAGCGGGGGGGGGGAAGGGGGGCGCGTCGGGCCTGGCCGCCTCAGCGCTCGCCTCCTCCTTCAGCTCCGGGCCTGCTTCGCTCCTCCCGGCCCCGTCTTTCTCCGGCTGCCTGGCTCCGGCGGTGCGGCTGGCTCCTCCCCTGACGGCCGCCGCCGCCTCCTTCTTCCTCTTCTCGGGGGGAACCTGGGCGCTCGCTTCCCCGGCTGGCCGCCTCAGGAGGAGGAGGAGGAGGAGGCAGCGAGTGAGGCGCGCCTGGGAGGCGAAGAGACGCCTTGAGGGCTCAGAGGGGTTGAGGCGTGAATGAAAGGAAAGGGAGGCGGCCTTTTCATTCGCCTCCTCTTCCTTCACAGCCCTGGTCGCGTCCACACGACTCTTTCTCCTGGGCAATCCCGGAGAAGAGGAAGTGCAGGTCGACCCCACTGCAGACTCTGGAATGGGGGAAAGGGTCGGAATGTCTATGGCAGGGGTAGGAAAAACCTTGGCTCTTTTATGACTTGTGGACTTCAATACCCAGAATTCCTGAACCAGCCATGCTGACTCAGAAGTTCTGGGAGTTGAAGTCCACAAGTCATAAAAGAGCCAAGGTTGCCTACCCCTGGTCTATGGAGATTCCCAGTCATGGTTGTCCCAAAGGTGCTTTTTCAGGGGGCAACTGGCTTTTTCTTTGTTTTGTTTTTTCCTTGAAGACGTTTCGCTTCTCAACCAAGAAGCTTTTTCAGCTTACAAATAACTCAAGGTGGTAAACATAACTAACCCTCTTTCTTCCTATTTTGCCCACAACCACAACCCTGTGAGGTGTATGGGGCTGAGAGCGACTGGCTCAAATTCACCCAGCCAGCAATTCTATCTATCCACATCTGTTTACTGCATCTTAGGGACCCTCAGTCATCCCTTTTATTCTGTGATTCAACGAAAAAAATGCCATCGCTTCCATTCAAAAGATTCAAATGTAAATGTCTAGGCTAGAGAGATTCTTAGCCATCCAGGTCATGGTTGTCCCAAAGGTGCTTTTTCAGGAGGCAACTGGACTTTCTTGTTTGTTTTTCTTTGAAGATGTTTCGCTTCTATCCAAGAAGCTTCTTCAGTTCTGACTGGGGGGGGATGGTGGGGAATGGAAGGATTTATATTCCCTGCAGACAGCTGGCCATTTGCATTCTTTTATGGCTTCAGCGACTCTAAAAGAAGGCAAATGACCAGCTGTCTGCAAGGAATATAAATCCTTCCATTCCCCACTATCCAGTCAGAGCTGAAGAAGCTTCTTGGAGGAGAAGCGAAACGTCTTCAAGGAAAAAACAAGAAAGTCCAGTTGCCTCCTAAAAAAGCACCTTTGGGATAAGGAGTTTGAATGCAGCCCTAAGTTGGCCCTCATATAGAGCAGCGAGGGATCCTTTGGTGCTCTCTGAATTTGGCTGTTCTCTTGCAGATGTTTTGTTATCCAAACTAGGTAACATCCTCAAGGCTAGTAAGGAGTGGGGTTTGAGCTCCGTTTATATTCAGTTGGCTTTTTTTTATTTGTTTGCTTGTTTGTTAAATTCATTTGCTGCCCATCTCATCACAAGGTAACTCTGGGATGGTTACAACCTAAATGGCCATCACATAATTGCATGGGCACTTGGGAAGCTGTCATGGGAATGGGTTGCCAAGGAGCCAGATTGCAATCATGACCCTGTACAAGTTCAAAGTCTGCAAGGTCTTAAGTTCCTTTGTTCAGCTCCTGTGTAATTTCTAATGGTCGCTGAATGAATGGTCATTATGTGAGGTCTACCTATAATGACAATCAATTGTAGGAGTAATTTCTGAATACATTGTTCCTAAATATCCTTGATTTCTTATATAGTCAAATAACAGTGCTCCATTAATGGTCACTTTTATTTGAATTATAATCTTTATGCTCTCTGATTTCCCCCTAGTCAATCTTCAGAATCCTCCCTTTTATTTATTTTCAATCAATAAAAGTTTCCCATCAATTTCTATATCTCTATATCTCTATATCTCTATATCTATCTATCTATCTATCTATCTATCTATCTATCTATCTATCTATCTATCTATCTATCTATCTATCTATCTATCTATCTACTGTATCTCTATCTCTATATCTATCTATCTATCTATCTATCTACTGTATCTCTATATCTCTATATATCTGTATATCTATACTATACCCATATCTATCTATCTATCTATCTATCTATCTATCTATCTATCTATCTATCTATATGTTTTCGTAGATTTTCACGGGTACAGGTATGCAGGTCTTGGCGTATTCGGGTCTTTTCCCGTGTAAGATTGAGAGTATCTTGGCGACGTTACGACGAGGTCCCACTCGCCATCTTCAGGCTGGTGTCTTCGGCTTCGTGCTTGTGCGAGCAAAGCACAAGCACGAAGCCGAAGACACCAGCCTGAAGATGGCGAGTGGGACCTCGTCGAAACGTCGCCAAGATACTCTCAATCTTACACGGGAAAAGACCCGAATACGCCAAGACCTGCATATATATATATATACCCATGAGAAAATTTTATTAATTGAAAATAAATATAAGGGAGAATTCTGAAGATTGACTAGGGGAAAATCAGAGAGCATAAAGATTATAATTCAAGTAAAGATTATAAATCAAGTAAAAGTGACCTTTATTACCATTATTACATATAATAAAATTCTAAACAATCCACAAGATGTATTTCAAGTCCATCTGGCCCCTTATCTTTCCAGAGTCAACATTCTAATCCCCCTTTTGCTATTTTCCAAAAGTATTTTTTTTTCCCTTTATAATCCTTAAATTTATACGAAACATCTTTCATCAAGGGTAGAAAAAAACTCTCCCAGCAGAGTAAACCTTGCCCTTCAGAAGGTTATTAACATTGCAAAAAATCAATTAGCAAGCAATTTCCTGAGGTGGTTAAGAGAAGAGGTGGGCAAATCCAGTGTCCAACTGGGTTTATCTTATCTCAATGGCTTCCAAAGTTCTAAAACTCACCGGATATTGCTATTTTACACTCTCTTTTGGGGAGGCTCTATATGGAGCAAACTTATGAGTCAACCTAGGCTTCTCCTTGATCTAGAGCGGGTGTCTGATGAACTGATGTCCCCTTCACCAGTTCCTCTTTTTACTGAGGCTGTTGCCATAAAGCTCTCTTCATTCTGCCATTATTTTCCCAGAAGTCCAAAAATTAGTTATTCTTAATGCTGCTATTGTACTGTGCTGTGAATAATTGTTTATATCATCTGCTCTCTCTCTCTCATATCTGTGAGTCTAATGGAGCTGATCTGCTTCTCCATCTAACTTCAGAAATCCTTATTTACACTTAGCAACACCCTGTTTACCATAGTTTCAAAGGCCTATACTCATTACTTTACAGTCTCTTATAAGTAACTACTTGAGGTAAGAGGTGATAATTAGGTCACCTGGCAGAGAAAAGGGTTTTTTTGCCACCCACTCCATTATCCTACACATTTGCTTTGTTCAAAGCCACAAAGCATATTTAGTTCTTTCTTTGCAATGGCCATTACCTCTACTTGTTTGTGACATTTGAATCACAAGACCTGAGATGCTAAAAAAGAAATATCTATATTGCTAGAATGAACTGATTAAAAGTTTGTTATTGTAGGCAACAATGTCACTCCTTTTAATTAGTTAAGCAGATAATGGTGTTCAAAGCTGAAAAAGAGGAGAGGGCTATTTTTACTAGATAGCTGTATGGGGTGATCAGTTATGTTTCTAGTTCCTTCACAGTGCAAATGAAGTTTTCAACCATATACAGGTAGTCCTCGACTTACAACCATTTGCTTCGTGACTATTCAAAGTTAGAACGGCACCGGAAAAAGTTACTTAGGACCATTTTTCACATGTGCGACCGTTACCACATCCCCCTGGTCACGTGATCAAAATTCAGAGGCTTGGCAACTGGCATGTATTTATGACGGTTGCAGTGTCCCAGGGTCATGTGATCACCTTTTGAGACCTCCTGATAAGCAAAGTCAATGGACTTAACAAACCGTGTTGCTAACTTAACTGTAGTGGTTCACTTAACAACTGTGGCAAGTAAAGTTGTAAAATGGGTCCAAATTCCTTAACAACTGTCTAGATCAGGGCTTTTCAACCAGTGGTACGAGTACCACCTGTGGTACATTGGCACCTGGCAGCTGGTACACGACCATCCTAGAAAAGTGGTAGCGGGGGAGGGGAAAGAGCTGAACCTGTGGCAGCACCACATAAGCCTGAGCAAGAGATGGCTGGAGCTGCAGGGCTGTCAGGGCTCAGCGGAAGCGCCAGGATCAGTGCCGCTTTCCAACTGATCGGCGCTTCTTCGGGGCTGTCAGGGCTCAGTGGAAGCGCCAGGATCAGCGCCAGGCTCCAGCTGAAAAGCAGCACTGATCCTGGTGCTTCTGCTGAGCCCAGAAGAAGCGCCGATCAGCTGGAATGTTGCAGCATCTCCAGGGTCTTGTGATTTATATTCAGATGCTTGGCAACTGATTCATATTTATGATGGTCACAGTGTCCCAGGGTCATGTAAAGTGACCAAAACCTGCTGCAACCACCCAGCAGACAGGGGGAATAAAAACCAAACACCCCCCCACCCCACCCCCACTGCCAATCCTCAACCGAAATGCTCACAACAATGAAAACCTCCGACAGGAGGAAGAGCGCCGCCGGGTGGGCAGGCAGGTGTCTTGCTCGGCTGTGGCTTGGGGGGCACTTTTTTCAGTGCCATTGTAACTTCTAAGAGTCACTAAGCAAACTGTTGTAAGTCGAGGACTACCTGTACTTTATCACTTTTTTCATTATTTTTTTTTGATCAAGTTTCTGACACCTTGCTAGGCGACTGGTGGTACTCGGATGTTGCCATATCCTAAAAGTGGTACAATGGGTGAAAAGGTTGAAAAGCCCTGGTCTAGATAAGCAACAGAAATTTTGGGCTCAGTTTTGGTTGTCTAGCTTTATAAAGGACATAGAATATTATAAAACTAATTCAGAAATTACCGGTCTGCCATGGTAATCTTTGTGTAAAGCCTACCGATTACTAACTGAAATTTATGACTTCCATCAGAAGGTACAAGGTTTGCTCCCTGACATTTCTAAACAGGACTGTATAAGTTTTTAGTTGAGAACAGTTTTCCTCCTTTTACAAGCAGAGACCTGTTCACGTAATATATTATGTCACGATGACTGGAATAGAGTGCAATAGAACATAGGTTAAGTTATTCAACTTTGTACGTGTGATTTGTTTTAAGTTAACTATTATCCAGCAGGCTATCTGAATCTGTACTAATGGCTCTAATTCGCACGGAGAAAGAGGGGAAACAAAAAATGGGATTGCAAAGCATTGGTTCCTATTGTTGCATCTCTCTTATCTCCACTGACCTGTGATAAAAAAAAACAAAAACAGGTAATGCTGACCAACTCAGCAAAAAATAGAAAAGCGAAGATATATGACTTGGCATGCAAACACATTCTGTAATTAGATGGACGCATCCTACTAAGCTGTCATTTGGTAATTGGTAAATTGGTAATTATTAGTGACCACATGCTAAGCCAAAACTAAACATGTTCCTCACCTTTCCCCACAGCCATTTGACATGCAGGTAGTCCTCATCTTACGACCACAACTGAGCCCCAAACTTCTGTTGCTAAGCAAAACAGTGGTTAAGTGAGCTTGGCCCCGATTTTATGACCTTTCTTGCCACAGTTGTTAAGCGAATCACTGCAGTTGTTAAGTTAGTAAGGTGGTTGTTAAGTAAATCTGGTTTCCCCATTGACTTTGCGTGTCAGAAGGTTACAAAGGGTGATCACAGGACCCCAAGACACTGCAACTGTCATAAATATGAGTCAGTTGCCAAGCATCTGAATTTTGACCCCATGACCATGGGGCTGCAGATTCTGATCAAATGGGCAGATTGCACTTCAACAAGGCCACTTACTCGATGCACCTGAGTTCAAAAAAATGACCACACCATTTGTTCATTACCCTACAACATCTTTCACTGATGTTCTCTCTGTGTCAGAAACCAACGCAAATTACCAAAGCAATACAGGCTTTGATGTGGTGCCTCTAGGATTGCGTAGCTTGGCCTTATTGCATAGTTAATCTTTCTCAATCTCAATGACCTACAAGAGGTTGAGCAAAAAGGGGCTAGGTGAACCAGTCAGTCCTCACAGCCAGGAAGTAAGTCAGATGGATGTGTCTCTGACTCAAAAGTATAGAAATATCTAGAAGAAATGGCAACGGCTTTACTGCCCACTTCCTGCCCCACCCTCAAGCCTGAGAAGTTCTCTCTCTCTCTCTCTCTCTCTCACACACACACACACACACACACACACAATTTGTGTATGTGTGTGTTCCACTGGTTATTAAATCTACACTGTTACACATGCATGTAATGACTCAGGCACAATTCAAGCTCCAGTCTTTCGTTGTGCATGTATCATCTACACATGAGGTGAAACGTGCATTGTGACAGACTTTTCTCACTTCAACCGCTTCCCCCACAGGAAAGCAACACGCTGTGTGGCATTAAGTAACGGATAAATATCCTTGAAGAAGAGAAAAAGGAGTGATTGACACTTGTATTAATCTGAATTTGTTTTCTGAGCTTTCATTAACTGATAAAACGTGCCTTATTAGGGTTGCTGTAGTTTGTGTCTGTATTTAAGAGAAGACATTTTTTGATAGATGAGGTAAAATAGTTCAGCATATTCTGAAATGTAATGAGAAACATCATAATGATCAGATAGGGAAGGAAGCTTTCAGATTTGGCTTCCTACAGTTCTCATTTTTCTATATAATGAACTAGACATCCGGTGACATGTTGGGTCAGCGTTTCAGAGAGATTTCCTTACCAGATTCCTCCAAATCCTGCTAGCTTCCCACAGGACTGAATACAATTAGACATGTAAGAAATACTAAAGCAGAGCTTCTCAAGTACCAGGTTCACTGGAAAAGTTCTTAAAAATTCAGGGAGATATCCAGAGATGTAGCTACACTGAAAGTAGGCCATGTTGAAAGGAGCAGTCAAATATCAAGAACTGATCACAGGAAATGTTTTATGACATTATGTATTATGTCATAATATATAATGAAAAAGTTGCCCTATGAGTTACCAAGTTAAGTTTGCCCGGTTTGGGATCCAATTTTGCATCCAATTGCATCCACTTTTGATCACCACAATATAAAAAAAAGATGTTGAGACTCTGGAAAGAGTGCAGAGAAGACCAACAAGAATGATTAGGGGGCTGAAGGCTAAAACATAGAAAGAACATTTGCAGGAATTGGGTCTAATGAAAAGAAGGATGGTGTGTGTGTGCGCGACATAATAGCAGTCTTCCAATATTTGAGGGACTGCCATAAAGAAGAGAGGGTCAACCTATTTTCCAAAGCACCAGAAGGCAAGACAAGAAGTAATGGATGGAAACTAAACAAAGAGAGAAGCAACCCAAAACTAAGGAGAAACTTCCCTCACAGTAAGAATAATCAACCAGTGGAACAACTTGCTTTCAGAAGTTGTGGGTGCTCCAACACTGGAGGTTTTTAAGAAGGGACTGGACAACCATTTGTCGAAATGGTATACGGTCTCCTGCTTGAGCAAGGGGTTGGACTAGAAGACCTCCAAGGTCTCTTCTAACTCTGTTATTTTGGTATTCAGTTCAAGGCTACAAAACAAATGATTTTGGTAGTATATAGGTAAATGTTTTAGCATACTAGTAAATGTTATTTAAAAAAAACAATTTTTAAAATTGAAATACTCACGAGTAAGTCCATCCTCTTATATTTTGACTACATCACGTCTTTCTGCCTCAGATAACAGCACTAACCCATTCTGCTGGATGAAACTTTACTTCCTTTGCTGCTAATACCAAAACTACTAAAGATGTTACCCAAGTAAGGATGCATTACGTTGATGATACTATAAATGAACAGGTATATTACATTGGTTTAAATGAGAATCTCTTGCTGCATGTTTATATTACTTCTGCAATTTGCGTATTCATTGTGATTTTTAAAACAATGAAATCAGATTTTAAAATATGGATTTCATAGAGGCTCTTTGATATAGTACTTGAACCAAACACTTAAGAATATTTGTTTTGAAGTACCGTATATGCACAGTAGGATCATGTGATAGGACAAATCAGACACCCTTGGATATAGCAAAACTTTATGGTTGACAGCAGACAGCTGGGTAGGCATCTAATTACCAAGCAGCTCTGTCCCTGAAGCCTGTACATCTGTTTGCATATAAACAGAAAAGAGAGGTCTTGAGCAGCACTATTGGGAAAAAAAATATGTGGACTTTTTTTTCCAGCTAGGATGCAGTTCTCTTGCAAACATTCATATTTTGTCTGTTAATGCTCAACTCCTTCCCCAAGAAGATTAAATATTTGTTCTGCATTGTGCCTTGTTTACAGTACGTTCAAGGTTCTTTCTCTTGTAAGTACTGAAGGCAGTCTAATTTTGTTTCTGAAACAAACTTCATCACATCAGTATCACTGTTAATGGAGAAAGCATTGAAATATTAAACTACAGAAAAATGCAACAGTCTTCTGAAAATTTTAGAATTCATGCATACCTAAAAATATGAGGTTATTTTTTTTTTTTTTAAAAAAAGAAGGGATGAAACAGCCATTGAGATAGAAATGTTGAAATCTAACTCTCCTTTCTTGGAATTTAAAAAAAATGCTAGTCTTTTTTGTGGGATATATTTTGCACATTGCAAAAGAAAAAGATGATATTAAACTGTCAGTTATGGCAGGCATTCTATTAGATCAGAGGTCCCCAACCTTTTGGGCACCAGGGACCGGTTCCGTGGAGAGAGGTTTTTCCGTGGACCGGAGGTGACGTGGTTTCGTGTACTGTCTGCATCCTGCAGATGGGTCTTTGCTTGTTTGTGTGGACCGGTTTCTGGCATGCTGTGGCCCAGTGCCGGTCCACAGATTGGGGGTTGGGGACCCCTGTATTAGATAGTAAATCAACTGACTAACTGAAGAGTGGCATCTTTGTAACAGCATGTATTTTACATTTCCAAAATCAAGTTCAATTTCTGATGCCTCCAAAGGCACCTGGGAAATTTCTTACCTATAATTCTGGGAACTGTGTGCAAACAAGAATTATGAAATTAAACAAGCCAGTACAGGTATAAGGTGGATTCCTACTTCTCTTTCTGATTCCAAAGTTATAAGAAGTTCCCAAAAAAATCAAAAGGCTATTTTGCGAGTTGTTTAAAGTTTCTTGGGATATTGTAGATCAGGTTCTCCTGCTGAAAAGTTTCTCAAATCAATGCTGGACTGAATTCTCTCACCTATGAAGAAAACAGGTGACATTCACTTCCAAAATCTTAAAATAAAAAGGGCGGTTGTAATAAACACATATTTATTACTCAGATCATCAGAGAGAGGATTCCTCTATAAACAGCGCAACTAGCCTTCAACATGCTCTTGTGTGTGTGTGTGTGTGTGTGTGTGTGTGTGTGTGCTGTTTTATCTCATGTTCCAATTACAAGAACACTGAATACATCAATTCTTATTGCATTGTTGCATTTTTCTTCCTTTGTTTTGGTCTTCTCTAAGATAGAAATCAGTTTATATTTTGAGAATCCTGATATATTGTAAAACTGAGTAAATCGGATCTGAGTAAATTGGGCCTGTTATGATTGTTATTGTCTTGGTAACTAACATCTGCTGTAAAAAAGTATTTATTGAAAATGACATGGACATGTCAAAAATGATATTGAGAATTACTATTAAGTTACTAGTGAATTCTACTTGATAAATATTAATGAAAGACATCTGAGAAAATGGTCTATTACTAGGAAACACTGAATACTAAATGAGCCATTATGATCTATTGAATCAACGAGATCTTGGCCCAACTCTAGAAGGGTCTTGATTTTGAAGAATTTTAGCATAGCCTCAGAAATGGAATAATCTTGGGAGCCAGAGGAAATAGGAGGAAGAAAGACTGTGCACATTGGGTGACATTTCATAGGTTTGAGAAATCTTAACTGCTAGAGAAAGAAATTGTAAGTGAAATAAGCTATAACCAAGAACATATGCTGTATGTCCCATGGGCCTTTCACAAAGAATTGATGATTTGGCTGGTCCTTTGGTCCTTAGGATGGCCAGGTGAGCCCAACATTAGGGGCTTTTATATTATTTTGCGTATTTATATGCAAATGGCCTTGGATGAGTGATGTGTTTTGTACATTTTTGTTGTAATATTTTTGTGTGTTGTTTTTAATTGATTTTAGCCATTCAAGTTTGCATTTGTAAGTTTGTAGCTATATAAATGGACTGAATCAATACATTATTCCAAGTTCTGTTGGAAAACTAATGCCTTATTATCTCCAAAATGCAATTTTAAGTATCTAATTCTGTTCATTTAGAAAAGGTTAAAGAAGTTTGTGAGCAAAGCTGTATGTGAAGATTTTTTTTCCTTCAGGATTAAAATCAGTACAACAAGGATTTTCATAAACCTTAACCTTTAGCATTTAAACAAACCCCAGAAACCTAGAGCTGGTATTAACAGAAGAATAAATTATAGTGGATAGATAAGACATTGCTTAAAAAGCATACTTATCTATATATTTCCAAAGATGTCAGCAGCGCCTCACACCGTACAATGCAGTATCTGTATAAAGCTATATTATTATTCTCTAGTGAACTGATTTACTGGGATTTCAAGCTTTTATTCTTTAAGCTATGACTTTTTCTATTTTCTATTTTCTTGAGGGCTTTTCTTAAACCAAAGGAGGAAGACCAATAAAAGAGTATGACTTGAAAATACAAGGATGAGGGAAGGAGTTGAAGGCCATTCACATTCTAGTTCTCCCCCCCTCGGCCCCCCCTCCAAAAAACCGCCCACAACTTTTGGTCAAGGATTCACTAAGATCATAATTAGGAGAAGGAAACTTTTGTTAGACTTTCGTTTTCTTTTGCCATTCAGTTCTAAAAACCTTCAAAACGTGAATAATTAACTATGCCCTTTACTTTAAACTGGATTAACAGGTAAAGGAAGTAGCAATGATCTTTGCTGAAGAAGTAACTTTGGACAGTTCTGGCTTCCCTATTTAAAATCTTGTGTTTATGATACATAAAAGGAAGCTAATGCAAGCAATAATTGGGTAGAGCTGTAGCTTAATAAATAGAAGGGGAACTGCCATTTTGGCAGCTCTACCTACATATTACAGCTGGATAATGTCTTTTCCTGTTAAAAGTGTACATATACCAACATGAGACATAACTTACAAGATATTTTGAAAACTAAAAAAATCTGTAAATTTATACATAAATTCATTATTATTTTCAGCTAGCAAAGAAATATTGAATTCACTTTCTCTAAAAAGTAGCAGTTTGATTTGGCTAGCTACTTTGTGACATTGTTTGATAGGTTTACTTGTCTTGGAACCATGGAGTACCTCTAAATGTAATATTATTGCCTCATAGAAACTAAATGCAGTTCTATAATTAGCTGAACTTCATATTTAGTTCACTGTAATCCCAGAGTTCTTATTTCAGATTTTATGCAGCGCATAAAATTTTTCAATAAGCATTAACTGTTGAGACTGACAATCATCGGCTTCTTATGATAATTAAACACACCCTGTCACCATGCTTGTGTCATATAAATATAAACACAGGATACAACCACAGGAAAGCGATGCTAACAGATACAAGTCATCCTTGAATTGTGCAGACACTGAAACAATGTTTAGTTTGCAAATCAAAAAGGTTGTTGAAGAACTGAATATTACAGAATATCCAGAGACTTTAAAAGTGGTAGTCAGAAAGGAAAGTGGTAGGATAGCTATTGGGGTTGGGGGGGGGGCATGGGACAGGTGAGGGATACAGAGATGGGCCTTACTGTTGTCTCAGGATCTGATAAATTCTGAATGAAAGTTAAAATCTCCTAAGCAACAGAATTGGGATTTTCCCCCCATAAATATCAATGCAACATTTCCATCTAATCTTTAATCAAATGGTTGCCTAATGAGAAACTGGGCACATCTGAATATGAAACGAACGATTGAGATCAGAAGTGTGCTGGCAAATGTTTAAGAACCAGTTCTGTTTCTATTATCAGTGCACTGGGTGTAGTGGCTCAGTTCTCTCAACCAGCTTGTAAACAAATTCCAGAATATCAAATAATTGCCTCTCACAAGTTCCTGCATACCATTGATTGAGATGAACAAACAAACAAAAAAGGCCAGAAGACCTGAAATTAGAATTAAGTGTTCATAATGATGAGCAAAAGCAAGGTACCTATTGTTGCCCCAGTTGTGACAGAGACATATATTCTGATCTTTGTATTGTATATTTGAATTATTCAAACATTTTATGGTGAAATCCTTAGAGCTTAGTCTCCAATGCATCACCCTACAGATACCAATATATCTCCCGACAGTTCTTTTGACACAAGAAAATCAATTCTCTGCTTGATTAAAAAAACAATGTGATAACAGGCTGTACAGCAAAGTTCCAATCCCAAATCTTTATTTCCAAAAGAAAAGAAAAGAAAAGAAAAGGTGGAAGACTCCCTCCTCCCAAAGATAAAACATTTTGATTTGTTATTGCTATTGCTTTACAACCATCATCGTAATGGTAAGATTTCAGAATTGGTATTTCTTCACAGATTCTTGAAAGAATTAAGATGAACTGGCTTTGGTACATTTTTCATATAGAAGTCATCAGTCATGCACGACACATACAATTTTCCTTATTTTAAAATAAAGAAGCCTTAATTTTCTGAAACACCCTTTGGCTCCTCCTTTTTATCTCTCTTCCTGTAACCCAGTCTTCATTATGTTCCTGTAAAGGCAGGGGAGGATTTACCTACATATCCAGCCTGGGCCTATTTCTTCCTTATGTTTAATGACTAAGGCAAGTATAATATTACCGCATCTCCTCAGAAGTTGCACTATTTCCTTGTTGGCTCAGTCATTTTAAACTATATTATTATGGACCTATCAAACATGTAGGCCAATCATAGTTAAGGCTTCCCTTAAACTATGTAAGAAACAATATTTGAGCTCCCTCTTGTGGGACTGACTATAAGAATGTAAGGTAAAAACCACCTCAGTTTCTACAGACTATATCTTAAGGAGTTTTTTAGATTTTTTTTTTCATTCTTCTAGACAGCAAACACATATATAATATTTAACATTCTTTCTCCTCCTATTTTCCCTATGTTGAAGGAAAAGTCTTCATCATGATTCAGTCCAAGCCGGGAATAAACAACATGGCGACTGCTTTAGAAAGAAGGTTGCAGTTTATTGAAGAGGAGAGCCAGACAGAAAGATGGCTTTGGAAGAAAAGAGAGAGAGCACATGTAGGGAGTGGGTTTTTATACCCTCTGGAGCCTTTTGTTTGGAGTTGTTCCTGTGGCATGAACTTTGACCTGAGTCTGAGTGTGCCTTTCTGGTATTCTGATTCGTTAGGGATATATTCTGCCTTTTAAATATTTCCAAAAATATTTCTTTCTCTGGGGGGGGGGGCTGACTTCCCACACCTATAACAACCACTCTGAAATGGGTTGGGCTGAGAGGAAGTGACTGGTCCAAGGTCACCCAGCTGGTTTTCATGCCTGAGACAGGACTAGAAATCACACTCTCCTGGTTTCTAGTCTAGTGCCTTAACTGGTTAAATCCAAGAGCAAATCTATGTATATACATTTCTAGATTTGTTTCCTTTCATAATCAAAGTTTAATTCAGTCATTAACATTAAAAAGTATCACTCTATGCAAACAATGCAACTGAGGACGGTTGAAAGTTATAAAGTTTACTAACATGGTTGTTAAGTGAATCTGGCTCTCCCCATTGATTTTGCTTGTCAGAAAGTGAACACATGACCTGGAGACACAGCAATGGTCATAAGTATGAACCAGCTGCCAAGCTTCTGAATTTTGAGCACACGATCATGGGGATGCTACAAAGGTTGTAAGTGTGAAAAATGATCATAATTCACTTTTTTCAGTGCCGTTGTAACTTTGAACAGTCACTAAATGAACTGTTGTAAGTCGAGAACTATCTGTAATCAACAAAATAAATTTCCTTGCATTCCCCAATAAAATTAGCTTGCTAAAGATATATATTACTTCTAGCACACAATGAGAATTAAAATCACCTGCCCTCCTGCCAATCAGAGCCTATGTTACCCGCTCAAAGGTAAGAGATAAATTTACACATTGCATAATAATAATTAAAAAAAAACAAGTTAGAATATTTTGCAAACCCAGCCATTGCTGTTTGTAAATCACATTTATGGCTTAGCATGTTGCACAATACTCAACATATTCATTAGGAAAAGAATCAAATATAAAACCACCAATATCTTGTTAGATTTGCGTAAGGTTATAATAGCATCATACTAGAAATATTATATAAAATTCTATCTATCAAACTTTCCCCATAAAATGAAAAAGATGCCAGAGCTTCTCTCTTCTATCTACCTATTTCCTGAATTCAGAAAACATAAAAACTATTTTCTTGTCTGACCAAGAATCAATAGCTTTAATTAGTTTACTTCTGGCTACCTATTATAAAATTTAATTAAGGTGTTACTTAGATTGATTCTGCCCAGCAATTCCTTGTTTCCTCAAAATGTTTTTGGGCAAGCAAACTATTCATTTACATTTAAAACAAATTCTTTTAAGTTTCACCTGAAGTACCACAATGCAAGTACAAAATGAAATTCTAAAAACGTCATAAAAAGCAGCATGATAAAATACCAAACCAAGTAAAAAGAAAATAAAAAAATTTGACGCAAAGTCAACCTGATAAAATACTAGTACTTAGAAAAACAAACTAGAACACACTTAGAAGAATAAACCAGACCCAACACATTAGAGACATATAATTTCACTTTTGTCTCTCTTATTTTGAAGTGCTTATTTTGATTGTCCTGTGTAATGTTATTTTATAAACATTAATCTCTCCATTTGATTCTGAAGGTTTAAAGTTAATTTTGGAGAACTCTCTACCTGCCTAGAAATTCAATTATAGTCATGGGGTTAAATGACAGGATGAGCCTTAAGTAGTGATTCAGTTTGGTACCACCTTACTTTGGAATAAATGTGCAATGCATAGTAAAATGTGCTTGCTCCTGATTCAGGTAGGAGTAAATAGCAACAGTTGTAAAATTAAAATAAAAAAGTGCCACTAGGCTTACTTGAAAGAGATGATGTTGCCTGGCTACTACTCTTGGCTCTGGAATTTGAGAAGGCAGATTCAACAGGCAGGTCAAGAGCATGTTATGGGCACTCTTAATGAAAAGAATGCCATGAGCTGTGGGCTATGTTAAAATGTTTGTGAGAAAGCCAATGGATGAAGTTGCTACACATTTTTATCTACCTAAGATGATTCCTAGTATCTCAGCTTTTCTTTCCTAGTCAGGTAGACACAGTTCAAAAGTTCTGCAGTGCAACTTCCTATAATGTTTATTTCCTAAGAATGCTTCCTGGCTATATGCAGGGCCCAAAAGCAATCTTTGAAATAAAGATTTGAAGCTTGCTAACTAGTCATTTTTAATTGAAAGTATCTTCAAACACCCCCCCCCCAAAAAAAAACCCCAGATGAGGCTTGGAGTTTGATAGGTGCTAAAGGATACATCAACAGAGTGCAGACCATCAGTGATTATTGATCAGTGATTCGGTTGCACTCAAAGAGAGAACTGAGTTCACCTATTAAACCAAGTTGTGGTTTAATACAAACTCCAATCCAGCCACTATATTATGGCTTAGCATGTTGTGTGAATCAGGATGGTATGGATATCACTCACAGGAAAACAAAAATGAGAAAGCGATTACTCTTATGTATAGGGCTTTTTTATATATTCAGGCACTCTCAAAAACAGGATACTGAATAAAATGAAGCAGTTAAGTTTCTCTCTGAAATAGATTTCATGATATTTTACACACTATACAGCAGTATTATCATTTCCCCCCTATTGTATAACAATTATAAGGTATTTTTTGTGAACCACTTATTTCTATCTAATGTTTAATGTATGATGATGTATTTAGACGTTCAGTATTTTGTTTCTCATATTTTATTAGTTTTGTGCATTCACTGTTTATCTTTTGTAATTGTTTTTTTTAAATCTTGCTATACATTAAAATTAAAAAATAAATTCTGAATTAGCGTCTGACTTCTGTTCTCATAGATTGCAATATTTTGTTACAGGATGTTCTTGTACTGAATTATATTTAGTGTGTCTAAGTGCATACTTGAAGTATTTAATTAAATAAATCAAGATTCAAATATTCAAAGATATTTTTGCTGCTGAAATTATACAACAGTATTGCATTGCGGACCACTGCAATTATCTTTCCAATGCCTTCTTTACTTATGTTAGCAGTGATTCACCAAATCATACCTCAGATTCACAGACCTAGTTAAGAATGTCATTGTGCTATAAGAAGGAAACAGAAGTGAATCAGAAGTAGCCTACAAAAATGCTAGGACAGAAGAAAGCCAGTTTACTCTCTTTTTCTAAACAAACATTCAGTCTAGAAGTGCTGAAATAAAAGGAATTTTGTCAAAGGATAACTTGCTAAATTATAAAAACTTAAATTAACATTTAGTATTTGAAAATAAGCAATTTCATGTTAATACATAAACTGCTATGAAGAGCTGTTTCCAATTTCTGGATTTCAAACACGTCAACCTGATTTCCAATTTAGAAAATCAAAATTAAGGATTTGAAATTTAAACACTGAAATACTTGTTTTCCAATTCCCCCAAATCATTAAACTTTATTGAATAAATGTTAATAATATATATATTCTTACATATTCCTATAAAAACATGTGGCAGAGATCTTTTGACTAGCATTTTCTCCTAATACCTATAGTTTATACAGGATCTTTTCTGCCTTTTCTTACAATTTTGGGAGTAATGGGATATGCCTTACCTGCCATCCACTCCGCCTGTATGTTATGCCAGATGTTGATGTTCCTATCTCCATTTCCATGCTTCATGAGCATAAAAATATCTGGCTAATATAGTGTATTAAATCTTAGTCTTTAACCCCAGCCACCCCATCAGATCCATAGCTGGAGCCTGATGTCACCAAATTCTAAGTCCTGTCACGGTATTCTAAACAATTGTCTAGCAGTTCTTTGTTGCCAAGGATATTGACGCATTCCAGAAACATGGAGAATTTCAGCCCGAGATCTTCAGCTCAGGTCCATTCCCGGTATGTCTTTAACTCTCCGAGGACTTGCTTCACCTGATTTTAGTCGCTTCACATACTACCCAACGGGATTCTTTTTATTCCACTTGACCAATTTATTATATTGATTATAGTAATAATGCCTCATAAATGTGTCTAGAAAGCCATGAAGAAGTTGGCATATAGGAAGCAGACAAGAGCCAAATTGCAAATGATCAACACCACCAACAGTTCTCTTCTTAAATACCTCCCTCCAGAGAGAGCTGTTGTTGTTTTTAATTAAGAACAAAGATTTAATGACACACCAGACAAAGACTAACAAACTCAAGAACTCTCCATATTATATATTTTGGAAAAAACACAAATCACAGCTTGTAAGCAGGTATACATGCAAAACCATTGAGAAGCAATATTTTTTGGTACTGTTCCCATCATGAGTATTTATGCTAGTTTAGGTAAAAGCAAGTTACTTGCTAGAATGACAAATGCTTTACTTGTCTCCCTTTAAGTGTTATGATCAGGAAGTTGATAATTCCTTCTATAACTCTGATGAGTGTTATTTAGTAGAGATTATTAGAATATTCATTACCACTTAACATAATTGCCTTTACTACTTTATTATCCCATTCATCAGATTAAGAGACCTCCAAGATGTTTATAAACCTATTTTCTAATTTACAATTTAAAACTGCATCACAAAAAAGGAAGTGGAGGGAAAGCAACAGAAAAGCCAACTCAGATACTAGTTCTTAATGTCACAATTGTTTTAGCACAGGCATGTCAAACTCGCGATGTCATGTGACATCGCGCGACGTATCGCGACTTTTCCCCCATTGCCGGCAATGGGGTCGGCGCGGTTTCGGTGTGACACATCCGGCCCGTGGGCCGGCAGTTTGACATGCCTGTTTTAGCAGGTAAGAGAAGAAAAATGTGGATAATTCAGTACAGCTAGTCCTCAACTTACAACAGTTCATTTTGTTTGAAGTTACAACGCACTGAAAAAAAATGACTTATGACCATTTTTCACACTTACAACACTTGCAGCTTCCCTGTGGTCATGTGATCCAAATTCAGATGCTTGGCAACTGACTCATATTTATGATGGTTGCAGTGTCCCAGGATCATGGATCACCTTTTGCGACCTTCTGACAAGCAAAGTCAAGGGGGAAGAGCCAGATTCATTTAACAACTGTGTTACTAACTTAACAACTGCAATGATTCACTTAACAATTGTGGCAAGAAAGGTCATAAAAGGGAGCAAAATTCACTTAACAACTGTTTCACTTAGCAACACAAATTTTAGGCTCAATTCTGGTCCCAAGTTGAGGACTATGGTACCTATAGAATGGATATGCCCTATGACATGAGAATGGTGCAGTCAAAAGTAGCTGATCTCAATACAGTAGGAGCAATTGAATACACTTGTTTCATCTATACCCCAGCTTGATAGCATTACTGCTACAAGATGATGATTAAAAAACAGCTAGCAATATTTTGTTGCTTATCGGAACTCCATTTTTTCCCTGAAGCCTAACAGAATGACTATTATTAATAATAATAATTTATTGCATTTATATGCTGCCCAACTCTCAACTGCTCTGGGCCACTTGCAATCATTAAAATATTTAAAAACAAAGAACAGATGAGTTATTGAACTCTTTACAATCTATTATACCTAGTTATAGGGTAGACAAAAAAGTAGCATTTGAGTGGATTCTTCCATTACCTTGAAAGATGTTACATTTTTATATGATTTAAATACAAGATAAATACAGAGAGGATATTAGTATTAGTATTCTAGAGATAATCTCCAGAATAAAAAAAATAATCTTTTAAATATTAGATATACAGGTAGTCCTCAATTTAAGACCACAATTGAGCTCAGAATTTCTGTTGTTAAGTGAGACATTTGTTGAGCTTTGCTTCATTTTATGACTTTTCTTGCCACAGTTGTAAAGTGAATCACTGCAGGTGATAAGTTAATCACCTGGTTGTTAAGTGGATCTGGCTTCCCCATTTGACTTTGCTTCTCAGAAGGTCACAAAAGGGGATCACATGACCCCGGGACACTGCAACCGTCATAAATACATGCCAGTTGCCAAGCCTCTGAATTTGGATCACATGATAACGGGGATGCTTCAAAGGTCATAACTGTGAAAAATGGTCATAAGTCACTTTTTTCAGTGCCGTTGTAAATGAAAATGGTCACTAAATGAACTGTTGTAAGTCAAGGACTACCTTTATACATTAGATGTATAAGAAGAAAAGTGGAAGCGGTCAAAAATGGTGAGCAGAGTCTTGGCCTGCTAACAGTGTTATTATGTTCCTAAATTATAAAGAAATAATTTCAGTAATTAATTTTTCACTAATTAATAATTACTGTCTATCATCTCTCTCTCTCAATCTCTCTCTCATATATAATATCATGTATCATATATACTAGAATGAAATAAAGGCTAGGAAAATATCTACAGACCCTTCACATCCTGGACATAAACTGCTTCCAACTTCTTCCCTCAAGATGCTATAAAGCATCCCACACAAAAACAACCAGACAGAAAGACAGTCCCCCCCCCCCATGCCATCACTCTGTTAAATAACTAATTCCCACAACAGTGTCTATGCTGGGATGTCAGACCACTTAATAGGGCTGTATTTACTTATTATCCTCATCTGTCCTATTACCTATTTCCTTAGATTCTTATACCTGTAACTTCTTGTTGTATCTCATGATTTATATTGCTTGCTTTTGTTTAGTATCCTATTATAATTTATGTTGATTGCTTTTTAGTATCCTATAATTTATGTTGATTGCTTTTGTTTAGTATCCTACTATGATTTATGTTGATTGCTTTAGTATCCTGTGACTATCACTGAATGTTGTATCTGTGATTTACGATTTTATGATCATGATTATCACCTGTTGCTTGTATGTTGCTTGTACAGAGAGCTTGTGCACTGGAGAAAAATTCCTTCCGTGTCCAATAGCACTTGGCAAATCTATCTATCTATCTATCTATCTATCTATCTATCATCTATCTATCTATCTATCTATCTATCTATCTATCTATCTATCTATCTATCTATCTATCTATCTATCTACCTATCTATCGTTGTGAGATGTCAAGCAATTGAAAGCCAGGAAACGGACTAATTAGTGCTCGTTCCTGCATATCCGTGAAGCCTGTTCGTATTTATTTATGCGTTAAATTACACACGGAGAAAAAAGGTTTTAATGCAAATATAGGACTTTTCAGGCGTTCAGTTTCTCCTTCGCTCTTCTTGGTTAGTCAAGAACGGTATGATTTCTAAAAGGCCTCTGTTCGCTCTTCCTGAGCAGCCCGGTGGGGGGACCCTTTATGCGGCTGCACCCTCCCTACAAGAGCAGCCACCAGAAGGCACCGTCGCCCAGCAACGGCCCTCAGGCAGCCCTCTCTCCGTCTCTACTCGCCCGCCCGCCCTACGCGTCTTCCCCGCTTCCTCCTCCTCCCGCCGGCCTCTCCTCCTCCTCCTCCTTCCCCCCGCCTCTTTCTCGCGAGGTTTCCCCCAACTCTCGCGATAGCCCCGCGTCGCCATCTTAGTTATTCTGGCGCGGTGGTCTCCGTAGTCGCTGCCGTCAGCGCCGCCGGGGGAAGAAGAAGCAGAAAAAAAAAAAAAAAAAAAGCGCAAGGAGCGGCCTTGGCAAGCCGGGTTGCGCGAGCCGAGCTGCAAACGGGCCGAGCTGCGAGAGCGGAGTTTCCCTCGCTGCCCCGGCCGGGTTGTTGGGGGCGACCAGCTGCCCGTCCCTGCGGCCGGCCCCGCTTACAGAGAGGAGTGTCGCGTCAACTGTCGCTGCTGGCCCCGCCCCCTTTCTTGGCTGGGGCCCCGGGCCCTCGCGGCCACCTCGGCCATTGCTGCTGCTGCTGCTGCTGCTGCTGCTCGGGGAGGCGGGGCTGGGGCCGCTCTGGATGGTGGTTAAAATGATCATAGAAAACTTCGAGGCGCTGAAATCCTGGCTCAGCAAAACCTTGGAGCCTATGTGAGTAACCGAGCCAGCCACTCCCCTTGAGCCCCTTATAAGGGCTCGCATGTGCGCACCCGGACACTGTGTGTGTGTATGTGTTTGTGCGGGGGGGGGTGTCCATACACGCAGTGTGGCAATCTCTGCCTCTGGAGAGCTGCTCCTACAGCCCTAAATGGCCCCTGCTTTCCAGTTGAGGAAGTTCCCCCACTTTGTATTAAAACATGGCGATGTGTAACTCCCCCCCCCCAATTCTCCTTTGAGATCGTGTTTCATGGGGATGCTGCTATACGTGTAAAGAAGTGGGAAGGGGGATGCTATGCAGGGAGCTTTTCGATAACCCACCGCTTGGTCATCTGTGACAACATTGTTCAATTCATTCAAAGCTTAACCTGCCTATGTCGAAATTAAAACTCTGCCAGATTAATGCATGGATTGGAACCGTGCAAAAGCAATCTCTAGCGCTGCTACTTCAGTATGTTTGTCATTGAGTGATTTTTATGAGGCTCTGAAGTGACCAGGGAGCCAGTAACTGCAGGATACACCAAAATGGAATAAAAGGAACACTGGGAAAGCCAGATGAAAAAAGCAAAACATGCAGATTGACTTAGGTTTTATCTCAAACTCTTCCCCTGTTACCACAGTGCCAGCAAAACCCCAAAACTAATGCAGTTTCACAAATGAAAAGCGGCAAAAACCTAGTTGTGATGGAAATCCAGCAGGACCATGGTGTCAAAGCTATAGAAAACATTGGGTAATCGCTTTGAAATAACAATAAATGATATAATCCCTTTGACCAAGCCTGCTTCTGACGCTTAGATAATCCAGTTGCTTCACTTCTGGATCATCAAAGTGTCAGAAGCAGGCTTGGTCAAAGGAATTATATCATTTATTGCTATTTCAAAGCATGCAGTTACCCAGTGTTCTCTCTAGTTTTGACACCGTGGTCCTGCTTGATTTCCATTACAACTAGGTTTTTGCTGCTTCTCAGTTGTGCAACTGAGTTAGTTTGCAAAGATCCATGTTGCTATCAATACATAGAAATAATCTTCAAAATAGCAATAAATGACTTTTTGCCTGATATAATTCCTTTGATCAAGCCTGCTTCTGACACTTAGATGATCCAGGAGTGAAGCATCCTTTTGGGTTTTTGCTGGCATTGTGGTAATAAGGAAAAAGTTTGAGATAAAACAAGTCAATCTGCAGGTTTTGCTTTTTCACCTGGTTTTTCTAGTGTTCCTTTTATTCTATTTTGGTATATCCTGCAGAATTACTGGTTCCCTGGTAACTTCAGAGCCTCATAAAACCACTCAATGACAAACATACTGAAGTACCAGCTGTAGAGATTTCTTTCTATATGACTAGAAAACATATGCGTGTAAAACTGGTTCTTGTTGTTAAAGTGGAATCTGGATTGATATATGGCTCCAGGGAGGATTTTTTAAGAACCATCAAACTAGAGCTTAAGTAGATAATTAATTCAATTATTTACTTCTTTCTTTGGTTCTTTAATTAATAAGATTCAGAGCAAAATCTGATTTTGTACAATTATTTGGCATAGTTTTCAACAGCAGCGTTTAACTGAAGTTACTATTATCTTGAATAATGCAGGGTCTTTTTGAACCTTGAAGACAATTACTCTATACAATTGTGAGAGCAAAATCTAAAATTAATTTCATCGAAAATATTTTCACAGTATTCAGAAACTCATATGCAAGAATACAAGGTGTAATATGCAGTAAAGGATGGTGCAAACTTTTGTTACGCTAATGGATATTTCTCCCATTTTAATTTAACTGCTGCACAAAAGCTATGTGAAAGAAAAATTGCTGGATTAATGTTCATTCTACTGTTTTGGGAAACTGAACTATAGATGCTTTTTGATATGCTGTTATACTTTATATGGATACAGTTTATGCAAACTCATCAATGAAGTTTAGAAGACTTAATATTCTGCTCAACTTGTGAACTGATTTTTCCTCCTTTCCCAAAAATCTTGTTTCAGCACCAGAGAGTAGCTATCACAGATAAAACGTAATATTAGGGATGGGGTATTTTTCTTGAGAAAACCATAACTTTACATAAATAGAAGTTATATATGCCCTAGTTGAGCTTGTAAAGGTGATATTGGAATCAATATTAAATTATGAGGGTACTAGAAAACTGCCTACCATTTTACCAATTATTGCAGTAGCAAGGTACTAGAATAGGAAAATGCATGTACACACATTATTTTTCCTTTCAAGAGCCACAGGCCTTATGTGTAGTAAAATTTGCATATAATGGAACTTCAAGCAATGGAGTTGCATATGCAGAATGAGTTCTAATCCAGCCTATTTTTTTATTTCATTGGAAATTTGCATTAGTGTAATGTTAGTATATATTTTCTTGATAGAGAAACATTCAAAACATGACTTCTCCTCCTTCTCCCTGCATTAATATTTTGATATATACGTAATTTTCGACTTCTGGCCACAACTGAGCCCAAAATTTATGTTGCAAAGCAAGATAGTTGTTAAACGAGTTTTGCCTCGTTTTTACGACCTTTCTTGCCACAGTTGTTAAATGAATCACTGCAGTTGTTAAGATAATAATACAGTTGCTAGGTGAATCTGGCTTCCCCATTGACTTTGCTTGGCAGAAGCTCACAAAACCTGATCATTTAACCCTAGGGCACTGCTAGATATATGCTGGTTGCCAAACGTACGAATTTGGATCAAATGACCATTGGGATGCTGCAATGGTCCTAAGTGTAAAAAACGGTCATAAGTCACTTTTTTCCAATGCTGTTGTAACTTCAAACAGTCACTAAATAATGGCTGTAGGTCGTGGACTATCTGTACTGCAGTTGTGTCTTCTTCAGAACTCACTTTAGTATATGACTTGATTAGACTTTGGGGCGGGTGCATATATGTGAATTTATTTAAGCTTTAATTTGCTTATTATATACTCTCTGTGCATGCGTGTGTATGTATATTAAGGTGACTTTTATGTACCACACATGTTGAGATGACTTTTTTGGTTACCAATCTTTCTTCACAACTCTTTGTGAAGAACAATGGCTGCCCTAATCCCGTTTATCTTTCATTAGGCTGGAGGATTTCTTCATAACAGCAGTAAATCAGCTACACTTACTGCAAAAATAAGTTTTGATGTATCATTCTGAATAACCTTTCCTATTGTTTTCTATCTTTCTCCCAAGCTGGAAATGTCCCTGGAGATATTATCCATGCAGATTGGGCAAACAGTTTTAGTGTTGTTATAAGTGTTGATTTACTGCACTGCTCCTTTGGGGGTGTTTCATTAGTATCTGATTTGAACTTGTTGTTTTGCCTTTTCTCAAATTATTTTTTTAGGATTTTAAAGTAACTACTTATTTTCGCATTGTGTTCTTTACACATCATTTGTTAATACTGGATAATTGAACATTTTATCATATATCGACATTGTGGAAACATAAGCTCATTAAAATACAGGTTCTTTATGCTTGTTTAAATACCCTGGGATTTTGTAAATCATTATAAAGGGAATAAGAGTAAGACGATGCTTTAATTGTAGCTCCTTGTATCTTCTTTGGCAAATAAGAGTGGTACAGTATAAGTGAAATTATAACAAAGAAAGGAAAAGCCAGCAACCTTGGAATCAAAATTTGTTCTCAAAATATGAGAACAATTAAGAAAAAACAGGGAAACATCAAAGATGAGAGTATAGCACACAAAAAAGTACTTACGAATAATAACTAGAGGTCTCCCAAAAATCAGTAACCGAATTGAAATTGAGAATGAGAGGCAAGGTTTCAAAATGAAATTCCCATTTTTAGAAAATATTTTATATACTCCCAAGATTGCTGTTAAGATCAAATCCTTTTAGCTTTTAGTTATTTGGAGGTTTTAGCAGTGGAACACAGCTATTGTTGACTGAAAATTGATATACTATTATTGCCTGGGATTGTCACCCGATATACTATTATTGCCTGGGATTGTCACCCTCATGCAGGAAGGATGCTCAGGGAGCAGTGAGGGGGAAAAATAGTCAGATCAACCAAATCAACTCTAGGGATCAGTGGGGTGACAGATGTTGCTGCCAAATAGTCTTATAACAGCTTTTACGTTTATTTATGAGGAGATTGTACGGCTGATCCATTCAGAAGAATTCTTGGGTGCTTTGGGATCCCTGAAATAAGAAGAATAACCAATCATTACTAACTGGATTCTTGATATTGCCAAATTTATACTTAATATTATCAGAAATATAACAAGTGTGCGGGCCAGAAAATTGGGTACAACTATAACAATTACCTTAGAGTCAGGAATTGAAGTGTGGAGCTATTACCTATTTTGTTTCTTTCTGCAGCTCTTTATTCATGTTATTAAGATTAACAAGTTGTCAGTGAAGAAGTGAGGAAGCTTTTCATGTAAATGAATTTTTATCAGAAATATAACAAGTGTGCAGGCCAGAAAATGGGTACAACTATGGCAATTACCCTAGAGCCAGGAATTGAAGTGTGCAGCTATTACCTATTTTGTTTCTTTCTGCAGCTCTTTATTCATTTTATTAAGATTAGCAAGTTGTCAATGAAGAAGTGAGGAAGCTTTTCATGTAAATGAATGTTTGGATATGGATTTATTTCTTATACTAGGAGTAAGGATACTTTCATACATCTCAATTCACAAACATCAGAACCTGTTTCCTTTTTAAACATTTCATACAGGTTCATTCATACACATCAATTCATAAACTTCACAACTTAATAGAGCAACATCCTGTGATTGCTAAGCTCCAATTGGTTGCAGCTTAGGTGATGGGCCTCCAGATCCTGTGAATTACAATGTCCAGTATATCCAAGTTTGGTGTAGTGCAGGGGTAGGCAACCTTGGCTCTTTTATGACTCGTGGACTTCAACTCCCAGAATTCCTGAGCCAGCCATGCTGAGGAGAAATGGAGAGGTTTCCATGCTGAGCCATGCCAGCTCAGGAATTCTGGGAGTTGAAGTCCACGAGTCATAAAAGAGCCAAGGTTGCCTACCCCTGGTGTAGTGGTTAAGTCATCAGGCTAGAAATAGGGAGACTTGGGAGTTCTAGTCCCACCTTAGTCACAAAGCCAACTGGGAGACCTTGGGGTAGTGACTTTCTCTCAGACTTAAGAAAGAGGAAATGGCAAGCCACTTCTGAAAAACCTTGCTTAGAAAACTGCAGGACTTGTCCAAGTAGTTTGTGAGAATTGGACATGATTGAATGAAAGGGGGGGGGGGGGGAGAAAGCTAGTGATACAAAATGTTGGAAGCTGTAGTTCAGCAAGACTTGAAGGATTATAAGTTTATCAATATGGTTAGTTAAAATTATATCTGTAATTGAAAGACACTTAAATTTCAAGTTATTTTATGAGGCTTTTTCAAATAGTGTTAAGAGTTTAGGTTTGAAAAAAGAAAATTGTCTTTCAAAATTATCCCTACAGTCTAATTACACACGTTGGAATTTATCAGACACTAACTTTCTTACTTTTGACAGAGTTCATATTAGAAATGTAATAAACTGCAGGTATTAGTTTTAAGGAGTAGGTAGTATGACGTCAGAAAATGAAGTCATTTACAAACTAAAAGTAAATCTTACCTGATATTTTCCTTTATTTTCAGCTGAAATCAGTCTTGTATTCATACACCATGCTATGGTTAGCTGTACTTATAGCTTTGCCTGACTCATTTCATTTAAAATTCAATCTGAAAATAAAGAGTGTATTAATAATTTATTTGCATTATAATGTGCAAAATATATATCAGATAATTTGGACCCACACCAATAAAAGCTTTTACTTTTTTAAAAAAATTAACATAAAAACTTTAAGATCTATAAGCTTCTGTTCTGTGGTTCTTAATTCAACTCCAAATTAAAGGAGAAAAAGCCCTGAAGCATATTTATATTATATCACTTAGATATAGAAGGAATTTATACTAAAACCCTGTGTTAAATGTTTAACATAAATCTTGTGTTAAATATTGCTTCTTTGTTATAACCGCTTTTTGCTGAAAGGATATGCTTCAGGAGATATCACTAAAGTATTGTAAAGTTAATTTTTAATTTAGAAGAACATGCAGTCCTCCAGATCTCTCTGATATATTTGAAAATGCTTCCATTTTTTGGAAATCACCTTTGAAGTCTGCTTTCTCATGACATTAATCTTAGTGGGTTGATGAAATCCTTGTAATGTAGATTGAGAACATTATGTTACTCAGTTGAAGCATTAATATAAAATAAGATTGTTGAACCTAAACTAAGTATTATTGTAATCATTCCATCTACATTTGAAGAAATTTTTGATTAGGAAAAATATCTGGAGATACTATATTCTCAGAAGGCCAAACTCCTTTTCATCATGATTACAGAAGTTCTGTGCTGCCTTTCAAATTTACATTACTTGGATAAAAAAAACAACCCTCTCTATAATTGAATTGTTCTTTGGTGTGTATTTCTGGGGAGGGGCGCTTTTGATGAAATCTTTTATTTTTAGAACTAATGCTATTTTTCTTTCTGCTCCTTTAAATGTTTACTCATTGTAGCTACAGAAATAATTGCTAGATATATAGTGATAATACATATTGGGAGAATAAATTCTATAATAGTGCTCAATTCAAAGGAATTCATTTTTTTTAAAAAAAAGTGTTGTGCAATGTAAGGGTTAGGAAAAAGTAATCTGCCTCTGTATATATTTGGAATAAAATTCAACACAAGTAGGGAATAGCTAGGAATTATGTTATGACTATAAATTAAATCTGATTTTGTTAGATGTAGTATGCATAAAATAAAACATTACATGTGTGGGATATGTTGGACATAATCTATTACCTCAAAGCGCGGTTTAAAAATTCCTTTATGAATTGTGTTCTTCATTTATAGATGTGATGCGGATCCATCAGCCCTTGCTAAGTATGTTCTTGCCTTGGTGAAAAAAGATAAAAGTGAGAAAGAACTTAAAGCACTATGTGTGGATCAACTGGATGTATTTCTTCAGAAGGGTAAGTTCTTGTAAATTTAAAGCTTCAGGACCTAATTTCAAATTCTAATCTCATTTTGATTTAATCCATTTGATTTTAATTATAATTTGGAAATGATTTTACCAATGCCTCCATTCCCCATAAAAATATAAAACTATAGTATGACCTATAACATAAACATGTTTGGACACTGCTCTTGCAAATAAGTTCACCATAAGGTTTTCTTTTGGATTCTCCAAATAATATGTTTTGAAAAGTTATAGATAACTGCCTAAAATAAAATAATCAAAACAACTTTCAGGCAATTAGTATGTGTTCCTTCCTTCCCTCTTTCCACCTCTGAGTATTCTAAAAGGTAGTTTTGGCTTGAAAACATTGCCTAAGTAGCTGAATGTGTTGTTGTTGTTGTTATTATTATTGTGTTATTACCACAAGCATCTAGTGTCTCATTGCAGAACCAACATAAAATTATGTATGTATGTTTCCAAAGCTGGAAATCCTAGAATTGGTTCTATGGAAATAGAATTGTCCAAATAATGATAAAAAATGTTAATATTTCAATAATAATAGCCCTTAAGAATGTTTCTTAAGTTGCCAATTATGTACTGTATACTGTTTGGGTTTCATTTCAGAGACACAGATATTTGTAGAAAAATTATTTGATGCCGTAAATAGCAAGAGCTATCTACCTCCACCCGAGCTGCCATCTTCAGGAAGCCTGAAATCGGACTTCTTTCAGCATCAAGAAAAAGAAGCAAAAAAAGAAGAGGTAAATAATCAGCCGTATCTTATCTTAAGCTTATGTCCTACAGGTAGACCTCGACGTATGACCACAATCGAACCCAGAATTTCTGTTGCTAAGCAAGATAGATGTTAAGTGAGTTTTGCCCCATTTTATGACCTTTGTTGCCACAGTTGCTAAGCGACTCACTGCAGTTGTTAAGTTAGTAACACAGTTGTTAAGTGAATCTGGTTTGTCAGAAGGTTGCAAAAGGTTATCGCATGACCCTGGGACACTGCAACTCTCATAAATACATGCCAGTTGCCAGATGTCCGAATTTTGATCACATAACTAAGGGATGCTGCAACGGTGAGTGAAAAACGGCCATTAATTATTTTCCCCCCAGTGCCATTGTAACTTCAAATGATCACTAAAGAATGATTGTAAAAGGCCTATCTGCAACTTATAACCTGATCTACATATTTCATTGCTGTTCTTACTTTAGCACATATGAATGGCAATTTGTTAAAACTATGATATTTCTGATGAATGTCTTCTAGACTTCAATCATAGTTGGTTCTGACAACATATATGGTAGCGATATAAAACTTAAAATATATCAGATTATGTAATACTATGAGAAACAGGTGGTAAGGGATTCCTAATAGAGCACAGCAGCAAAAAATATCGCTCGTACTTTATTTTTAAGTTACTGTTGTGATATGGAATTTTCTGTAGAATAAATAAGATAGGATGTGCAAAGTTTGTGGGCAAACCTTGGAGAACTTTGTAAAGTTCACTCACATTTATACTTATTTATACTTTATTTATTTGGCCAAGTGTGGTTAGACACACAAGGAATTTATCTCTTTTAACTTTCTTTCATTTGGTTGTTAGAAAAACAATCTGTTTCATATTCTTTTTTATCAAGATAATTAAGGAAGAAGAACGAGAGAAAAAATTCTCTAGAAGGCTTAATCATAGTCCTCCTCAGTCAAGTTCACGATACCGAGACACCAGGTAACACCTATTTTTTTCATTCTTGAAGTTGATAAATGTTTCTGATTTTTAGGACACTCGTACAAATGCTGAGACATTGGTTATGTCAATATCACAAGGTTTACAGAGGTACAAATGAACAAGTGTCTGTGCAGAATGTATTTTAAACAACATTTAAAAATCAGAATGTTTTGTTTTGAAGTTACTTTCTTAATAGACGTACAAGCAAGTGCATTTCATGAAATATAGCTTATTCACAGTAGAATAATTGATTTTAGAAAACTGCCAAGATCTGGCTTTTCCTCTTTTTTGCTTTTGTATAGTTAGCAAAATTGGCCACTGTATATGTTAAGAGCCATTCAGGCACTAAATTTGCACTAAATTTGCAAAATAAGTAAAGAAAGTAACATTGTTATTTTCATTATTTTGTCATAGACAATATATAGTGCTTTTGTATATCTATCTATCTATCTGTCTGTCTGTCTGTCTGTCTGTCTGTCTGTCTATCATCTATATCCTATCTATCTATCTATCTATCTATCTATCTGTCTTGTCTATCATCTATCTATCTATCTGTCTGTCTGTCTGTCTGTCTTGTCTGTCATCTCTCTCTCTCTATCTAATCTATCTAATCTGTCTCTGTCTGTCTGTCTGTCTATCTGTCTGTATCTGTCTATCTTATCTATCTATCATCTATCTATCTATCTAATCTAATCTAATCTAATCTAATCTAATCTAATCTAATCTAATCTAATCTAATCTAATCTAATCTAATCTAATCATCTGCATTGGACTGGTAATTAGGAGTGTTTATAACTCATCAGCCTGAAAATGAAACATTGTAAACAACTTACATGTGGAAGACCTTGAACCACTCTTGGTTTGAAGGATTTACTTCCAGAAATTGCCGAACCCTCATTGCTATAGCATGTTCTAGAACTGGAATGGAATATTCTAGAGTTGCCTGGAAAATTCCATTCCCAAATTGATGAATTTTGCATTTCTACCAGTTTTGGTTAAATATTTCTGCGATTGTTGATATAAATAGCCTTTTTATATATGAATTTTCCTTCTAGAATATAAAATTTATTCTTATAAAGTTTTCTTGTCCACAATATTTAGAAGCCGGGATGAAAGGAAGAAAGAAGATCGTTCTCGCAAGAGAGATTATGATCGGAATCCTCCACGAAGAGAGTCCTATAGAGACCGCTACAATAGAAGACGGGGAAGAAGCCGAAGCTACAGTAGGAGCCGTAGTCGAAGCTGGAGTAAAGAAAGGTTGCGGGACAGAGATAGAGATAGAAGTAGGAGTCGCACCAGAAGTAGAACAAGAAGCAGAGGTAACCAATAGCCCTAAGTATTAATGTGCACAGTGTGTGCTTCATTTAAATAAATATAATTATAGAGGTAGCACGTAGGGAGATTCATTCAGACATTCTTTGCCCTTTCTTTGAGAAATGGACCACATTTTTGGTTTTTAGCTTTCCCCCTTACATGCTTTTTCTGTCTCCTGCAAATTACAAATAAAATGGAATTATCTGAAAGTCCAACGTGTATTTGACTGCCCTGTCTTCTGGCTCCATTGTCCAGAGTACTGTGATGGAATGTTATCTGGATGCACTCTGTCCCGGGAATCCAGACAACATTCTGGATTGCAACAGCCACTCCTTCCCAGAAAAGCAGATAACATGGACAGAACAAGCATTCTGTTGCTGTAATTAAAAACATCTGTCTATCTCAAGACAAAATGTGCAGTTTTCAAATTAATTCAAAGCTATGGATGCCCACGGAAAAGAATTTATACAGATTTTAGAATTTATTATATTATTTGAAAAGTTCACTGGCTTATTGTCTTTTTTTTTTGTTATATAAATTAGATTTTGAAAGGTTTCTTTTGTGAGAATTGATTAGCCTGCATAGTTATTGATGTCTTGCTTAAGTTATCCCGTCACCTTCCACAGTTCTCAAATATTCTTTTATAGAAAGAGATCTGGTGAAGCCGAA
Organism: Azemiops feae; assembly: GCA_023970755.1. Classification (NCBI taxonomy): domain Eukaryota; kingdom Metazoa; phylum Chordata; class Lepidosauria; order Squamata; family Viperidae; genus Azemiops; species Azemiops feae. The sequence goes on from JALGBA010001429.1 coordinate 291,513, forward strand.
GTATGACATGGACAGAACAGAGCCGTTAGAAAATAATTATACTCCGGTTTCTTCTGTAACAAACATTTCATCCGGTCACTATCCTGTCCCTACGCTAAGTAGCACTATAACTGTCATTGCTCCTGCTCATCATGGAAATAGTACTACTGAAAGTTGGTCAGAATTCCATGAAGAACAGTTGGACCACAATTCCTATGGAAGGCCTCCACTACCAAAGAAACGGTGCAGAGACTATGATGGTAAGGCCAGAAAATTTGATCCAAATATTAAAGATAAGATGCATGTACAGGTTGTAGTTCTCGACTTACAACCAGAATTGAGCCCAACATTTGTTAAGTGAGTTTTGTCCCATTTTACGACCTTTCTTGCCACAGTTGTTAAGTGAATCACTGCAGTTGTTAAGTTACTAACACCGTTGTTAAGTGAATCTGACTTGCCCGTGGACTTCGCTTGTCAGAAGATTGCAAAAGGTGATCGCATGGCCCCGGGTCACAGCAACTGTCATCAATATGAGTCAATTGCCAAGCATCTGAATTTTGATCACGTGACCACGGGGATGCTGCAACTGTCGTAAGTGTGAGAAACGGTCATAGGCCACTGTTTTCAGTGCCGCCGTAACTTCGAATGATCACTAAACTGTTGTAAGTTGAGGACTACCTGTATTACTTTTATATTCGTACTTGTTTTTGTACTTGAGCCCCATAGAAATTAATGATCAAAGATCTTAAATATTCCCATTAGATGATTTTGTCTTTAGTATTTTATATACTATTCTGTAACGGTATCAAAGAATAAAAGTTCATTTCATTGTAATGTGTTCAGCTCTTGCATAGCTACATTCTTAATGCTTATTAAGAATGCTACACAGTTTCAGAATGCTACGCGCTTTCCTAATTTTATTTTGCTTTGGCTTTTCAGAGAAAGGCTTCTGTATGAGAGGAGATATGTGTCCCTTTGATCATGGAAGTGACCCTGTAGTTGTAGAAGATGTGAACCTTCCAGGCATACTGCCTTTTCCAGCGCAGCCTCCGGTTGTTGAAGGACCTCCTCCTCCAGGGCTTCCGCCTCCACCACCTATTCTTACTCCTCCTCCTGTAAATCTTAGACCGCCGGTCCCACCTCCAGGCCCTTTACCACCTAGTCTTCCACCTGTTACAGGTAGGTTCTCTTAATTGTAAATCGATGACTGGCTGCAAACATCAGACACTGTGTGTCCAGATAGAGTTTACCAGTCAAGGTTGGGTTTTGGTTGAAATGATTCCTAGTCAATTCCAAAATGTGTGCAATAAGATCTGCTTTCTCTAAAATACGGTAGTGGAGAAGCATGGATCTCACTTGTCTTAATGGAGACTTGCCAAAGCTAGCGTAGCACTTCTGAAATTTACCCATCGGATTTCTGGATGCCCAGCTTTCCTAATGCCATAGTTAGAAAGGAAATATAATAGTTATTTTTTTCCTGAGACCAGATGTGTTTGCATATAGATGGGTGGGAGGGTCTATATCTTACATTGTGCCTTAAGGAGAGTCTGAGTCTGATCAGTTCATTTTCTGATTTATATGTGTTTCATTGGTGCTGGACTGCTGTAGAGGCAAGGGACTAATTAAGCACATCAATCCCAGGTACCAGTCTTTAAACTTTACTTTTCAGGGAAGGTTGTAGGTCTTCAGTTTTAGAGAATCCTATAGGGTTCAGGCCAAGTCATGAGATTGAAATAATATTGTTCTGCTGAACCGCTTTCATCAGGACCTGAATGAAGGTAGCATGCTTCTCCAGTCCTCTTAATATTGCAGGCCAACCTGGTTCAGGAAACCTTAACAACAGCGAACCATCCCCATGTCACCTTGTGGTTAGTTTTCTACAATCGATTTTTTTTTTTGAAGACAACTTGGAAATACTTAGTTGGTCAAGAACAGCTAAATTCAGCCCTGTTACACCTGCGGTGCGGTTGTTCCATGGGTTGTTAATTTGTTATGAGCCCCATTCAAAGTGTTTGTTACTGTCCTTCAAACCTTATGTAGCTTCCCTCTCAGCTGTGTTCTGGACTATCTCTCCTGGCAAGATTTGTTCTACTCCATGCATTCTTGTAAGGAAGGCTTATGAGGGATCTTATACCACATGAAATGAAGTTGGTGGGGCATCCATAAAACATCTTACGTTGACGCTTTGCCTCCTGAGTAATAGAATGCCTTGAATGTCCCAGGCTTTTGGAAAGTTCTTTACCGTTCCCTGTTTATTATCCTTTTGGAACCTAATGTTTCAGCTACTTCACGGAAGATTATTTAGTACTAATTGCTCCTAGTTTTATGAATGTATTTTTCTTAGGTTTTTTTTTTAATTGCCTTATTTGTACAGAATTTGGCAGTCTGTAAAATGTGTGAAATAAATAGATAGATAAATACTCCTACTCTACATTGTATAACCATTTTCTCCAAACCACACACATTTTCATTATGATGATATATAGAAGGAGATATCTTTTTAGATATGCACGATCCAGATGAAGCTTTAAAGAATTAAAATTTGATTGATTGCAAAGCACACTTCAGTGGTGCTTCCTTTAGTTACAGTTCTAACACTTGTATTATGCAATAGTTGTTCAGCTGGCAACAAGTTGGAATTTGCAATGAGAATAATTTGTAGTCAGAACTGCTGCAACTATTTTTTTTTCTTTTCCACATTTTACATTAAAAAGAAAATAATTGCTTTATGGTGCACTAACATGATACAACAGGTTATTTCCCCTAGTGATTGCAGACAAGTTTTCTTGATAAATGATTTATATCTCTCCTGAAACTATTGCCATCCCAAAGAAAGAAAACATGTTAGCCATTACTTACTTCATACTGCTACCTATATACTGCTAAAACTTCCATTTCTGATTATTTGTAAACTTTAATTTGGCAATAATCAACATCATAGGGCAACAATCATGATACTTCAAATGGGCTAACTTACAAAATGCATCCAAAACCTAGGACCTACGACATTTCTGGAATTGAAATTTGTCAAACCTCTGGTTGCTTCAGTGCCGTCATGCCCAGTTGTGTTTGGATAGTAGTTATTAACAATGCTCCCTGCCAGCTTCCTGCAAGGCAAGCCAATGGGGAAGTTGACAGGGAATTCAGAAATTGTTCCCATTCCCACTGCTTGTTGAGTCCATTCCTGGTTCATTTGGTTTCTTTGTGTAGGTAAGGAAATAGCCCTGAAATGAAGACCCAGCATGGGTTATCTTAGTCTATTTCTGAAGATGCAGAAGATTTTCAAAGATAAGATGTATAGATCTTTTATTCTGTCCGGTATGTGGTTGCTTTTTCTTCTTCTTCTCATTTTTATAACTCCCATTATTTTTTTCTTTTTGGTAGGACCACCACCTCCACTACCACCTTTGCAGCCCTCTGGTATGGATGCCCCCCCAAATTCTGCTACCAGCTCTGTTCCTACAGTTGTAACAACGGGTATTCATCACCAACCGCCACCTGCCCCACCCCCTCTCTTCCCAGGTGTAGTACTGGATTTTTATTTTTTTTTACCAATGGGGAAGAGTGATTTCTACACATGATGTGTAGTGGAGTATTAGAATATTGGAAGAAAAAAAGTCATGTGAGGAGTATTCCACCCTCATTGGATGGGACTTCCTCAGTGGTCCCTCTCTTCCACAGTCTTTTCCCCCTTGTTATTTGATCCCAAATTATCCCCAAGCTTTTAGAGATTTTCAATTTATGGAGGGAGGTAAAACATTGGGGACTGATTGTTGTACCTTCATTGAATGCCATCAGATAGAGTTTGCTTAAAAAAAGGCATTTGTGAGTGGCAAAAAGGATAATTCTAGCTAACCAAAATAATGCACACACTATGTTTTTAATAAGGCTGTGTGTGGGATGTAGTTTTATAGTCAAACACAAAATCAAAAGAATTCCAGACTTATTGGAGCATTAAATGTATTTTTCCTCAAAAAGTCAGAACCTTTTGAAATTAAGAAAGCTCCCAAATGAGTTTATTATATATATTAGAAAATTTAAACATTTTTTTTTAAAAAAAAAAATTTGGGGGTTAAAAAAAGTATGAAAAAAAGTTATTTTGAGTTCTAATTCTGATTTGATTCTATATAAATTGTATTAAGCCTATATCTATGATTGAGGTTTGAAAAGTTGATTTGCGCACAGCTTTTAGCATACTTCTGTTTAGTAGGATAATAATTCACTCTTTCAAAATTAATTCAGTTTAATTCAAAATTATTCAGCTTAGAAATCCAGCTCCTTTTGCCTATGTGAGAAATAACCTTTTTTTCCCTAAATCACATTGGTGATATGAATCATTTAAAGGTTGATTTGCATTCCTGTACTATATGGTTTAAATTTCTCTTTTTTGCCAGAAACATACGACACAGATGGTTACAATCCTGAAGCACCAAGTATAACCAGCACTTCAAGACCCATGTATAGACACAGAGTCCATGCCCAAAGACCAAATTTGATAGGACTTACCTCAGGTGATATGGACCTGCCACCAAGAGGTAATATGAAAAATGTCTTGCTTTAAAATGTAAATGGGTAGTATCACATAGAGGTCAGGTGTCTTCCAGGTGCTACTGCCAGTAGGGACAAGAAGCGTATTTCTAAAATAATCAAGAATGCTAGCAAGGACTGTGATGTGGAGGCTATGGTACATCTTGGCATTAACGATCTGTCCTAAAAAGGTGTACTCTCTGTGCAGAATGATTTCCAGAGCTTAGGGCAGGAACTTAGCAGAATAGGCTGTAGGCTTACTTTTTCAGAGGTTTTACCAGCGTATAAGGAGCAAAATGGAAAAGGCCAGCATATAGCACAATTCAGTATGTGGCTAAAGGAGTGGTGTAAAGGGGAAGGCTTTAGTCACGATGTCTGTAGCTGGTCCAATGAAAAAATGTACAAAAGAGATGGTTTGCATCCATCAAAGAAAGGGACTGAGTTACTCGGCTATAAATTCACAGATTTTCTAAAGGAATATTTAAACTAAACAGAGGGGACAGTGAGTTAATTGATACAGAACATCCCTGTCCCCGGCAATCTAAAAATTATAGGGCTATCAGTGCATGTAACATAGATGTGTGTGTGGACAAGAATACCAACCTTGCTGTCAAGCAAAATCAAGCTTCTAATAGCGAGTGCCACACAAAGTGCACTAACCAAATAGGTGGTAAGACAATAGGTGAACTCAGGCACCACACAGGTTATGTAGAAAGTAAACACAGGGTCAGTCATAAAGGACTCAAATGTCTATACACCAATGCACAGAGTATGAACAGCAAACAAGGTGAACTAGAAATTCAGGTTAATGAGGGCAGATATGATATTGTTGCCATTACGGAAACATGGTGGGATGAAACCCACAAATGGAATACACAGCTAGAGGGATTTAAATTATTTAAAAGAAACAGACCAAATAAAAGAGGAGGTGGAGTTGCTCTTTATATAAGAAATAACTACATCTCTACAGAAATAGAGCACAACAATGATGAAAACTGTCTTGAATGCATTTGGGTCAATATAAAAGGGGGGAAAAATGACATTGCCATAGGTGTATGCTATAGGCTACCCAACCAAACAGAGGAAATAGACGAACTTTTTGCTAGTCAGCTAACTAAGGTATGTAGGAAGCACATCACAATAGTAATGGGGGACTTTAACTACCCTGACATCAACTGGGAGACAAACTCTGCACCAAGTGGAAGATCAAACAGATTCCTGACAAACCTAGCAGACAACTTTGTCTCCCAAAAAGTAGAGAAGGAAACTAGGGGATTAGCCATTTTGGATCTAATTCTCACTAACAGAGATGAAATGGTAGAAGGTGTTGAAGCCACAGGAACCTTGGGAGGAAGTGATCATGCAATATTGGAATTCAACATTATAGAAGCACAAGCAATAGAACACAGTCAAACTAGAGTCTTGGACTTCAAGAGAGCTAATTTCAATAAACCTAGAGAGGGCTTGGGAAGGATTCCATGCATGAGAATCCTCAAGGGGAAAACATGGCTGCATAAAGAACTCTGATAAATTGAAAGATAAAAAGGACAAGTATAGAAAGTGGAAAGAGGGGCACATAACTAAGTCAGAATATCAGCAAATAGCCCGAGCCTGCACAGATGAAGTGAGGAAAGCTAAGGCTCAAAATGAACTAAGGCTTGCGACCAAAGTAAAAAATAACAAAAAAAGCTGCTTTCAACATGTAAAAAACAAGAAAAAAGTGAAGGAAATGATTGGTCCATTAGTGGGTGAAAGTGGCAAGAAGGTGACAAGCAACAGGGAGAAAGCAGAACTATTTAACTCGTTTTTTGCATCTGTCTTTACACAAAGGGAAAAAACAGACCAACCTATCAAAAATAGTGCCAAAAAAAACAGAATAGAAACACAAGTTAAGATAGGCAAGAAAATGGTAAGTGAGCACCTGTCCAGCCTAGACAAGTTCAAATCACCAGGACCAGATGGATTATACCCCAAGGTTCTCAAGGAACTGGCAGGTGTGATCTCAGAACCACTGAACTATATTTTTCAAAGATCCTGGAGCACTGGGGAACTACCAGAGGACTGGAAAAGAGCTGATGTAGTTCCCATCTACAAAAAAGGGAAAAAAACGGATCCAGGAAATTACAAACCTATCAGCCTGACCTCAATACCTGGGAAGATTCTGGAAAAGATAATGAAACAACGAATCAGCGAACACCTAGAGGCAAACAAAGTCATTACTAAAAGCCAACATGGGTTTGTCAAAAACAGATCATGCCAGACAAATCTTATTGCATTCTTTGACCAAGTGACAAAATTAGTGGATCAGAGAAATGCTGTGGATATAATTTACTTGGACTTCAGTAAGGCATTTGATAAAGTAGATCACAACCTACTACTTGATAAGATAGAAAAATGTGGGTTAGACAGCATCACCACCAGATGGATTCGTAGCTGGCTGACCAGCCGTACTCAGCGTGTGGTCCTCAATGGAACTGCATCTACATGGAGGGAAAGTGTGTAGTGGGGTGCCCCAGGGCTCTATTCTGGGCCCAGTGCTCTTCAACATCTTCATCAACGATTTGGATGAGGGGATAGATGGGGAACTCATCAAATTTGCAGACGACACCAAGCTGGCAGAAATAGCCAACACTCCAGAAGACAGGCTTAAGATACAGAAGGATCTGGACAGACTTGAACACTGGGCACTATCCAACAAAATGAAATTCAGTGGTGAAAAAAGTAAGGTTCTACATTTAGGCAAGAAAAACCAAATGTACAGGTATAGTATAGGGGGTACCTTGCTCAATAGTAGTAACTGTGAGAGGGATCTTGGAGTCCTAGTGGACAATCACTTAAATATGAGCCAGCAGTGTGCTGCAGCTGCCAAAAAAGCCAACACAGTGCTGGGCTGCATTAACAGAGGGATAGAATCAAGCTCACATGAAGTATTAATACCACTTTACAATGCCTTGGTAAGGCCACACTTGGAATACTGCATCCAGTTTTGGTCACCACGATGTAAAAAAGATGTTGAGACTCTAGAAAGAGTGCAGAGAAGGGCAACAAAGATGATTAGGGGACTGGAGGCTAAAACATATAAGGAACGGCTGCTGGAATTGGGTATGTCTAGTTTAACGAAGAGAAGGACGAGGGGGGACATGATAGCAGTGTTCCAATATCTCAGGGCTGCCACAAAGAAGAGGGAGTCAAGCTATTTTCCAAAGCGCCCGAAGGCAGGACAAGAAGCAACGGATGGAAACTAATCAAGGAGAGAAGCAACCTAGAACTAAGGAGAAACTTCCTGACAGTTAGAACAATTAACCAGTGGAACAACCTGCCTCCAGAAGCGGTGAATACTCCAACACTGGAAGTTTTTAAGAAAAGACTGGACAGCCATTTGTCTGAAATGGTATAGGGTTTCCTGCCTGAGCAGGGGGTTGGACTAGATGACCTCCAAGGTCCCTTCCAACTTTATTATTAGTAGTAGTAGTAGTACTATCTGCTTCAACTCATACCATGAGACACATGATTCTAGAAGACCTTAAGTTTATTCTATTCACCAAGGTTTGTACCTCCTACCAAATACTCACCTTTATGTTATTCCATTTTACTAATTGGGAATCATGGTAGGAACAGAAGTTGCAAGGATCATTTTCTAGTCCTGCCATCCTCCTCGTAATTACATTTTTCCCAGCCAAGTAAGCATGTGTTTGCAAGGCGTAAAGAGTTAATGAAAAAATTATAATCTATTTATCCTGTACTCTCTATTGGAACCATGCACCTTTTTAATCAGTTGGTATTGGAAGCTCCTAATCAGTTGAACAGTGGGGGGAAATGATGCAACGCACCACAGATTTGTAATTAGCTGTATGAGTGGGTAAAAAGTAATGCGTTTGCCTTAGGTTTAATTCAGGTCTTATTATTTAACCTTTTTTTTCTCCATTTCTCGTCACTTCATCATAAAACATTTAAAATAATAGATGTTTTTTGCCTTGTTTAAAACAAACTCAGACTAACAGGCACAGTGGTTTCATAAATACCCACCTGGTAGGCATTTCTCTCTATGTTACTTCAGTTCTTCTAAATTATTACAACTCACTCTGCTACTCCCAAGAGTTTTCGAGCTGTCTAGCAAATGATTAAAATACCTACAGTAAATCCAATTAAAAACACCTACTGTCCAATAGAAGAGAAAAGCAAACATAATGGATCAGAAATATATGCCAACATATTAAATCATGTATGTGCATTGATGACCACTTTTAAGTTAGAAATACTCTATGAAGGAGCCTAGTTTTTTTAACACTTCCCTAATTACAATCTAATTTCCACTGGATGGCTATTCCAAAAAGCTAATGCTGCTACTGATAAGTTAGAATTTTTTAGCTGCAGTTCTTCCCAGAAATGGGGAGCTATTGTGTCTTTTCTTGCTTGATGATCTTGTAACCAGGAATACATGGGGATTAGGATAGGTGTGAAAAAGAGATTAGCAGAAACTTGTTTCAATTTCTTTGGTGAGTCTAAATCAAGATTCAAAGGAGGGGGGGGGGAAGGAAAGGAAATGCCCATGGAAATAATTCAGACAGAATGTATGCCCTGGGAGACTCTCCTGATCTTATATTAACTCTTCACTACTTCTTTATGAGATGCCCTTTTCCCAAAGAAATTCCTCTTGGGCTTCAGGTCGCAACTCATCTGCTAAACGTCTGCAGTTGAAAAGAAATTATATTTTCTAAGCAGTGTAGTCTGTAGTTGTCCTTGGGGGTTACTTGCGTTTCCTTTTGAAGCATGTCGTTTTAGTATATCTTGGACCAACACTGAATCAAAGGGACCTGGATCTAAAGAAGTCCTGCATTTAATATACTGCGAAAATGTAGTAAGTCGGTTGATGGTAATCAGGATAGAAAATTCTACTATAAAATGCACAAACATTCTTTAAAAATTAATCTGTGTACTCCTTTTCTTCCTCCAGAAAAACCTCCCAATAAAAGCAGTATGAGGATTGTGGTGGATTCAGAGTCCCGGAAGAGAACTATTGGTGCAGGTGATGGACTTGCAGCAAAGAAGAATTGGTTTGACAAGTAAGCAGTTGTTTGCTCTGTTGACAGCAAAGTCAACAGAGTAATGAAGAATCAACTGTCATGCCCTCTGCTGCTCAAAAGACCCTTCCTCTTAATCTCCCTCCCACATAGTTTGATTTAAAAGTGGAATTTAGATAGTGTACAAAAATATTGTCTATGCCTGATTTAAAGTTTGACGGTCAAAAAAAGTGAAAATAGCTGCAGCAACAACGTAATCAAAATCTACCCTTTTGTATGTGTTTCTAATATCATGTATTTGTGTAAAACAGCCAGACTTTGCAACCATTATCTTGGCTTTTTTTGATGGATACTGTGGACACTGTAGATTCAGATCAAATAAGCGACACTTTGAATTATTTTTATATGGGCCCTGTAATAACACTTGTCTGTATACCTGTATTAAAAGATAATCAAATTATCATGTAAGTATCACTTGAGTAATATAGGCATTTCCGTTGCATGAAAGCATGTAAAAATACTGCTTTCCAAATTAGGAACAGTTTTAACAATAACAGACTTGGAAGGGACTTGGAGGTATTCTAGTCCAACCCCCTCCTCAAGCAGGAAACCCTACACTATTTCAGACAAATGGTTGTCCAATCTCTTCTTGAAAACCTCCAGTGTTGGAGCACCCACAACTTTTAGAGGCAACTTGTTCCACTAATTACTTGTTCTCAATGTTAGGAAATTTCTGCTTAGTTCTAGTTGCTTCTCTCCTTGATTAGTTTCTATCCAGTTTTAATATATATGTCAACAACTTCCTCGTGGAATTAATATTAGTTATTCTATTTGCAATATACATTGATATACTACAAGGTTACATCTTTAACAAGATTTTTAAACTAGCACTGTACAGGTTTCTGTAGAGGAAAATATGGGAATCTAGAGGAACGTTACTCATTTACGATCATGAATATATTATATATAGGCATATATTGTAGAGGTTGGCATGTAATGATGAATTGATCTTTGGTTTTCCTTACTTGGGTAGCTGCCAATACTGGTGATATTGAAGCTTTTTTTGTTCCACAACAGTGTTAAAAATAGATGCTTCCTGAAATTTAGTTTTAGATTATCATTTAATTCAGGATTTTAACTATTCTCTTGTGAAGTGATTTCTATTAGTAACTTTAAGCGTTTGATTCTTTTTTTTTTTTTCAGACAAAATTTTAATAGAACAAACAGTCCGGCTTTCCAGAAGAAGATGCAATTTGGGAATGAAAACACAAAACTTGAACTGAGGAGAGTTCCTCCAGAACTTAATAATATTAGCAAACTAAATGAACACTTCAGCAAATTTGGAAATTTAGTGAATTTGCAGGTAGGCGATATTGTAAACCTTTTACTGTATTATTAAAATAATATACTAGAAATTCTCTGCCAGTCGGAACATGGATCATGACGGTGCCCTGAAAATTTAGCATGGATGTATCATCTGTTTAAACAGAGAGCTTTAATCACAAGTTAAATATTGGCATGGAGTTACCCTAAACCTAAGGCAAGAATAAGCAACATTGTTCTTTCCAGGTATTTTGGCCTATGTATTCCACATTTCTTTGCAATTGTCGCTACAATTGCATGGGATTAATGGGAATTTGAATTCCAAACATTTCAAAGGCATTAGATAGCCTATCTCTGTGTTTGTAAAATGGCACAGATACTATTTCTTAAATAAAAACAATATAACAACAATAACAATAATAAAAAGTTGGAAGGGACCTTGGAGGTCATCTAGTCCAACCCCCTGCTCAGGCAGGAAACTATACCATTTCAGGCAAGTGACCGTCCAGTCTCTTCTTAAAAACTTCCAGTGTTGGAGCATTCACAATTTCTGGAGGCGGGTTGTTCCACTGATTAATTGTTCTAACTCTCAGGAAATTTCTCCTTAGTTCTAGGTGGCTTCTCTCTCTGATTAGTTTCCATCCATTGCCTCTTGTCCTGCCCTCTGGTGCTTTGGAGAATAGCTTGACTCCCTCTTCTTTGTGGCAACCCCTGAGATATTGTCACCCCTACACCTTCTCCTCATTAGCTATAAGCTATACAGGTAGTCCTCAACTTACAACAGTCCATTTCGTGACTGTTAAAACGGCACTGGAAAAACTGACTTATGGCTGTTTTCACACTTACAACTATTACAGCATCCCCATGGTCACATGATCAACATTCAAATGCTTGGCAACTGGCATGTATTTATGACGGTTGCAATGTCCTGGGGTTATGTAATCACCTTTTGCGACCTGATGAGCAAAGTCAACAGGGAAACCGGATTCACTTAACAACCATGTTACTAACTTAACAACTTCAGTGATTCACTTAATTGTGGCAAGAAAGGTTGTAAAATGGGGCAAAACTCACTTAACTGCCTCACTTAGCAACAAAACTTTGAGCTCAATTGTGGTCGTAAGTCGAGGACTGCCTGTATTACAATTTGCTGTACTGCAGTTTAAAATAAATAAATAAAAAGGATCATTTTGCCAGGCCTTCTCCTAAATATTTGTGTATTGGGATATTTGGATCAGTTTATAGCCAGTTAAAAGTCTATGATTTGGGGTTGGGGTTTTTTTTAGACTTATAAAAACGTGCAAGAAAATTTGGATTTGTTTCTGCCAAAACATGCTCAGCAAAATGCACAGAAGTATACATTCTGAATAACTATATTCTTCTATATTCTTTTCCACTTTCCTGACAAGAAATTACAAATTAGATCAGGTTGTTTAAACATTTTATTTTATGAGATTTCTAGTAAAATCTACTTGAACTCCGAGTGGATTATTTTCTTTCTTTTTTTTAAATTAAGTAAATACAGAAAGAAAAAAATGCACAAAATTATAAAAGAAAAGAGTGCTAAGAAGGAAACAAAAATATAAAGGGTGTCTATTCACGTAAATACATATATATATATAAAGCATTACAGTAAATATTTCAATGATTGGGAGCCAGATTCTTGAGATCTTTCATAACTCGTATATATTGATGAACTCTGCAAATGAAGTCTCGATTATTTTGATAAATAGAAACTCAAGGTCTTTTAGCAGATTTCATGCTACTTCAGAACATTTAGAATAGTAGTAATCATTGGATACAATTTGTTCATGCAAATAATATTATTTGTGCCAAGGACAGTGATGCTACTGAATGATAATTATAGGTCCATATCCTCTTGTTTCTAATATGTAGGTCAGGGGTAGGCAACCTTGGCTCTTGTATGACTCATGGACTTCAACTCCCAGAATTCCTGAGCCAGCCATAAAAGTCATAAAAGAGCCAAGGTTGCCTACCCCTGGTGTGGGTTATCATTTTCCACAGATAGGATTATAGTTCTATGTCAACCCTTTGAGATAGGCCTGATTAGGAAATAGACAATGGCGCTCTCCTTTATTGCTATAGGATATAATAACAGAATTCCTTTTGCCACATCTTATTCCAAACAGAATCAAGGTGGGATAATCCTGAGTCTCTTTCTAATTTTCAGGACTGGGTTGTTGCTTATTTTTTCTGAATGCCGTTCCTAAAGAGACTTATGCTCCTTGGAGAAGACACTCTCTGCATTTCTCTACATTTGTGTTTGCCTTTCCTTGAAAACCATAGGTTGCCTACCAAGGAGATCCAGAAGGTGCCCTCATCCAGTTTGCCACCCACGAGGAGGCTAAAAAAGCAATATCGAGTACAGAAGCAGTCTTCAATAATCGATTTATCAAAGTCTATTGGCATAGAGAAGGCAGTACTCCCCCAATTACAACTTCAGTGCAGAAGGTAAAGATTAAAATTGGGTTGATTTGGATGGCTCTTTTAAGCTAAATATCTACTTTAGCAGGGGGTTTAAGGAGGAAGTTTGAATCTTGAATTTTCCAAATCAGTACTAAGAAATCAAGATTTTTTATTTTAATTATTTCGCTTATATCAATATAGATCAGTTAAATATTTCATTTTACGTATTTGATTATTTTTTTTTTGCTGTAGGAAAAAATCAGTCAGTCAGAGCTGATAGCACTTGATTGTTCTCTTTTTGTAAGATGTTCTTTATCTTCCTAGTTTCATTTTGAAAAATAATGCTGTGCACATTTCAAAAATAATTCAGAGTTCTTCCAGTCTTATACCGAAAACATCTTTGCTATTCATTAAAGAATTCCCCACCCCGCAGGCTTATTTATATATGAGCCTGAAAAAGACGATGGGATTGCTTTATTTAATGAATGTTAGAAAGATATTTCATGAGGTTCAACCACCTCTGTAGAATACGTTTTTAAGCATGCATGGCTCTAAAAATAGTATTTTTAAGCTTGTGAGTATGTTTTTTGTGATAATCTGCAACACTCATCCCCTGATCCCTCTCTGAAGTATTACACAGAATTATATAATTACTTATTGGAGAGATAATCTGAGGATATTAATAAATTCATGCAAAAATTGTTAGCATAAATAGGAAAGGTTAAAGAACACTTATTCTTAAACTGTTCAAGTAGCTTGTTTTTAGATGTAAATAATCTGGTAGTTTCGGGACTATGGCCTTGTCAATCTTACTGAAACTTATCATTATGCCAAAATAATATTCAGATTAGAAAGCATTACAAAAAAGTGGTAAAATGTCCAGAAGCCAGGCATACTCTGAATTGAAATGTTTATGAACTATTACGAAGATTGTATTTCTTTTTAAGGTAATACAGCCTTTAGCCCAGCAGCCCATTTTGCCAGCTGTGAAGCAGTCAGTCAAGGAACGATTAGGTCCAGTTCCTGCCAGTAACATTGAACCTGCTGAAGCACAGAGTGCCGGCAAAGAAGCCATTCAGGTGAGCGCGACTCAGTCATTCTTCTGAACTTCCTTAGTCTGTAAAGCCAAACCACGGTTTCTTCCTTGTCAAGAGGCAGACATTCCAATATAAATGATCAATGGAACCTTTTGAAATGGTTTTTACCTTTAATTTGCATGTTTAGCAAAATGGCGCCTTTGAATTTAGAAGGCCACGTTACAGGTTCACTACAGTTCTTTCTAATTAACAGCCAAGAATGTTTAAAATTAAATTAATTCTTCTGCCTCTGAAGAATTAAAGTGTTCTAATAGGTAACATTTTTTTTTAAAATTTATCTATTAAAAGGTATTATCATACTGTTTCCCATTACGAAAAAAACAACGTAATGGCTTACAAACTCAACGAGAACATAATTAAAACCACTTCATTAGTCAAACGAATGTTACATGAATTTGTGGCAGGAGAAGGCCAATCTAGAAAGTTGGGAATGTAAAATTAAAAACATTTCAGTTTGGGATATGGCATATCATAAAAGAGAGCAGTCTATAAATTTTAGCACCTTAGCCAAAACAAGGTCTTTTGGTATATCCTATTTATTGACATGAAAAGGCATAAAATATTTTTATTTAAAACTAGGTAGAAATTAATAACAGGACATGGATTGTTTATGAAGACCTATTAAGATATGTATAAGCTAAAAATGCATTGATAAATGTAATAATGAAGTTTTTATTGAATTTGATGCAATTAGAAATGTACTAGTTTAAATACGATATAGTAAATTTTAAGGGAAAAGAAGAAATATTTGCGATCGGTACTAAAAAAATTTGTTACTGAATTATTGATTAACCCAGTCACCACGTTGCTTTTTAAATACTCAAATGTAAAACTGGAAAACCAATAAAATATTATTTTTAAAAAAGGCATAAAATATGTTGCATTCAGTATTGCCAAAGCTCTTGTGAGATGCTAGACTTCCAAAACTTTGCTTTGAGCAGCAATCGTGAGACTTAATGAACCACTGCTTTTTGCTCGTCTCCTCTTTTCTGCATGGAAAAGGTGTGTCTGAATAGGCCTTGTCCCATTATTTATTACGTCGTATGATCACTAGTTTTTAAATTGGCTTGCAGCTGATTTTTTTCCCCCCCAAGTTGGTCTTTGGTCCAACAGACATTTTGAAATTATGCCCCCAAATCCTGTAGTTAAAGGGAATAGGTGCAGGTAGTCCTCGACTTAACGACCACAATTGAGCTCAAAATTTCTGTTGCTAAGCAAGACAGTTGTTAAGTGAATGTTGCCCAATTTTCTTGCCACAGTGGTTAGGTGGATCACTGCAATTGTTAAGTCAGTAGCACAGTTGTTAAGTGGATCTGGTTTCCTCACTGACTTTGCTTGTAAGAAGGATCGCAGAAGGTGATCACATGGCCCTCAGGACACTGCAACCGTCATAAACATGAGTCAGTTGCCAAGCCTCTGAATTTTGACCACGTGACCGTGAGGATGCTGAAGCGGTCGTAAGTGGTGAAAAACGGTCCTAAGTCCCTTTTTTCAGTGCCGTTGTAACTTCACATGGTCACTAAATGAACTTCTGTAAGTCGAGGGCTACCTGTATTTTACAAAACTCTTCTACGGTCTTCTATTTATCTTGGCAGAATCGGTTGGGGTTTAGATGGCTACCTTAGAAGTGAGACAAAATTTATTTAAGAACACATATGGCAAACATTAAACAGATCCTTTTTTCTCTTCACCTAGAACATAACCAAACTATCTGTAAAGGATAGACTTGGGTTTGTGCCTAAACCACCAACTCCAACTACAGAAAAGGTAAGAAAACTATAATGCTCAGCAAGCTGCTATCTAATTAACCTGAGTCAGCTCCAAAGCAGATGCTCACATGTTGATAACTGCAAAATAGTTGTCAGCTTCTTTAAAATCACAACAGCTCTTGAGATGAAGGCAGTTGAAATGCTACTAACCATGCTTGTTTTCACATAGGCATCGTCAGTGAAACCTAAATTGTTGCTGTTTGGGCATGGATTTGCATGGTTAACAGTACTAGATTTGGTGCAGCATCTGTCAGTGCAGAGCAAAGAAAATTGCTTGACATTGTGGTAATGTGGTAATGCTAGTGGCAGGCAATTGCTGTAGTGTGCTGTCACATTCCTAAAGCTCTTGGCAAGAGCAACTCTTTTGGATTAACATTTTAATAAGCCTCTGTCAGCATTGCTGGTAGGAAGACATTGTGGGAGTTCTAGCCCAAAGCACCCAGATGATGCCTGCTAGGCTATGCTATATTTTGCTTTAATGGTTCCGGCTCTTTGCTTGGCATCCGTGGTTATGTCACTTTCAGTATTGAGATGATACTCCTACTCAGTACAGTTTTATTTTACCTAGTGGAATTTGTGTATTGGATAATAGAGGAAGTAGATACTGAACAGTGTGGGTGTATAGTTAGTTATAAATGACAAATTAAGAACTTGCTGCCTTTTATTTGTAAGCTTAGATTGTTTTTTTCTTGATGAGTCCAATATGCAAATAGTGATCCAGGATAATTGAAGTTGGATAAAATGTCGATAGGCTTTTGGGAAAAAATAAGCAGGTAACAGAATTAGCATAGGACAAATAAACCAAAGCCTAATCAAAGCAGGCATTTAGGGTCTTTCTTGAAAGTGTTACAGATTATTTTGAAAACTTCTTTTAACTCCCTTAACAAGCCACAATTCATAATTTCAATATAGCTTTTAATGTACAAAATTCATTAGCTCTTTCTTATTTATATATTATAATAGGTAAGGAGCTGTAAGAAAAATTAGTGAGATGTCCAGCTATGTACATTTGATTAATAAATAAATAAAACAACCCCTTTTTTCTAAATTTCCATTTTTTGTATGTTGAGGATACCAGAGGTTCTGAATCTATGAAATTCATATCTTGACTCCACAGCACTCTATAACTGCTGATTTTACAGTTTTAAAATTATCCTAAAGACAGTTAAACTGCCTTTAACTCCCAGTCTTACAATTTTTGAATTCAAAATAGTAATTATAGTAAACACCCTTTGACTTCTCAATGTATATTGAGACCATGGCAATAGAATATAGAATAGAATAGAATAGAATAGAATAGAATAGAATAGAATAGAATAGAATAGAATAGAATAGAATATAGAATATAGAATATAGAATATAGAATATAGAATGCAGAATTGAATTGAATTGAATTGAATTGAATTCTTTATTGGCCAAGTGTGGGTGGACATACAAGGAATTTGTCTCTGGTGCATAAGCTCTCAGTGTACACACAAGCAATAGTGATAAATCATCAATCATCAATCAATTATAAGAGGGCAGATCTAGTCTGTATTAAGATGGAGGACCGCTAAGAAACTCCTGAACTGTAGAGTGATCCCAAATATCCTAGAAGGTAGTAGCAATCTCTTTTGTCTTATCGCTAAAAAAACACTTAAATGAGTCTATGTAACATGAGTTTTATTTGAGAATTTTTACTTCATTAGATGCTAATGAAATATTTTTCTACTACAGGTGTTGTCTACTTCTACCGGCTTGACAAAAACAGTATATAATCCAGCTGCTTTGAAGGCAGCTCAGAAAACTTTGCCTGTTGTTAATACTGCTCTGATAGATTCCAGTGAAGCACAGAAGAAAAAACAGGTATATTTAATGTGATTGTGGGTAAAGGACATTTTTCTTGTTGGAGCATAATCTTTATGATCTTCTAACTATGATTAGGAGATTGGGAGCACTTGAAGATTTTCTTCCTATGACTTTCCTTTTATATAAATATATGCTTATTTGAAATATATTTATGTGAAACTTTATATATGTATGTGTATTTGTGTGGTCTCCTAATGGCAGCATGCAATCATGGCTACAAATAATTTACAAACTGTGGTTTCAGTTATCACATAGAATAAAAATCCTGGTGTTGCTTGCTGTTTGTTTTTTCCTCATGTTATTATATATATATATATATTCCTCCAATGACACCTTTAAATTAATGTGTTTTTGCATATAAGTTGAACAAATATTCCATACAGTGGCCAGAAGAGAATGTCTAATACAGATGCTTTCTTCAGATATGGTGATTGTTAGATAATTATAATGTGTATTAATTTAGTGAAAATATAATAGGCTGGTTTGGGTCTTTTTCCATATATAATGATTCTTTTAAATAAAAAAAAAACTTCAATGAATTAAAATTTTAACTATATTTGTGTGCATGTGTACCTATACACACGCGCACACACATATACATGGATGCATATCCACACACACATACATACATAGTTGGAGGCATTTTAGTTTTTATAAGGTATTGAGATACTGGGATTTTTATATTTTTAGGAGGCATTAAAACTTCAGCAAGATGTGAGGAAGAAAAAACAAGAGATCCTGGAAAAACATATTGAAACACAAAAGGTAATAGAACGATAACAGTCAAATATGAAGCTTTAAGATAGGGTAGATTTATGTCAGAAAAAAATCTATTATAAAAGCAGTTAAATGGGAAAATAGAGAACAAATAGAATCAGTCCCCGTTTAGCAACTGTAATTGGGATGGCAACTCAATCATCAAGCAAAGCAGTTACTAAGTGAAAAATCATATGATTGCAACTGTGCTTACTATTTTACTTCAGCTTTCCTTTGCTTCACAGCATTTAGAAGGATACAGCCCCAAACAACTGAGTGAGCCCAAACAGTATGAAAGATTTCTGGAACTTGACTCACAAGGAAGCAGGGTAAAAGGGCGAATCTTATAGCCCTTTCCCCCCACTCTCCCGCCTTTTGGAATGCTTACCCCAACACTGCGGTTATTAGCAAAAAAAAAATTGATCTTTATATTTACATGTATTGGAGAGGAAGGGATTACAAGAGAGTAAGCAGGCATACAATGGGAAATACAGATCTAAAGTAATGCATTAGTGCCAGCTCTTTGCCTAGCATGCTAGTAGCTACAAACCACCAACTGCCTAGAAGGGAAAAAAGCCTTCAGGATAAAATTGATTAGAGTCTTGTCAGTGTCAGGCAGCAACCCAGCTGGATGATTCTAATAACTAACGCCCTAGAATTGAGTTTGTTAACTTGCACTTAGCACTTTTTAGGGACACACTGTGCTGAAGAGAAAAGCAACTCGGGAAGAGCTAGCTTATTTAGGCAAATCTCTCCTGTCTGTGAAGGGAAAAGAAAAGAAAAATAGGCCAAATACGGGAGAACATCGGAGATTGTATTGACAAATACATGAGAGAAAGATGCCACGAGGACTGTAAATGTGGGCATTAGTTGCAAAGTTATTTTTCATCTCTGTCGTAACCGCAAAGTGTCATTGATGAGGCAGTTGTTCAGTAAGATATATATATTTTCAATATAGGTCAGGATTTAGCAAAGCTTTATAAGTTTGGAAGAATTTTTTTTTCATTTTGTTTCTTGTGAATGAATTTTTCAAACAGTTTTTTTTTTGAGAAAGTAAACCAGTAAAAAAGATCTTGGTAGTAAATGGATTTTTCTCTCTCTCTTTTTATAGTTGGTCAGTGTGAATTTTACACATTTTTAAAAATTGAAACACGTAATTGGATACAGGATTTCAGTGTGAAAAACTTACAGCACATTGGTATTAGAATGAATATCTTTCTATGTTTTATGTGTGGGAAAGTATTTGTGAAGAATTCCTGTTACTAAAATGATAATTCCACTAGATGCTGATTTCAAAACTGGAGAAAAATAAAAATATGAAGTTAGAAGACAAAGCTGAAATCATGAAAACTCTGGAGACATTAACCAACAGTATCACCAAGTTAAAGGATGAATTAAAAGGAGTTTCCTCAACAAGCACGCCGATAAAAAACTTGAAAACAAGGACACAGGTATACAGATTTTTTAAAATTTATTTTTAAATTTAGTTATTTGTATCCAGCCTTTATTATTTTTACAAGTAACTCAAGGTGGTGAACATATCCAGCATACCTCCCTTCTTTGATTTTCCTCACAACAACAACTCAGTGAGGTTGGTTGGGCTGAGAGAGAGAGTGCCCAAAGTCACCCAGCTGGCTTTTACAGCTAAGACGGGACTTGAACTCACAGTCTCTTGCTTTCTATCCTGATGCCTTAATATAGCATGGCTCAGCTTGGAAACCTCTCCCTTTCCCCTCAGCATGGCTGGCTCAGGAATTCTGGGAGTTGAAGTCCACGAGTCATAAAAGAGCCAAGGTTACCTACCACTGCACTAGACCAAACTGGCTCCCATTTTATTCTCTTCAGAACTCTTATCTCTTTTTGTTATTTAATTAGTTTTGCTTTTAACATCTATGATTGCGTGTATATATTTGTGAGTGTTTACAATTTCTTCTTGCCTTCAGAGAAACAATGGAAAAAATATCCCCTCTGCTTTCAATACAAATATTTGAATGGGGTGTTAGCCCACTAGTTTTTCCCATACTGGTCGAGGGCTTTATAACTTGATAGCTTATTGAATAGTTCTGTATCATAAGATTGCCATAATTTGCTTTTTAACCAGTTTTAAATGAACTAATTTTATTTTTCCAGTTTCTGACTTACGGTTTTATGCTGAAAATTAATCTGGAAAAATAAATGTAGTTCATTTAAAACTGATTTAAAAAGCAAATTATGGTTAGTGTTCTGCTAATGTGTGTAATCTCTGTGGGGATCTTCCTTTTCTATCTAGCATCCTTGTTATACCCCATGGGATCTAGTAGATCTGGTATTTCTACACGAGTTAGAAAATGCAAACTAAATTTGCTTCCATAACTTAGATGCAGAAAGAACTACTGGATACAGAGTTGGACCTATATAAGAAAATGCAGGCTGGAGAAGAAGTTACTGAATTAAGGAGAAAGTATACAGAATTGCAGCTTGAAGTAAGTATATATCACCACTGATGGTTAACAATGCAGATGTTTCACTTCCTGTCTACGTAATGCAAAAATTGTTTTAAATGGAAATCATCTTAACATTGTTTTTAATGGTGGTCTTGAACTTAGATATTTCTGTTCACTTGTCTTTCAGCAATTTTGTTTTTAACCTCCTAAGTCACTATCAACAGCAGGCATTTTTACAATGTACCCATAGATGGTGCTATTGGTGTTTAGAACTAAAAGTATTGAAATGTCTCTTAACCTGTTTCCCTTGCCTTTACGACTCACCGCCCCTTTTTCTTACTACTAATATATTAACAGAAATAGTTCTTTGTTAAATGTGGCTTGATGTGATTTATAAAGGGAATCATTAATTTCGTAAACCATCCATTGTGCAGCAGGCAAGTGTTAAAAAAAAACTAACACATACACAGAGACATACCTTTCGGTTCGTTCAATTTTGGCTCAGCCTATGGCATATATGGGCACGTGTATTTTGAATATATTTGCTTAAGTTTCATTTTCTTTTAAGAGAACTTAATGTTATCATCAAGGAACTAAACTATTAACGACAAAGGGTAGATTTGAATCCTCTTTTTCCTCCAGTGTGGCATAATTAGCCTTCCCTTCTCTAATTTTTCTCACATCAAGAAACCTCTGGGAAAGTTCAGCCGAGAGAGAATGAGCGACCTAAAGTCACCCAGTGAACGGAGTCCCTTTAATTGCTTTAATTTCACGAGCCAGCTTTGCGGCATCTTTCTGTAAGAGCAATTCAGAGAAGATAATGCTACATGTATCGTTACAAATTATGTAATGCAGAGCATTGTTCTAAAGTTGAGAGTGCAGATAGAGCCTATATCACACTTGAGTCTCTATGAACCTTTTTTTTATTATCGCCAGGCAGCCAAGCGAGGGATTCTTTCCACTGGCCGTGGGAGAGGGATGCACGCACGAGGTCGAGGTGTATCTCGTGGGAGAGGGAGGGGAGTTCGAAGCCGGGGTCGAGGAAGAAGTCTTTCTGTTCATGCTGTGGTGGATCATCGTCCTCGGGCCCTTGAAATCTCAGCTTTTACGGAGAATGACAGGGAAGATCTCCTCCCTCATTTTGCGGTATGTACCTGTCTGATTGTTCTGCTAATTTTAATTTGTCTGTGGGTTGGTTTGGTTTGGGTAGGTGTCTTCTTACCCCTCTGACATTTTCATTGTGACTGATGAAATACTCAGGCCAAGTTAAAATTGGTTGAACTTCTTCAGATGTTCCTTAGATTGGACAACTGTTGCAGTATTTTCCTGCAGGTGTGGAAAAAGTGCAGGACAGGATAGAAATTGGCAGGTTTGCATGGTTGTCAACAGTGAAGGAAGGGGTGAAAATAAGGAAGCATCTGGGTTACTGATTTGTAATAAAGGATTGGATTGGACCGGATTCATACTCCATGATATAAAAGTCTGTGGCTTTGATACATACATCGTGACATCATAAATCTGAGAAGTGGACCTTGCATCATGCTTGTTTGATCATTCTGATAAAAGAGTGTATACATACCTTAGGGTTGAACCTTTGGTGCTCTCTGAGCTTGGTTGCTTGCTTTCAGAAATTTCATTACCCAAATAGGTAGATAATGAACATCAAATAACGTTATCTTGTCAGGTTTTTTTTAAAAAAAACATGCTTAAACTTCTCTGATATTCAGTTTCCTTTCAGACCATTTTAATACTTTTTTTAAAGCACAGTTCTACAGTTGTTTTATATTTGGAATCATTGTCAGTGCAAACTGTTAAATTGTACCTAAATGCTGCTTAAAGTTAGCAGGGAATAAATATGTTGCCTAGATGAGAATTTTTTTCCTTTTAAAAGCAATATGGTGAAATTGAAGACTGCCAGATAGACGATTCTTCTCTCCATGCAGTGATTACTTTCAAGACACGAGCAGAAGCAGAAGCAGTAAGTATATACCCCCCCTTTTTTTCGTTATATTTATAGTTGAAAGTAAAGTATTTTCAAATGTCCTGTCTTTGTAGCATTGCAATCTCCCAAAATCTTATTAACTCCTATCCTTTTCAGTTTTAGGACAGTTAGTAAAACTTTCAAGAGAGTTCTGCAAATATATCTGCTTTGTATCAATTATCATGGGTGTTTTATACTAAGCGCTGGAGGGAGGGAGGGAGGGATAGATAAAATTAAGTAAAGTCTTCATTTTGGGCAGTTGTACTTGCAATATTTGTTCTATTGAATATTCTTCTAGCTTAAATTATTTTAATTAAATACAATAAATCAAATAACACAGTATTTCTGGGAAACAACCTCAGAGTTTGCATCACAATCTGAGATACCAGAAAAGAGGTATAATGAATGTTGGCTAAGAATATTTTCTGAATATATTTCTAGCATTCATTTAGCTGTTTCCTGGAGCAGTGGCAGAGGGAAACAGCATCTATGGAAAATACCTTTCATTTTTCCTTTTATTTTAATTGAAAATCAAGAATCAGGAATGTTCAATATGAAACTTAATAGTTCTAGGTCAACTTATGTCAGATATTTTTGTTGCATTCTTCACCATTTGTGAATCTTCTAAAATTAGAATATATTAAAATGTTATTGATTTTAATTGTATTTAATTACTTATCTTCCAAAAATTAAAGATATTTGGGGGAAAAAATTCAACTTGGAAAGGTTTGTGCCCTAAAGTTGGAGCTATAAAAGCACAGCATATGTTCATATGAATTTTAATAATTTTTTTACTAGTGCCAAATCACAGTTTGCTCAAATGTTGAATGTGTGCAAGTTTATTACGCCACAGATATAATCCTATAGACACGATTAAAAATGAAGGATAATATGTATAAATACAATATATACAATTCTACTTGTCAATATATACAGCCTCTACTTGTCAATAAACTGAATACTGTACAGTATATTTTTTGAAAATATAATTTGAAGGTAAAGTAAAATCTTGCACCTAGACACGAAAAACTAGATGAATAGGTATAAGATAGGCAGCACCTGGTGCAACAGTATTGCCTATGAGAGATCTAGGGGCACTGGTGGACCATTGCTTAAATATGAGTTAGCAGTGTGCTGCAACTGCCAACACAGTCCTGGGCTGCATCAGCAGAGGGATACTATCAAGATCAAGTGAAGTTGTAGTACCACACTATACCACACTAGTGAGGCCACATTTGGAATATTCTCTCCGTTTGCATGATACCAAAAAGGTGCTGAGGCCCTAGAAAATGTGCAGAGAAGAGCAACGAAAATTGTAAGGAGTCTAGAGGGTAAATTGTATGATGAACAGCTAAAGGAACCAGGTATATTTAGCTTAACAAAGACTGAGAAGACAGTTGACATTACTCTTCCAATATTTAAAAGGGCTGTCACAGGGGAAAGGGTGTTGACTTATTCTCCATAGCACCTGAGGGTAGGACAAGAAGCAATGGGTAGAAGCTTGTCAGAGGGAGATCCAGCCTAGAAATAAGGAATTTCCTGATATTGAGGACTATTAAGGAGTGGAACTTTGTCTCTTGGAGTTGTGGGTGTCCCATCACTGGAGGTTTTCAAGAAAAGATTGGGCAACCATTTGTCTGGGATTGTATGAGGACTCCTATCTTGGGAGGTTGGACTAGAAGATTTCCAAGGTTCCTTCCAACCTTATGATTCTAGATTTGAGTCTATGGAAAAACAAGATGATAGAAATTCATTTCTCAATAGGTTTCAGCTTCATAAGATTTCTTTGAAGGAACGATAGCTAACATTTTACTGGCTTGAATGAAAAAAGGTTGAATTTTATGATCACATACATTTGGGATGATTCCCTAGTCATGAAATGTTACATTTTTATGTTGCTGTAATTTTTTTTCAGAGATTACCATGTTTTTTAAAAGCTCAAATGTCACATGTACTCAGTCTTTAAAATCCCACTTTGTGATGTTGTGACAAGACCATGTACAAAAAAGTCTCCCGAGTTGCATTTTAATAGGTTTGTGGTATCTTTTAAAATTTATCATAAATTTATATGTACAGATTTAAAATTTATGCCTAGGGACTTTAATATCACACAATTCATGTTCAGATGTCATTGGACATGTAATTGTTTCCACATTTCACATTATGCTGTACTTTCAGATTATACCATAAATCTTTTTTTGACCATGGCAGTTATTATTTCAGAATGATGCTAACACTGATTTATGCTAGTTCATGTTACTTTAATTTGGAGGTACTATTTCCAAAGCAAGCACTTAATGTATCTGATAGTTGAAGGCATGAATATCCCATAGGTTTATTTTTTTTAACAATTCAGTTGCCAGACTTTTGCCGAAAATAGAATATTTTACTGCAAGATAAATTAGATTCATGAAGCTTATTTTTTATTTATTTATCAACCCATTGTGTTATCAAGATGCCATGTTTTGGATTGCAGTCTTATTGATATTAATAAATATCAATATTTTGGAGAAAAACACAAATAAGGAAATTATTCAGTAACAGTTGGCTGTCTAATATTATATGATGGAAGTTTGAGAACTTTAATTTGAAGTTCTTTTTTTGATACATATAGCATTGCAATATAAGGGAGGGTTGTAAAAATGGAAATACTTTCATATGCTTGATTATAAACGCTGAAATAATTTAATGGAACATTAAGCCTATGTTGCATTTAATGAATCTGTAATCAGAGATGGGCTTATTTTATTCTATTAAAAGCTAGAAATAGAAATCACAAAGTATGTAGTAGACGTATGCCAAAGAACTGCATTTGCTCTCTTGGCTTTTTTACTATTTTTCCTTGGAATAAAATCACCCTTGTGAGATATCATAGGTCTCTTGATATTTCACTTGGTTTAAAATGCCTTGCTGTGTAGCGGGCTAAATGCAGTCCTTTAGGCATACAGGGATATTTGTGAGCTGTTCCTGCTCACAGTTCATCTGGCCCTTGGTTCTCTTCCCTTTGTGCAGTGAATTCTGCAGTTGATTATAGCAGGCATGTGTATTTTTTTTTTTTTAATGTTTTTGCCTCTAGGCCGCTATCCACGGATCTCGATTTAAAGGGCAAGACCTGAAGTTAGCGTGGAACAAGCCAGTAACAAATATGTCAGCCGTGGAAACAGAAGAGACTGAGCCAGATGAAGAAGAAGTAAGTGTACAAGAAGATGAAGGAGAAACAAACTTTCTTTGTTCTGGGACAGCCTACTTCTTTTCTCAATCATAAATGTTTGGGGAAGGCATACCACTGATTAATTTAAGAGAGGCGCTCACCATTTGACATTTAAGAATGCAGGATCTCTTAAAGGAAATGCTATCTTGATAACAAATAGATATAGGAAACGATGAAAACAGGTGTTATACAGGTAGCGCTCGACATAAGACCACAGTTTGGACTGGAATTTCCATCACTAAGGGATGCTATCATAAGGTGCGATGTCATGTGACCATATCACTTAGAGACCGCAATCCCAAGCAGTCTCGGTGGCCGTTGTAACTCCAGACACTTGTTTTCAGAAATGATAGATAACAGAACAAAATTGAAGTCTCTGAAGTTCAGGATGTTTGTCTTTGTATAATGTGAACATACTTTTTAAAATTGTAGTACGACCTTACTACAAGAATTGTTCACGGTGGTGTGTGCATAGCATTTATTGACGTTACGACTTCACATTAATAATCAAACCTCTGTCCTGCATGTTCTTACGCTATGTATATATACAGGGAGTCCTCAACTTAACAACCACAATTTCTGTTGTTAAGTGGGACATTTGTTAAGTGAGTTTTGCCCCATTTTACGACCTTTCTCGCCACAGTTGTTAAGTGAATCACTGCAGTTGATAAGTTAGTAACCCAGTTGTTAAGTGAATCTGGCTTTCTCATTGATTTTGCTTGTGAGAAAGTCACAAAAGGTGATCACATGACCCTGGACGTTGCAACGGTCACAAGTATGAACCAATTGCCAAGCATCCAAATTTTGATTACGTGACCACGGGTATGCTGCAAAGGTCGTAACTATGAAAAACAGTCCTAAGTCCCATTTTTCAGTACCTTTTTAACTTTGAACAGTCATTAAACGAACTGTCGTAAGTCAAAGACTACCTGCATTGGTTCCTTACAGTCTAGTTAACAAGTTGTGTGAAAATAGTATTTTTTTCTCTTCAATAAATTCACACAATAGATTTCCAATCAAAGTTTCTTCAAGCATTTAGCATGATTTTATTGCAAGTTTTTACAAAGATAAAAATTCACCCCTACTGCTAATAAAGATACATACGAGCATTAAAATATATGTAACAGTCAGATCCTAGAAATATCAGTTGTAGGGTAAATTATGAGTGCAGAAATTACATTGACTTCACCATAAATTTTATCAGAGTTGCTGTTCCATTGTCAGGTCATTTATTTTATTATTTATGGTCTTAATCTCTGGCCTGTGTATAAGCACCTTCTAAAAGATGCATATTTCATCTGGGAAATTACTTTTGTAATTTTTTTCTTTAAAATGAACTATTTCCAAACTAGAGTATTTCATATGAATTGCAGAAAATCTACATGTATTTATTTAAATATTTTTCTAAATTTTATTTTTTTGTGATACAGGAAATTTTGATGCATTAACACACCATGCAAAATGCAGTTTTCAGTCAGTTTAGCTTTTTTTCTGCCTTACCTTTGCCATAGAGCAAGGGTATCAAACTGATTGCATCATGCAGAGGCTGCACCCACCCCAGCTCCAGCAATGCAAAAAAAAAGTCGTTATACGTCGCGATATGTCACGTGACGCGGCGAGCTTGACACCCGTGCCATAGAGTGTGAATTTATTTTCACAGATCAATCTTTGTATCTCAAATGTATAGTAATAAAACAAAGAGATTATTAGGCAGCATGACTTTCAAAGATATGCAGCAATATGAATATGAGGATATAAATGTGGGGAATTGTTTCCCCACATTTCTCATTCATGTTTCCATATAGCACACTTGGAAATAGTCACCATGATACAAAAAAGAGATTCTAGAAAGGGTGCAGAGAAGAGCAGCAAAGATGATTAGGGGACTGGAGGCTAAAACATATGAAGAACAATTGCAGGAACTGGGTATGACTAGTCTAAGAAAGAGGAGAACTAGAGTGACATGATAGAAACTTATCAAGGAGACATCAAAGAGCTAAGCAGAAATTTCCTAACAGTGAGAATAATTAACCAGTGGAATGGCTCCAGAAGTGTTCCATCACTGGAGGTTTTTAAGAGATTTTACTATTCCATTTGTCTGGAATAGTATTGGGTCTTCTGTTTGAGCAGAAGGTTGGAGTAGAAGACCTTCAAGTTCTCATCCAAATCTGTTGTTATGTATTCTAAAAAGAAAAAAATACTAGTCTTAGGAATGCTATATTGCTTTATGCTACGGATAAATAAACACAGGTGAGACCTCATTGGATTTATATAATTTAGTTCTATAACCAAGTTTCGTTCTTTGGTGCACCATACAGAAGAAATTGGCAGTTTTAATCCCTTGCCCAACTAGGATTTCTTACATACTAAGTTGGAATTATGATAAATATTAACTGGGTTTTCTGAACAAGCCAGGATTGTTAACATAAGTTTGAAGTAAATTATAGACACATGATGGCTAATAGAGCCATTGGCTATGCTTATAGACAATGCTGGGATGTAAGGCAGGTTTTATGCTTTTTGCTTCCTTAACAGAAATCTAAATGTATCTAACCATTTGCGAGCACAATTGAGCCCAAATTTTGTGTTGCTAAGCGAGACAGTTGCTAAATGAGTTTTGCCCCATTTTACAACCTTTCTTGTCACCGCTGTTAAGTGAATCACTGTAGTGGTTAAGTTAGTAACACGGTTGTTAATTGCATCTGACTTCCCCATTGACCTTGCTTGTCAGAAGACCCCAGAACACTGCAACCATCATAAATATGAGTCAGTTGCCAAGTGTCTGAATTTTAAACATGTGATCCATGGGGATGCTGCAACGGTCATAAGTGGAAAATGGTCATAAGTGTGAAAAATGGTCATAAGTCATTTTTTCAGTGTCCTTGTAATTTCGAACAATGGACTGTTATAAGTAGATGGCTACCTGTACTAATGATGGATGATGATTTAAATATATATATATATATATATATATATATATATATATATATAAAAATCATCTTATTTAAATCATCTTATTAAATATTTCTTTTAGTTTCAGGAAGAATCCTTGGTAGATGACTCATTGCTTCAAGACGATGATGAAGATGATGATGACAATGAATCTCGTTCGTGGAGAAGATGATTCAACTGATCAGAGACAGCGCTAGAGATTTAGCCTCATTGCATTAACATTTCCTAATGAACTTTTGAATATTTGTACTACAAGACAATTGGATGAAAAGAGATGGATTTCAGATAAACAAGCAGCTGATTGATCTTGTATTTTGATTGATTGATGTTCAAGTTGCATTTACATTTCAGTAAATGATTGCTACAGACATCGTATTAGGAACATATGCAATGTTTTTATTCTATGGAAACATTACAGAATTCTTTGGATTCTTTGTAATTTAAAATAATTGGTCATATATCAAAATGACCAAGTGTTGTTATAACATATAGAATATTCTTTGTTTGTTTGTTTCATTCCAAGTATGGAATGAACATTTGCATTTAAGATCTTTGTGAATGTTTTCAGAAATGATAGATAACAGTACTAAACTGAAGTCTCTAAAGTTATGTATTCATAATATTGCATAGTAGTATGCTTAGGCTTTACTATGTACTAGCCTTTTGTTGGATTTGTGAACGTATTTTACGTATGAGTTTTAACGATACAGTGTATGACTGCTTTGCATATATCTCTTTATCACCTTAAGATGTTAAAAAAATAAAGAAATGGAATGGTCTTAGAAAAAAAAGAAAAAAGCAATAATGAAATTATACCCATGGCCCATGATAATGGAGGAAAAAAATTAAAAAGATTAAAAAAAAAAGAGACCATTCCAAGTGGCAATCCCAACCCCCCAATCGTCAAGAAAAGAGCTGAATCACTGTCATTTTTTTCACTTTATAATGAATAAAACAATATCGAAAACAAGGCATTGAAGCCATATGCTCAGTTTACATATATATATATATATATACAGTGCGCTAAAATCTTTGGAAACACACTTTAAACTGCTAAATTGGCAGCCTAACGTCAGATGGAGTTCATGCATTGAAGCAAATCTTCTAACGCCCAGGGAATTGAAGAGAACTTTCTCGTGTGAAGACCTGAGCTTAAAGATACATAACAAAATGAGTTACAAAACTGGTATGTATTTTATTAGTTATTAATCACTGAAAATAGTTCAAAGAATCCAAATAGAGTTTCCTATCAAAACGATGTACAGTTTGAAGCTTTTTAGACCAAGTAGCGTAATGTGTCCTAATTCTGTTAAATGTTGTATTTGTTAAATTGTTCAAGCAGGAAGTTGCTTTCCTTCGCTCTTTACTAAGCCTTTTTTATTTGTACTTTATATTCTAATGACCCTGATAAGTAACTTGAGAGTTTTTTGTTATTTGGTCTTTTTTTTAACTTGCCACTTCCTGTCCCTTTTTTAACCTTTTCCCCAGAAGTTGCCAAATTATATAGAGTAAAATACAGGAGTAGGAGGGATTATAGCATTTAATATTGAATTGGACCCTAAAACAGATTATAGAAATTTGTTAAAAAAAAGAAAAACCCCTGTTTTTCTGTTGCAATTTCCTCTTTCCTGTAGTCCAGGAACATTTCCTGGTTTACAATAGCACTTTTTCTAAAGATCATAAGTAACTCAATTGGAAGGAATAAAATATACTTCCATTAATTTCCTTAAATTATTTTACCTAGATTCCAAGCCATCAAATGTTGTCCTAGGATAGTATTTTGTATATCCAGAGATGAGAACTTCAAAGTGCTGTAATATAGTGACCTTGCTGAAGCTAAACAAGTATAGGTCTGAACATCGATTTGATGAGAGATTTAAGAATCTTGCCTCTGCCTCTGCTTTAAAAAAAAGTTGGCTCATAATTAATAACTAATTACAAAAACATGTATTTCCTAGAATACATTGTTTCATTACAAGAGAATGTTATTTCTGTTTTCTTTTAGGCGAAAGGAAAAAAAATGACGCCATGTAATCTTCAGTATTTCAAGATTTACAGTGCAGACTGAAATACAGTACATCATTCTTAATAGAAGTAGGTTCTAGAATCTCTTAACTGATTTTTAATGGAATCTGATCCATAGATTGCCGATAACTAAGGTGTTAATATTGCTATACAGTTTAGTAGATTCTGAGTTACCTCTTAGAAAGTATCTCATTCTGCCAAGAGATCAATTTGATTACTGTAAGAGATATGTGGTCTCTTTATGGAGCAGTGAAAAAAAAAACCCATGATAAATGACTACTTGGACTTGAAATGACTACGTTTATTTCTTGAAGTTCTGAATGCTTTTAGATGCCATATTTGTTGCCTTTTATTGCAAACAACACTGAAATAGACAGCAATATAAGATGTTTTTGTTCTTTAGGTAATTTCAGCATAGAAGTACTAGAAAGATTCAACTGCAAAAATTCCCCACAATTTGAATCTTTCCTAAGCAATGTTGGGAAAATGGTAGTCAATATTACCATGGATAATTTAGGCTGCATTATCTAAGAAATGCTGAACCAAGTATTTGCTTCAACATTGCAAACAATATTTTTAAATTTCTAAACAAATGGATGGCCATCTAATGCCTTGCTTCTGGAAAAAAAAACCTAAATCAAGGTAGGCTTCATTTTTAATCAGGTACGTATAATTGTATATATTTTGTGGGGAAAATGGATTATTTTGAAAGAACAGTGGTACTAAGCAGTATTTCTTGACAATTTATTGTGATGATTTATGTCTAGGTAGGGCAAATGACACATGTTCAGCATTGCCTTGAAAAGAATATTGTGAGCTCAAGCATCATAGGCGATTTGTTCATTTCATAATTTCTTTTTGTGGATCGTTGGTTTAGATCCCAGTAGAAGTTTCTCATCCCTTTTCCTTCCTTCAGCCCCCTTCTAGAGGACTATTCTCAAAATCATGCAGGAGATTGCAAATTGCTGATGGAAAAGGGAATAGCCTCAAAATCAGATTTAAATCCCAAAGTAGGTTAAAGGTGTTTGCTGAAAGACGTTTTCATGATTTTTCAAGATCCTTGAAGGCGGGATAGAAAATTTTACTTTTCATGATTTTCTTTCAGTTCAGTCTCTTAGGAACTACTAAACCAAACGAGTGTGAGTAGCGGATGAATCCCCATTTCATAACTCAAAAGCTTTCTTTCTTTTTATTGCTTAGCCTTCTGTGATCAATCAGATTGTAGCAGTTCTAGATCCAAACAATGAAAATGTGTAGCGTGATCTCTGCGAAATTAAGTTGACATCTGACTGTTTCACATAACCGTCTTATAGGAGACTGCATTTGTTAAAAAAAAATTATCCTGTGTACCGCTGAGTGGTATCACGGCATTTATAATGCCAGCATTAATTTATATAGGTTTGGATTAATAATTGCAATTGTTTTGGGAGGGAACTTTGATCCAAAAGAGACTTTTCGCTTTGGGGAAAGGATTGGGGGGGGGGGGTTTCTTTTTCCATGATAAATTGCTTGGAATTAATGCTGATTCTTATGTCCTACAAGCTTCTGTTTACTTCAGAGGTTGCACTCTTCACTGCAAAACAAACAGGGAATCAAGAAAATGGCCACTCCTTCTATTTTTTGCACAGCAAGTAGTTTCTAAATGTATTGGTATTCAAACCATTCATTATTTTTTTTAAAAAAAAGTTTAGAGTTTTCCCATATTTTGAGTATAGAATGTTATAGCATCACAGTTACAAATGAGGAGGAAATGCAGTAGAAGCAGAGCCAATAATCTTCAGGTAAGTCTACCGTACAGAAACAGGTAAGGAGCAACACCTGTAGCTTCTGGTGTTTATGTGCTAGTGCAGATTTAAGCCAGATTTTTTTTTAATTTCCCCTAATTTTCTAACAGACCTAGGATTTCTTGATAGTCCCCTACCTACTATGTTTGTTAACTGGATACGACTTCACTTGGCTTTTTCAAGAGCATTCAAGATCGGCTTGATTCTGCCACCTGCTATGATGGGCCTATAATAAGTATGATTTAGGTCTAGTTTATTCCTCAGTATAAATAAATAAATCGGTATGTTGTCTATGTAAATTCATAGATTGTAAAATTGAGGCCTAACCTTGAATTCTCCAATATGAGCATAAATAATCGGAGTTCCTGAATAGGATGAAATGAAAGTAAGGGAAAGACAACAAAGTTTCCTTGTCAATATTATCAATTGACATTAATATTTGTTAATAATTGTTACTTTCCAAAAGGTCATAATATTATTTATACATTTTTTTGCTAATATTCTACGCCATTGATACCTTGTATACATATGGCCAGTTAGCTCTTTGATCCCATAACTTTTGCTCTATTTAGAAAGATGGTTCTCTGGTTGTTTTAAATAGATGCAAAGCAGAGCATGGGATACATTTCTGAATTTTGGTTTGATGTTTTGCCATAACCTTACAAATGAATAATTCCATAAACTAAAAAAAAAACTGAGCAGGAAATAAAATAGCTTTATAGAATGTTACTAATGCTTTTTCTTCTGAGGTTCGTGATATCCAAGTTAACATCCAAATGAAAACAAATATGCACCCTTAAAAATAGCAATTTATTAAAAGTTGTGAAACCTGATTGGATTTTTTTTTTTTATCCACTTCAGAAATGTTTCCCATACCTCATTAATTGAATCTCTGGTACCCTCATTAACCAAAACTTTGAACTATTGCTGAATGAATGATTATTGGTTGAGGAATAATAGTAATATTATTAACAACAACAACAACAATAATAAAAACAGCACTGAGTCTGATCAACTGATCAGGGCTATGCACTGCTTCATAGTTTGAGGAAGAAAACGATTGTTGAGAGAGATACTAATTTATTTTTAAATTGGAGGAAGAAAGATCCTTCAGATATACACATATATATGTACACATGCAGACAAATAAAAATAAAGTGATATACTTCTCTCTCACACACACACACACATTTTGAATCAGGTGGTTTCTGATCCATCTTTAAAGAGATGAGAAAGACACGATTAATCAAGTTCAATTATAGTTGTTTGTTAGCAATTTGCTTTTTTTCTTTTGAATCTTGGAAACCACATTTTTCATTTTGCTTATTTAATGCTAATTTACCTTACTAGGAGTTGCTTGTTTTAATTCTAATAATTTTTATTGTGTTTTTTTCTTTCAAATTACCCAATTCTTGTTCAACACACAAAAGATGCAACTATCTTTGTCCAGAAATCGCTAAAATTATAAAGTTATTAGAAGGGGTTTTATAAAATTTAACGCCTAGCATATCTTGTATTGTATTTTACTAGCTTGATATAAAAATGCATGTGTTGAATGAAATGCGTGGAATTGATCTAACAGTATATATTTTTGTATTGCTGAAGCAGTTTTTTAAAGAGATGTTTTTATATTTTTAGCTTGCCGCCAAAATTTTGTGTAGCTGGCAGAATATTCAAAATGTTTTAAAAAATGCAAATATAAGATGAAGGGTTATCTACTCTTGGTCTATTTATGGGTTGCAGGCATAAGAAAAATTATTTACTCCCAGTCTATTTTGAGGCTAAGTGTTTAAGAACGATAAGTACATTGTTTACAGAGTTGAGGCTAATATGAAAAAAGTATGGCATTGTTGCACAGTTACAAATCTGAGAATTTTACTGTTGATTGATGATTTTTCTCTTGGTTTTACACTGTACTGAGAAATATTGCTAAATGTTATTGACAAGTAAATGGAAAGATCTTAATCTTTTGATTTAAACTGACATCTTCAGTTCTCTTTCAAATGATAAACAATTTCAAAAACAACTCAAATATACTTGAATGATGAAGTTATATTAATGAATCTAGTAGTAGACTTTGATATTAACAATATTTTTCCTAAATGAAAGTTTTAATCACCATCTAGTATAACCTTTTATGCAGGTTACACAAAAATAGAAAAGCAGATAAGAAGGCTTAATTTCAGTAATTTTCATCGTTCCATGACTTTTATAATTAGGAAAAAAAGCCTTTCTGTTATAACAAAAGTAATTATTTTTAGTAATATATTTGAGAATGAAATAAAAAGCCTACACTTTATAAATGCTCTGTGTGTTTTTTAAAATAAATTCTGCACGTTGGAGGCTAGGGGGCACTGTCTACATAACTAAAACTAATTTCATTTTCTTTTTATGTATCAGTTTATCATCAGACCTTTGCAATCTTAACAATTGAATGTTTATGTTTTGCTATGCAAAATACCGTATATATTCCAACAAAGAACTCATTTAAAAACTATTTTTATCTAAGCCGGTATATTCCTTTCAGGGATCCATCATTGCTTAAGATCATAATCACGAAATCATTAATGGAACTCATACTAATATCCCACAGCAAATGCAAGCTTCCCCTGCATTATATCATGTACATTGATATACATGCATGTTAGTAAAAGAAGTTCAGAAAAGCATTTCATTCTGGAGAGAGCCCACAACTACTTTCCTTCTTTTAAAAAAATACAATTAATTGTTACAGTTTTATTGTTCATAATCTCCCTATTACAATAAACCTGACTTTCTATTTAGCAGCTGCTTCCAATATTTTTCATGCTTTTTTCACATAAACCAAATGGACACTTCTTCCCTATTTTTGGATGTTCATATTAACATCTTAGAAAATAGGAGCTGCCCAGAACGGTTGCCAGCATGGGGATCAAATTGTGATGCAGTCATTGAAATGAAAATAAGGAAAACAGAAAATGAGCATTTTCATGTTTTGAGGAGAAATGACTCAGATTTAACAATCCAAAGTATTGTTGTCCAATCTGCAAAATTATATGTGATAGTCCATGTGTTTACTGGCTAAGTTTACCCTCAGATGTTTTGTTGTTTGGTTGCAATAGACTAATATGGTTACCTATCTTATGGTTAAAAAGATTTGTTTATCCTTACCATTCTCTTTTAACAATCTGCATTTTTATTCTAAATAACCATAAGAAATTCCTTACTAGCCAACATTTGGCAATAAAGATTAGTTCTTTATATTGTAATGCTCTTTAAATATTTTTTTATTTTAATATAAAAATATATATTTTTAAAATGTGATAAAATTTTCTACTTGTTATTGTACAATTTTTGATGCTTTCAACATCCAGCTTTAACAGAATATTTTCATATTTAGACGATAAGGTTGAAATGTAATCTCTGCAATCTGGGAGATTAAATAGTTAATTAAAATCTCATAGAAAAATATCTTGATTAATTTTGAGGGTAGTTCTTGCCTTGTATATACTTCCTAATTTTTGCTTCATTATTCTACTTGTTTTCTCAATATTTCCACTTCCAGTTTATTCTTTTCCTTTCTTAAAAAAAGTAGGAATCTCTGCTGTAAGTTTCCATTTAAAATAACGGAAAACTATTTCCAGTATATAATGTATATACAGTATATTACTGGCTAGAGCAAGGAACGGTACAACCAATACATTGCAATCATTTCTCTACAAATTGCATGTGAAAAAATGTGATCTTGAACAAGATCATTGATAATGAACAAAATAACTATTTTAAGATGGCACGATATGAGCCAGGGATAGTGTGTTGCTAAGATGGGTGTGCAAACTTCCAACATTATTTGCTGGCATAAGTTTAGTTTAGTTGGAACTTTCACTGATTCTTCTTTAATTGTTTGCCATATTCTATAGATATTCCATCAATTCCTGGCATTTTCTGGTTTGGCAGTGACCAAAGTGCTGATCCAACCTTATTTTTTAATATGACAGGTTTTTATAAATAGGACATATCTTTTAAGGTATCTTATATGTTGCCATTTCTATCATAGTACATTTTCCATTTTTATCTTTAAACTTGTTACTCTTTATTCATTGCTTTCCTTTAAGATAATTTGAGGTTACAATGGTCTTCACTCATTTCTCCCAAAGTGAGAATAGCAGGATTTTGGACATGTAATCTCCAAATTGCAGCCTTCTCATGTTTCAGACTTATTAATTTTGTATGGGTATTTTATAGGTGTATGTATAGGTGTACATTTCTAAATGTTAGTTTGATCAAGTAGAATAAGGCCAGTACAAGCAATTTTGCCTAGTAAAGCAAGGATTTATTTGGGATATATTTTCTCTCCACCTCTCTCTCTCTTTCCAGCCAGTTCCAATTCAATATCCAAATTCCTGTTGCGTTTGAGAAACAATATATCTGGACATTTATAGTGGAGCAATTGGAGAACTCCAATTTGACACTCTCTAAATCTTTAGCAGGAGTCTGCTAACAGTACAATAATTTGCTTGTGCTTGTAATTCTTTTCCTCCTTCCCTGCTCTCTTCTCCTTTCTAATACTGTGACTTTGCCTACCAGTTGCTGCCTAATAGTAAGATAAATGGCCCCGTGTAGTTTGTACAATTTATTCCTCTGTTATCCTCTTCAGGACTTTTTTCTTCATTTCTCCATGTTCCTAGAATTCCCATCTCCCAATTATGACTACAGTAAATTATCTATAAGAGACTCCGCTTCTGTCCCCTTTCAAATTGTCCCAGTAAGAGGGAGACACCAATACCATTTAACCCACCAGCCGGCTCTTCACTGTAGACAAGTTTGAACTCTTAAAACACAATCTTTGGCTGGTGACATTTTTATTCCTTACTAACCAATTAAAAAAACATTTTTTTCCCCTTAGCACACTCCAAAACTCCCTGGATGTTCAAGAGGAGGCTTTTTCTTTTCTCCCCCTGAAACTTCCATAGATAACCAGGATGCTGAAAGATAAGCTGTCACTTAATCTGGTCCTGCAAAGCACATTTACTATAAGAAGAAGAAATTAACTTTTAGCTGATAGCAAAGTTGTCCCATTCATTCTCATGAGACAGATTATCATCTCGGTACTGGAAAAAAATTCGTATCCGTGGTAGAAAATAAAGAGAAAAAGTCAGAGTTGCAGAAAACTTCCCCAGATTCATTAAAGAAGAACATAGATTAATCAGAGTATCTAAAAATAACCATAAATATGCAATAATTTGTTGTTTTGTGTGTTTAATATTTGTTTCTAATGTGTCTTGGATTTTCCTTAGGGATGCATTAAAACATGCTCTTTTTTCTCCCAGAGAAAGAAATAGCAAGCATCAGAACTTTAATTTGTAGTTTGGTTTGATTTTTGCAATGAAGGAAAATTACTGATCCAGCTTTATGGGCTATTACGTCAATTTCACTATTATCTTCAAATTATTTTGAATACTTAAAATAAGCATTCAATAGAACAATATTTTATGTAATTAAAAAAATTAAGATGGGCAGCATCCTCCTATTTTTATTTCTGCCAATAATCGTAGGTTGCATTGACGGAGAGATAGAATCAAGATCACGTTAAGTACCGCTTTATAAAACCTTAGTAAGATCACACTTAGAATACTGCATCCAGTTTTGGTCACCATATTATAAAAAAGGTGTTGAATCTCTGGAAAGAGTGCAGAAAAGAGAAACAAAGATGATTAGGGGGCTGGAGGCTAAAGCAAATGAAAAACAGTTGCAGGAATTGGGTATGTCTAATTTTGTGAAAAGAGAGACCAGGGGTGACATGAGAGCAGTGCTCCAATATTTGAGGGGCTGCCATAAAGAAGAGAGGATCAACCTATTTTCCAAAGCACCAGAAGGCAAAACAAGAAGCATATTAACCAAGGAGAGAAGCAACCCAGTACTAAGAAATTTCCTAACAGTGAAAACAATTAACTAGTGGGACAGGTTGCCTTCAGAAACTGGGTATTGCATCACTGGAGGCTTTTAAGAAGAGACTGGACAAGCTGCTTATCTGGAATGGTATAGGGTCTCCTGCTTGAGCAGACGGTTGGACTAGAAGACCTCCAAGGTCCCTTCCAACTCTGTTATTCTGTTCTGTTCTGTTCTCCAGCTCCTAAAATTTCTCTGTCCTTGAGTTTGGCTTAGATATGGAAACAGTGCTTCAGATCCTTATTTATTGGATACATCTCATCTGAAAATTTTCATTGTTTCCCTTACTTTTCCAGTTATGGGAAAGCTAGATTATTACTGAATTACTAATAGGTTGTTACTGGTTATCTATTATTTAATATCCAGCAACGAAAAATTTAAGTTAAGAAAAGGTTCACAGTAGCAAGAGTAAGACCACAGTGTCTTTCAAATGTCATACTGTTGATTTCTCAAGTATAATACAGTCTGCTTGTTTTCTGTTCACACTGCTCGAGTCTGTCCTAAAATTTTTGGCATAAGCATTAGATCCTCCCATGCTATGTAGCATATTGGGCAGCAATTTCAGTTTGGGGCAAGTACATCAGCATCTTCCCATGTGATGTTTAAAATGCTCAAGTTGTCTTATGAATATTCTTCGCCCTGTATTTCAAGCGTATAATCCTCTTGGTCATTTGGCACCAGGGGCATCCATCTCACTGTCGTCTTGGGAATTAAATTCTCCATACGGAGTATATGACCTGCAAGTTGGAGTCTCCTGCGTGTGACTATGCTATATAATTTGCAGGAGAAACTCTTTTGGAGCACTTCTTCATGGTCAAAATAGCGAATCTTTAGGATTCAACGAAGGCATCTTCGTTGGAAGATGTCAAGTTTTTTGTTAATACTCGCTGATGCCTTCTGGGTCTCACTGGCATGAATAGTTGTCGGGATCACGATAGAGGCAAGCAAATGGAATTTGTATCATTTTTATGGTCCTAGAAATGGCTCAACAATTTTAAGTACAGAAATGTTTAAATTAATTTTGTATTATTTTATAAAGCCGCTCTTCTGGTAATGTTTGTGACCTATGCAAACAAACCCAACACCCACAATTGGAGAAAGAGAGAAAGACTTCATTGGTATTATATAAGTTATCATAGCAAACATTGTTTTCCAGTGGATTATTAAAAACAACATTAAATTAAATCCAAACGTGGCTATGTTGTCCTAATTTTGTAATTACTCTTAAGGCAAGCTCGGGGTCAGAAAACTGTGTGCAAGGTTTTGAACTGTGGCGTTCAAAACAACTGTCTTGTTCTCCAGACAGTTCTCAAGAGATGACGAACAACAAACCAAAATGATTGCAAAGAGATGGAAGACAAAAATGGTTGTTGGAATTCAAGTCAATATCTTGACAATGAATCAGAGGGCAGTCTTGGGTTAGATTCAGGATGCAGCTAGAATTCCCAAAGCTGGTGAAACAGGCAGTGATTGTTCACCCATTTTTGAAGATGTATCTGCCCAGTAAAATTGCACCATCTCAAACTCACTCCCTTGCTTTAGAACCCATTTGATTTGGTAGCCACACACAAGAAGGCTCATGTAAATTGATACTTACAAATAGACTTTTTTTCTGCATTCCCAAAGAGAATTTTTTTTATTAAATAAAAGAATACAAGTAATAAGCCTATAATTTTCAAACAAAATTACACCAGCTTTTCTAAGTAAATTTTTTTACAAATATATAACATTGCAGTTCTTAGCTAAATTTCTGAGGAGAGAGGTTTTAGATTGGAAGCATAATTCCCAGCTTAATTGGATCTTGCAGCAGTTGTGTTCTCTTGAGTGCTGTTGAGATTTATTTGGCAAATTCTATTTGTGTATACATAGAGGAAAGTTTTCAATCTTAAGGTGAATTGCTCTGCAAGTTACAGTGTAGTAAATCTTGAGTTAACATGTTTTTCTTTGCAATCTTTCATCTGTTTCTTTAAACATTGATACATCATGCCACTCTTAAAGCAAAGCATAACCGATTATTATAATTTTTAATACAATGCACTGAGTTTAATGAAGAACACACTTGAATTGATTTTCACTTGTTTCTTACCTTTGCGTTTTTGATGTACGAATGTGAAAGATTATAATTGTAAGTTATATGTCTTTTTTTTTTTAAAGAAGAAGTTTTAAATGAGTTCATAAGATTTCCAGGACTGTTTCTTGTCACTTCTCCATCAGCTCTCAGTCCATTTAATCCAAGCTTCTCAGCTGTATGACTCCAGCTCCTGTTGTGAGTGATCGGCCTGCTTGAGTGCTCTCAGCTTCTCCTGTCACATCACATTTGCATAAAAGAGGACAGATAACCAAATTTGAGTGCACAAATGAAAATGCTAAGCGCCAAACCTGTCACAGTTGTTGTTCAACTAATTGTGAAAAATTTGATTTGCTAGCTTTTTGCTGTTCATCATGCAGGCCCCCATCTCAAATTTGCTGAAGCTTTCTGCTACTGTGCATGTACCTTTTAAACTATATGCACAAGCTGGTCGCCCAAGGGATTACTTACCTCTCCTACTAGCTTTTAATGTTGCCTCATCTACTTGACTAAATTAGGCCACCATGGCAAACAAACACATAATTAAAAACCTGGTAAGACAACTGCAGACACATCCTCTTAAATTGATTTTCCCCCCTTTTGTAGTTGTTTGCTGAAATCCAGTTGCTTCTCTTCTTCCCCCCCCTCACTCCTCTCTCTTATATTATTTTGATATAAATGGATTGTTTTCCGTCTGTGAATTTATTTTGAATTCAAATTGGCTTGACTTTATAGATTATTTTCTATAGAAGTGTGACAGATCTCTTTAAAGCTTTAAATCTCTCATCTCCAAAATGTTTTCTATGAAAAATACAGCATAAAATTGTTATGAGTCTGCAAATTTCCATGTGGTGGTACTATTTTATTGATATATTAGTGCTACTTTCACTCATAGTAAGCTAAAAGAGATCACTACCAATCTGCTTCTTTGAGCAAACTTTAAGGAATGCTGTTTTCACATTGCTATATTAGATAATCAGAGTATTCTTTACACCTTCCTCAGGAAATATAATAAAACAACATTCACAAGCCAAAGAAGGCTTAGAAATATATTCAGAAGAATGCAAGTTGAAACTCTTTCAGTTGGTCATATCACATTTTAATTGAGCTAATTATATGAACTGAATCTATTGGACATGTATGTATGAAACGTATGAATAATATTCTATCTGTAATTGCTGATTATTCACACGTGCAAGTTATCACTTTTAAATATGCTTGGTTAGTAATGGAATGTACACTAGATATATGAAGCAGGTTACATCCTGCCCCTTATTTATCTTGATAGCCTACTCATCTTATTTATTCTTTTTCTCAATTATTCTGGACTTTGTTTCTCTCTTTACACAAGCATCTACATTATATAATCAAGGTATGTCCCCAGCCACATAAGTATTATATATATATATATTAAAAATACTTCAGTATACTATTTAATAATTATTTAATTAAATTCACCCTTCTTTTTCCATCAATGGCTTATTTGTATTATATTATGCGACAAAGCTCTTGACAAAACTAGCAATAAAAATAATTTAAAAAGCATAATATTGTTAATTAGACAGTGTCAATAAATACATATTCAGAAAAAATCCATGCAGCATCAAAACAATGTAAATAAACTGCCCTAATCTAATAGTTTAACATTAAGCAGAATAAATCTGAGTACTGAATATTGAAATATAAATATATCACATTGAGACCAAATTAATCTCAACTCCCTCAAGGCATTATTAGGGTTTCCACAATTAACCTGGAAACAGATTTGCAACTACACTTCTTACAGAAAGCTTCATTTTACTATTCACTTTGAATTGATTTATTAATGAAATGAGAGAAATTGCTGCTTATTTTTGATAATCTCAAATATGTATTATCTAAAATATTTCTCATCTATTGCATATGACCAGAAAATTCAAACAATTTTTCTCAACAGCTTTAGCTGCTTTTTGTGATTATATTTTTAAAGGAAAAAGATCACTGGATCTTAATCTCTGGTTTCAGTAGTAACAGATGCTGGCATGTTTTTATTTGAAAATCTTATATGGAGAAATTTTATAATTACCATCTATCACATAACGATTCAGAAGGTAGAAGTACTGCTTACAGTGATTCACAGTGACTGAGAATGATATCTTAGCAAATAAATGACAAATCAGTTTTATGAGAAGATCCTAAAAACTGAAACTATTTGTGGCCAATTATTCAGCCATCTGTTTGTTTTGTCTTTCTCTGCAGTCATCTGCAAATATAAAAGCATCTCCAATCTAATTTTGCATTCAAAAGCATATTTTGATAGATGTTTTGAATTTGGAATCACAACAAAATATTAAGAAAATATAGAACCTATTGGAAAATTAAGCTTCTTGCCTTCAGAAGACATGGATTATGTGTGTCTTGATTCCCAGAAAAAGATTGCTTTAATCATATTATCTCCTATTTTGACAGACTGGCAGTATCTGCCTGTAGATTTTAATA
The DNA here is from genome assembly GCA_023970755.1 of Azemiops feae. Classification (NCBI taxonomy): domain Eukaryota; kingdom Metazoa; phylum Chordata; class Lepidosauria; order Squamata; family Viperidae; genus Azemiops; species Azemiops feae. The sequence goes on from JALGBA010001429.1 coordinate 335,110, forward strand.
AAGCAAAACAGTATGTATTAAATGAAATGGATGATAAATCTCCAGTTTTCTCTTTACTGAATTTTTGGGGCTTCTTGTATTTTTTGACAAAATCAAGTTTATTTGGGGTCTTTAAATAAAATAAATATAGATTAATGATTTTATTATTATTATTGATTAGATTTCCATCTCACCTTTATAAATAACTCAAAGCAGCGAACATACTGTACATAATTTCTGTTTTAATTGTTTTTACTGCTTTTAAAGTGCTTTTTATTGTTTATATATTTTTGAAATTATAAGCGACCCAGAGTCATTGATTTGGATAGGCGTCTATAGAAATTGAGTAACTAAATAAATAATATTCCTTCCTCTTTCTCTTTTTTCCCATAACAACAGCCCTGTGAAGTCAGTTGGGTTGAGAGAGAGGGACTGGCTCAAAGTCACCCAGCTGGCTTTCATGGTTAAGGTGGGACTAGTTAAAACTAAGAATTTAAAAAAATATTTATTTTACTTTGGAAGGGTCTTGAGGATCACCAGGACCTGCCAGACCATACTTTTTAAGTACGATGCTATAGGGCCGTGGTGGCAAACCTATGGCATGGGTGCCAGAGGTGGCACGCAGAGCCCTCTCTGTGGGCATGCGCACCATCGCCCCAGTCCTAGGCCTTCAGCTGGGTTTTATAAAACCTTTTTGCTTTAGGCCTCCGCCACCGTGTGCAAAAAAAAAAAAGGTTCAATGAATCAATCAATTTCAACTTCTCGCGGGAAAAAAAAGATCTCACAAAGTTGGAATTGATTGATTGAACTTTTTAGTCCCACCCAGTCTGCCGTTATCACCAAAGCCACGCCCACCGAATGGGCCATGCTCACCCAATGGGCCACACCCACCCAATGGGCCACGCCCACCCGGCACCAGACGATACATAAGTGGGTTTTGGGTTGCAGTTTGGGCACTCGGTCTCTAAAAGGTTCGCCATCACTGCTATAGGGCATGGGTAGGCAACCTCTGCTCTTTTATGACTCATGGACTTCAACTCCTAGAATTCGTGAGTCAGCATAGCTGACTCAGGAATTCTGGGAGTTGAAGTCCATGAGTCATAAAAGAGCCGAGATTACCTACCCCTGCTATAGAGAATATGCAATGTTAGAGGAAAACGTGTCTCTTCCCTATTAATTCAAAACCCATGGTTAAATGAAAGAACTTAATTAAAATAGAGATATTATACCTATAAGGGCTGATTTTTTAATTGTCTTTCAGAGACAGGCGATGCCATCATTTGAGCTGCATGTGCACCCATTTTTTCCAGCTCGGGTAGTAGGATTTTGGTTTCCATAATGAACTGAGTTCCTGAAGGCTAATGAATCAGGTGTACCTTTAGATGGACTCTATTTTTTTCTTGTCCAGAGTGTGAAATTGTCTCTCAGAATGTTTGTACAGAAGTGACATAAGATATGTACCACGTCTAGCAATCTATTTAATTTTTGAACAAATATTAGTGGGCAACTGTTTTGTTCCGTTCCCTTAGGTCCCAAGCCTGCAGCTTCCTCTTACCCTCCGATTAGACAACTATTGACATTTGATTAACAGCAGTCCTTTCTCTCGCTTCCATTAGTACCTCTGTGCGTTGTGCTGGGATTTTTCTCATTTGCCCCTGTCCACTTGCGCAAATATTCTCCTCCCCAATGCTTACTCTCTCTGACTGTGTATGAAAACAGAAAACCTCCACACACATGCAGCTTGATTGCTACGATTGCTATGATTGATTCTTTGTTAGAAATCTACTCACTGTTGGAACTCTCTTTACTGGTTAAAAACTTGGAAGTTCCACTAAATTGCATTGAAGTTTTGCTTGCTTGCAACTAGCTCCTCGTTAAGCCGATCAGAAACTTGGTCCAACTGACTAGATAAAAAATGGTAACATGACAGTTTTGTTAGGAAATACAGGTAATCCTCGACTTCAGTTCGTTTAATGGTGATTCAAAGTTACAATGGCACTGGAAAAAAGTGACTTATGATCGTATTTCATACTTACGACCGACCGTTGCAGCATCCCCGTGATCATGTGATCAAAATTTGGACGCTTGGCAACTGACATGTATTTATGACAATTGCAGTGTCCTGAGATTATGTGATCACTTTTTGCGACCTTCTTAACAATGTGGAAGCCAGATTCTCCATTGGTGAATCTGGTGAACCGCCACCATGTTACTAACTTAACGACTGTAGTGATTCACTTCACAAAATTTGTATGGAAATTTGTACGAACAGTCACTGACCAGAATGCATCAGAATGTCATTGTGCTGGTGTTCTACTTGTAGAATAAAGCTTGACCATTTCTCTCCTGCTATAACCCTGTGTGCTTAATGTGCTGTTATGATGGGTGTTGTAACTTGGGGGGAAGCAATTGGTGGAAAAACAAAAAGTGGAAGTAGTTTTGCTCACACTAAAGCTCAGATAAATCCATAATCTTACCTGGCATTCTCAATATTAATTACAACATAAATATTTGGCCAACCGTAGACTGGATTCCAAGGGTTGAATCTACATTGAGTTAGCTGAGCTAAATTGGAATTAACAACTCATGCGAACCTTGCCCTAGTTATTTCGAAGACTTCTATATTCAAATAACTTAAACTACACATAGTCCTCGACTTACAAACATTCATATAGTGACTGTTCGAAATTACAAAGGCACTGAAAAGTTACTTATGACCGTTTTTCCACACAAGGGTCGTTACATGATCAACATTTGGATGCTTGGTAACTGGCATGCATTTATGACGGTTGCAGTGTCCTGGGGTCATGTGATCACCTTTTGCGACCTGACAAGCAAAGTCAATGGGGAAGCCAGGTTCACTTTTAAGTTTTGTTGCTAACTCAACAACTGCAGTGATTCACTTAACAACTCTGATAAAGGTCTTAAAAGGGGGCAAAATTCACTTAACAACTGTCTCGCTTAGCAGTGGAAATTTCGGGCTCAACTGTGGTCATAGGTTGAGGACTTTCTGTACCAGAGAGGTTTTATTGATGTGCTATCACGAATTAACACTTAACTCAAGAAAGATTTTTCTGAAAAAGAAGAGGGGCTTCTACAGACAATCCAATTCCCATTAGAAGTTCTGAGATCTTGGCACTCCAACAGACATCAGATCTTCCACTTCAGGAAGTCTTACTGGGTCTTAATAATTTTCTTAATAACTCTTCAGACTCCGCTGAGTGGATAGTTTTCTTTCCTCATCCTACAATTCTCCTGATGGCAGCGGATCTGATGGGAATCTGCTGTTGTAGGAACAACCAGTTGGTTGCTAGAAAACCTTTTGGGAAGTACAAACACATGGTAAAGAATCTATTCAAAAATCAGGAAGAGACTTAGCTACAAACAGTAAGCCACCCCCCCAAAAAAAATAATAATGGAAGGGATGTTGCATCTTCTGCGTTAGTTTGAGAACATCATAATGCTAACTCATTAGCTCATGTGGGTTGGTGTGGGCTTCAAAAATATGGCATAACTCAGATACCAAAATTATGAAGTGATAATCCAGTTATTGGATAAGTCACAAAACCTTTACATTTTTAATTTAGTACACATATTCATAGAGGCTGCTGTCACAAAGATTTATATAAAAACTTATACAGTGATCTGGGCTTACACTGAATTTATTTGAAGAGAGAATTTTATTAAGCGTCCTGTTTGAAGGGATATAAAACTTGTATGAATACAAAAGATTGTGTTCATAACAAGGATCCTTTTGTAAAAGTTAAACTTTGCAAGGTTTCTTTGTTTCAAGTTTTGCTAAATTTGCCAAATTCCCATTTTTTAATAGTACCTTTAAAAATCTTGAACTAACTTCATGATTCCCTTGTTAATCACAGCTGTCGATTAAATGCTACACTGTAAGTAAGGATAGTAAAATCAATTTCTCTTTATTTAAACCTGTCCCATTTTTGTCAGTTGGGAGAGCTAAATAATAGGCCATAGACCCAAAGCTTTCCAGCTTTCACAAAATGCAATTCAAAAATGAATGAGCCTCAGATTAAAAAAGGTAAATAAAAATGTATTTGTGCTCTTCTTAATTGAGGCAAATGCATCCATTTCTTGGAGTTAATATATACATAGATTGGGGTGAATGCTGACCAACAGAATCTCAGGATGATTTGGAAGAATTCAAGCTTTTTACAGTGGACGTGGTTGCATCACAGAGACACTCAGCAACAAAATAATAGCGATAGCAATAGCACTTAGACTTATATATTGCCCCATAGTGGTTTACAGCACTCCCAGGACTGTTTACAGCAAGGGGGTCAAACTCAATTTCATTGAGGGCCACATCAGCATATGCCCACTGGGTGGCCGTAGCTGGCATGGGCATGGCCTACTGGGTGAGCGTGGCCAGCTCGACGTCACTTGCGTCAGGGATGCCTGTGCGGGCCTGGGCAGGACTGGGGCGGATCCGAGGGTCTCCGGCGGAGGGGTGGGTGGGACCGGGACGAGCACCAGGGCATGGTCCACTGGAGGAGCCTCCCCGTCCCTCTTAGGCTGTGTGGGGCGGGGGCCTGGACAATGGCATGGACTGCCCGGAGCCTGGGCAGAGGAGGTCAAGCGCCCAGCCCGGCCCTTGAGCTCTCACAGCACCGGGGCCCCACAGCCTTGCCTAGCCCAGCTACAGTTCCCCAAGGAGGCGCCCAGCTGCGCTTACCTCCTCGAGGCTGCTGCTGCTGTGCTCGCTCTCCTTGGCCAGGTTGCTCATGGTGGATACAGGAGGGCAAAGTGCGTGGGTCAGAGGGAGGCCCACTCCCTCTCCATGCAAGGAGACCTGGCTTTGTAACCAAAGCATCCTCAGCAATAGGATGGGAGACCACCAGGGGATGGCGAAAGGGCAACAGGGCTGCTGGTGGCCAAGTGCTAAGGTAGGACTTCCCTCAGGCCCTCCCTCCCTCTCATTCCAATCTTCCCTTCCTTCCTGTTTCCCTTCCCTCCCTCCTCCTCTCTGTGCCCAGGAAGGGACGAGGGGAGGGGGAGAGGTTGGCAGCGCTTCTCTCAAAGAATAACAGAATTGGAAGAGACCTTTGAGGTCTTCTAGTCCAACCCCCTTCTCAAGCAGGGAATCTATACCATTCCAGACAATGGAATATCCAATCACTTCTTAAAAGCCTCCAGTGATGGAGCATCCATAACTTCTGAAGGCAAGCCTTTTTCACTGGTTAGTTGTTTTCACAAGTCCTTAGTTCTAAGCTGGTTTTCTTCTTGATTAGTTTCCATCTATTATTGCCTTCTGATGCTTTGGAAAATAGGTTGACCTCTTCTTCTCTGTGGCAGCCCATCAGATATTGGAACACTGCTATCATGTCACCACCCCTAGTCCTTTTCACTAAGCTAGACATACCCAATTCCCACAAACGTTTGTCATATGTTTTAGCCTCCAGCCCCGTAATCATCTTTGTTTACCATCCATTTAGACCAGATGGTCCCCCTGGTTTATAGAGCAGGGCCTTCTCAGAGACAGCACCCCAATTATAGAACTTTCTCCCAAGGAAAATATGAACAGTGTATCCCTCACCCGTTTAGAGGCAACTCCAAACACACTGTTCAGCCAGGCATATGTAAAACAATAACACATTTTAGGGTCAAACAGCACTAAGTAAATTGCTACTAATATTTTTCTTTCTTAAAATACACACTTTTAATATTGTTTTAAGCAGTGCTGGTGATGCTTTGCAATAGCTGTCTTTGAGAGTTTTCTTGTAAACCACCCTGGATTTCTCCGAAACATTTAATTTCGAATTAGACGTTGATTTAATAAATTAGGCAGAAGAAACAAATGTTTAAATACATCTAAATCCCACAGACCTACTGCCTCCTAGGTGCATGCTGCAGAGAAAATAAGGCATTCCGTTTCTAGCCAGCATAGCCACAGGATGATGGGAACTGTGGTCCATGACACGCAAAAGACATTAGTTCGGGTAAGGCTAGATTAAATTATAAAAGAGCAAATGAGGGGAAGTAGAAGCAAGAAACACTTTCCACGTCTCTCTCTCTCTCACACACACACACACAGAGACACAGACACATTATCAAGTTTGTAGTGCAAGCTTCTATTTGCAATTAGTAGTGCAGTTCCTCAAGGACTTTATTGTATTGTTCAAACAGAGAGAGGGTTCTCTTCACAAGCAATCCAATGGACGATTGAGGGACCCTGTCTGAAGTAGCAGTCTGGTTTGAATCCAGCAATGCCAAAGGGCAAACAAGCTCCAGCACTCTGCTCAGGTTTGAGCCACAGGACAAGGCCAGAAAAGCAGGAACTGAGGAACCTCAAGTTACCACCTTCTGAACCATCTTATGGAACTGGCTTGGTCCCCTAACCTCAAAAACATAGGCCAGGGGTAGGCAACCTTGACTCTTTTATGACTCGTGGACTTCAACTCGTGGATTTGAAGTCCACGAGTCATAAAAGAGCCAAGGTTGCCTACCCCTGACATAGGCAACGTTTTCAGAGGAACCTCTCAAAAAGAGAGAGGGCTTCATACTATCCTAATGTGAACTGTCAAAAGGAACTAATATTCTGTCGGATGGAAGGAAGCAAAGCTTTCTCCCTCTTTGAGGAAAGATGCCAGGTTGGTCTTCCATCTGGCATCATGTTCCTGAGGGTGAGAAGTTGTAACCTTCCTTATTCCTTTGGCCAGAATGTAAGTTTGGTGAGCTTTTAAGGCTTTCTTTAAAAAGCTAGCCAGCTACAATGGAGGTGGCATGTGAAGAGGGATAAAGAGACCAATTAACCAATTTTTCTTGTCTATTCTCACAAACCCAGACATGTTCTGTACAATCCCCAGTTTTGATGTATTATTTTAATTAATCCAAGTTTCTGATTTCTGGGGGGAGAAAAAGCAGGTTAGCAAATGTAACAATGCTCGGGAGTTTCTTCATCGTAAAAGACACATAATTTCAACCATTTAATAAGGTAGATTTATTCTGGGTAGTTTAGTTTGCCCATGCACTCAAACAACCCTCCCCAAAGACAACATTAAAAATGTGATTAGTTAGCTGCCATCAATAACACAAAATAGAAAAACACTCTCTGAAGGGACAGCTTTGTGGAGGGCACTGCACAGTGTGTAGTAAAAATATATGGCCTAATAAGTTTACATTTGCAGGCTCATTTGTTAAAACTCTTGAATTTCTAATTTGTGTCGGAAAGATAAATGGATGGCGCCTCGGTAAAGTGTGAGATTAATACTGATAGATGGGGATTCGGTTTTTTGCTAGGCTCTGACTTCCATGCAACCCAGTAGGCAGTTTAGGGGGAGAACCAGATGTAAATAAAAAGGATGGGCATTATTTACATTGGTCAAGACCAATTACTTGGGAAATTTTCTTTGCAACTTTATAACAGCAATGGAAATTATTTTAGAGCATTTGATAATCAAACATTTGGCCAGCATGAATTCCACTAAAAGGGTTGACAGTCTTCTTCTTCTTCTTCTTCTTCTTCTTCTTCTTCTTCTTCTTCTTCTTCTTCTTCTTCTTCTTCTTCTTCTTCTTCTTCTTCTTCTTCTCTTCTTCTTCTTCTTCTTCTTCTTCTTCTTCTTCTTCTTCTTCTTCTTCTTCTTCTTCTTCTTCTTCTTCTTCTTCTTCTTCTTCTTCTCCTCCTCCTCCTCCTCCTCCTCCTCCTCCTCCTCCTCCTCCTCCTCCTCCTCCTCCTCCTCCTCCTCCTCCTCCTCCTCCTCCTCTCCTCCTCCTCCTCCTCCTCCTCCTCCTCCTCCTCCTCCTCCTCCTCCTCCTCCTCCTCCTCCTCCTCCTCCTCCTCCTCCCTCCCCCTTCCCCTTCTTCCTCTTGTCCTTCTCAAGAACCTGAGGTAGGAAGATGTTCTAGTGTTGATGGTGTTAAAAATATTGTTACAAGATGTAAGCTGTTCCAGCAAAGCTGCCTTTCACAGTTGACTGATGGTGATTTTGTCAATGCCAGTGGTGTTCAAGTGGTGCTCCTGGTGTTTTGGAATTGTACTCAAAATGGTTAATACTATTGATATTATTAGTATTATTTTTTTGTTTGGCACAGTCATTCTTCATATTTTGTGATTTTCTTCACTTTGTCTTCTCCTTTGCTGTTGCCAGGTGTTGTAACATCTACTTTCCATACACTTGTCTTTCCTATCAACAATTGTTAAATCTGGGGCATTGTTATTATTTTGAGGGTTAAATGCTCTTTTGGAATATTTTTGTAGGGAAAATATAGAGCAGGACCAGAAACATAACATACTTAAAATAAGTCCAATTATGTTTAATCTCTTGATCAATAGATGTAACTAAAAGAATACATGAGTCTTAAGCCCACATGTTGCCTTTTAAATATAGTGAATTATAGGAAATACACTAAATGAAGGACTACATACACTGTTTATAGATTTTTTTTTGTCATAATACTACTACGAATACTAGTATCCTAATCTTTTTCTGTTGGGTTCAGGAAGCTATCTTCCTACCACTGAATATACATTAAACTGAGAACAATTATTCATCAAGATTAATAATAATGTGAATTCATATCTTTCCAATCTAAAGCCAATGTCCTGTGTTATATTGATTTTCTACAGAAAACTATGGAAAGGAAGCTTAATGTCTAGCTTAATGAAGAGAAAGACTAGGGGTGACATAATAGTTGTGTTCCAATATCTCAGGGATTGCCACAAACAAGAGGGGGTCAAGCTATTCTCCAAAGCACCTGAGGGCAGGACAAGAAGCAACAGATGGAAACTAATCAAAGAGAGAAGCAACCTAGAACTAAGGAGAAATTTCCTGACAGTTAGAACAATTAATCAGTGGAACAACCTGCCTCCAGAAGCTATGAATGCTCCAACACTGGAAGTTTTTAAGAAGAGATTGGGCAACCATTTGTCTGAAATGGTATAGGGTTTCCTGCCTGAGCAGGGGGTTGGACTAGAAGACCTCCAAGATGCCTTCCAACTCTGTTGTTGTTGTTGTTATTGTTGTTGTTGTTATTATTATTATTATTAGTGACCAATGGTAATTATACAAAAGACAGAATGAAGTAAATTTATTTCATTTCTTGAACCTGCTTATGGATTTCTGATAGCTGCATTACTCAACAAGAGAGTTTTGGTTAAGTACTTTGTGTGCTTTCAGGCAAGATATTTTTTTTATAATGTACTCACTCTATTTCTTTCACATAATGTTATGTATGGTCCAGTTAACACTTTATGTTGATGATCCATATGACAATCTTATATTTGTATTTCTTTTATTTTTCTTTCAGAGAAGAAGACAGTATCGCAGTATGTGGAAGTACCCATTTTTCTGTATAAGAATTCCACTACTTTTAGGTCAGAGCTGGCAAAACAAAATTCTACAGCAATTTTTATTTAAATGTGCCCAATCAAAGTATCAGGAAGCATTGTGCAAATATTTATGACATCCAGGTTTCAGAATAAAATATTTAAGTGTAGTAGAAGGGGGACCTAATTTTTAGAGTTTGGATTATAAAGGAAGATTTATTCCCAATGTAACTACAAGTTTGTCCATTTAAAACAGATGGTATAAAATCCTTTTGTCTGGTGCACCTATACAAAAAGTATACTTAATTTTTATCTTTAAAAAGATAGGGGGGGCTGAAGGCTAAAACGTCCAAAGAATGGTTGCTGGAATTAGGTATGTCTAGTTTCATGAAAAGGACTAGGGGTGGCATGACAGCAATGTTCCAATATCTCAGGGGTTGCCACAAAGAAGAGGGAGTCAAGCTATTCTCCAAAGCACTTGAAGGCAGGACAAGAAGCAATGAATAGAAACTAATCGAGGAGAATCTAGAACTAAGGATAAATTTCCTGACAGTGAGAAGAAATAATCAGTGGAACGACTTGCCTCCAGAAGTTGTGGATGATCCAACACCGGAGGTTTTTAAGAAGAGATTTGACAATCATTTGTCTGAAATGGTATAGGGTTTCCTGCCTGACCTCCAAGGTCCCTTCCAACTCTGTTATTCTGTTATTTTTTACAAATTGCGTTCTAAAAAAAATATGATGGGGTTTGGGATTTTGGGGGGTTCTAAAGGAATATATCAGGATTTTTTCCTTAAAATTGATGCAAGGAATAGTTTATAGCAAAGTTTCCTGAATTAATCATATTTTGCCTCAACCCCCCCCCCCTCCTGTGTTATAGCTTACTACAGGTAGTCCTTGACTTATGAATACAACTGAGCCCCAAATTTCTATTGCTAAGTGAGATATTTTTTGAGTGAGTTTTGCCCCATTTTATGACCTTTCTTGCCACAGCTGTTAAGTGAATCACTGCCGTTGTAAAATTAGTAACACGGTGTCATGGTTCCGACAGATGAAACTCTTCAAAGAACTTCGAGGCATTGTTTACCTTAAAGAATCTTTATTTGAGAAGCATAGCATCGGCACTAAACAAAATTGAAGCCAAAAACTGGATTCCCCTCCCCTGAGCACATAGTATCAAAGCACAATTCCCTCCTCCAATTAACGGTCATAAATCACATACTCCAATTAGTTTGAAATGCAGGCTCTCCCTCCATTTCTCCAGCCCGCCAATTCTTATCATCTCTTATTTCAATAACCTTGGTTCACACACTAGGTCCAGTATTGTTATGTCTATCTAAACTTTCATGCACAATCCTCCCCCCCAGCATCATCTAACTCTAAAAGTAAAACATAAGAAGAAAATGGTTGCATCTCTAACTGTTGTCAAAGCAAAAACATCTGATGTTAGCAGCTGTTAACACGGCTGTTAAGTGAATCTAGCTTCCCCGTTGATTTTGCTTGTCAGAAGGTCGCAAAAGGTGATCACATGACCTTGGGACACAGAAACCACCAGAAATGTGAGTCAGTTGCCAAGCATCTGAATTTTGATCATGTGACCATGGGGTTGTGTGAAAAATGGGTCATAAGTCACTTTTTTTAGTGCTGTTATGACTTCAAACAGTCACTAAGGCAGGGGTAGGCGACCTTGGCTCTTTTATGACTCGTGGACTTCAACTCCCAGAATTCCTGAGCCAGCATGGCTCAGCTTGGAAACCTCTCCCTTTCCCCTCAGTGTGGCTGGCTCAGGAATTCTGGGAGTTGAAGTCCACGAGTCATAAAAGCCTGGTCTAGGCCAGGGGTAGGCAACCTTGGCTCTTTTATGACTCGTAGACTTCAACTCCCAGAATTCCTGAGCCAGCATGGCTCAGCTTGGAAACCTCTCCCTTTCCCCTCAGCATGGCTGGCTCAGGAATTCTGGGAGTTGAAGTCCACGAGTCATAAAAGAGCCAAGATTGCCTACCTCTGCACTAAGGGAACTGTTGTAAGTCGGAAGACTACCTCTGTAGCAATGTTTTGGATTATCAGGGAACACAGTTTCAGCAGCATGAACTTGTACGTCATATTTTTTTGGAAAAAAAAATTAAAGAAGTATTTTTCCTTCAACTTAATTGACTTTTGTTTTAAAATTAAATTGGCTAAACACTTCAGTAAATTAAACATTGGGATTCTGTTCTATGGATGACACTCAACTGGATCAAATCCTAATTTTAACTGTCTTAAATGAATGTACAAATCAGAATTTTTCACCCACATTTTTTCATGTATTTTTAATAGAATATGTAATTTCTGTGCCTCCATCTGTTGCAAGGCAATGTGGATATCTGGTTACAAAATACAGTATACAATGATGGATGCTTCGGCGTTGGGGATGGGCCCAAATGAGAAGAACATCCTTGTAATGGAAAGGACAAACTGACTCCATAATTGACCATTGGATCAAGAGCCAGTTGATAATTCTGCAGCACAACTTTCCATTTAGCTAAGAAAGAAGGAACACTCTGATCTCAGGCAGGACCCAAAGCATCTCTTCATCTTCTACTTTCGTCTTCAGTTTACTTTGTGTGTTTCCATATGTGTGAGTTACAAGCCTAGGGACAAAGCTTGTATTTATATCTTGAATTATATATAGCGCTTAGTCCATTTAAATGCTCTAGCAAAAATAATAATAATCTGCCTTTGTTTAATACTGTGCTAATGACACAGAATCAGAGATATAGGCTCAGATCTATCAGTATCAACCTTTTATATACCTGATGCCCTCTGACTTTTGACACATCCTCTTATCTAAAAATTAGCAGTAATAAATATTGGATGACTTGCCAATAAAAGAGAATACTTATAACTCAGGGTTGAAATGAAGGGTCTTTGGTGCTCTCTGAGCTTGGTTGTTTTCTTGCAGACATTATTTCACTATTACGCAACTAGGTAACATCATCAGCTCTGGTACTTTGGGTAATTTGGGTAATGAAACGCCTGCAAGAAAACGGCTAAGCTTGGGTGATTTGCTTCAAGGAAAAGGCAAACATTTCAGATCTACATATATAAGAGGTCCAAGTTGGCCCATTTTTGTGATGCAATAGCAGAAACTGAAAATAGGTATTTCAGGGGGCAGATTCTAGCATGTCTCTCTTGCTGCAACATTGTAGGTGGATTGACTCATTTGGCTTGGTGGTTTTCTACTCCGTACTAGAAAGCAAGAAATTTAAAACACTTAAGAAGTACCTTCTAAAAATACATATAAAAAAACAAAGAAACCTTATAGGCTTATTGGATGCTATGTATAAATGGATCTTGCCGTCTATAGGTAATTAAAGTGGAATTAACATGCCATACCATATAAAGTTCCATCTGAGGTTATCCTTGAATTCCATTCTGAAAAGAAAATTAATCCTAGTTCTTCCTTTGTGGTGCTCTTCTGCAATAAGTCTGAACAACTTTGCCTGGTAATCAATAAAACAATTAGTAAGCAAATAAAGGCCCATTCATAATATTGCTACCTCCAGTATGAATTTGGAAAAGCGCTACTATTAGGTTTTTATTCTTAAGAATGCTGAATGGAGATGTTGATACCCTCCAGGCAATGGTCACATTTGCCAGTATGTATGACTGCTCCTTAAAGAGTCTTTAAGGAACTTCCCTAAAACATTCTTCAGCTGCTTCACCACAGACTGGAATATCAGCCATAAAGCTGAAACACTTTAGAAAGAGAAGCATCCAGCATTTATAAAGTTAGAAACCTTAAGGAATAAACTGAGCATCTATATAATCTGAGTCCCATCCCTACCTGTTGGCACACTGACACCAATCTTTCCATTTAAGACCAACTAATAGATTGCCAGATTGTCCAATATTTGAGGGGCTATCACAAAAAAGAGAACAATCTATTCTCCTGAAGCAGGACAAGAAGCAATGGATGGAAACTAATCAAGGAGAGATCCAACCTAGATTTAAAGAGAAATTTCCTGACACGAGATCAATTAATCAGTGGAACAGCTTGCTTTCAGAAGTTGTGGGTGCTCTTATCACTGGAGTTTTTTAAACAAGAGATTGGACAGCCAATTGTCCAGAATCATATAGGGTCTTCGGCTTGAAAGTCTCTTCCAACTCTGTTACTCTATTCTGTTTTTTGTTCAACTTTCAAGTATTTGGATAGAGAGTTCTACCAAGTCATGTCATCCTGAAAGAACCAGTCTGCAGGGGACCCATTGTCACCCATGTCTCCTGTAGCAGATTACTGCCTTCACCACAGTGCATAGAATTAAAAAAAAAATGGGATGAAACTAAAATTTGGGAATTTCTGAGGGTGGTATGGCAATAATAGTGATCTCTCGAGGACAATAAAATTAATGTTTTAAATGTTAATGTCTCAGAAAAAAGGACAAAGTCATAAATACTGTGAAAGTGTTGGAAGACGTAAGGCTGACGTAAAGAGAAATATTAAACTGGTGTAACTGAAATAATTGGAAAAAAGTCATCATTGTTCCCTTCTACAGTGGAGAAGATAGCAAGAAACTGTGAAAGGATTGCTTTAAATGTATGTGGGAAGGTATATTGTAAAATTCATGTTTGATTGAAATGACATGAGAATTGAGGACACAGGAAAATTTGGGAGGAACAATCTGGCTTTTTAGAGAGAGTACAGACAAGATCATTGAAATTGAAAAAAAGAATGTTTATTATATACTTATTGATCTAGAGATAGCATATGGTAAGGCAAGTAGATCTGAATTATGGAATATTTTCCATGATTATAAAATGTGATGAGCGTGTGTGTGAATAAATGGAATGTTCAGCAAATGTTTAAATCCTAAGCAAGGAGTAGGCAAGGATATGTGATGTCCCCTTGATTATTTATTGTGTTTATAGTTAAATGTTCTGTATAAGGAGTGCTTGTGGTAATGCTAAAGTTATGTTGATTGGGACAATCAACAATCCAGCTGATGCTTTATTGTTGGCTAAGAACCCCAAAGATTTCTAAAAATGTTAAGTAGATTGTATGCAACTGATAGTGAATAAACTGAAAATTAATGGATCAAAGACCCAGGTTGATGTGTTAGGGAAACTGGAGAGAACAAATGCAAATCATACTGTATTTTATTGGTGAAAAATGTGAAGAGATGAATTTGTTTACTTTGATAGTGTGTATGTTTGGAAACGTGGATGAAAACATTTTAAGGACATGTAAATGTTTGATAGAAAATAATCTGTTTTGAGGAATGAAAAGAAGTAAAATGGCTCATTATGTATGCTTCTATCCACTATATAGAGTGGGTATGCCAAGATAGACATAAAACATATTATAATCAGTAATATAATTAATAATCAATATTCATAAAAGTGGGACCTGACTATTTAAGAAATATAAACAAAATAGATAGCATCAAGAATAAATGAATATGGACTAAATAAAAAAATGATTGTCCAGTGTGGGCAGTATAATACATGGTCTATATAGAGAGAAGGAATTATGATTAAATTTTTAAAAGGATGAAACTAACAGGATCCCCCCAAATAGAACAAAATAAGATATATGAAGAAGTACTGTATATGGCAGTGGTGGCGAACCTATGGCACGGGTGCCAGAGGCGGCACTCAGAGCCCTCTCTGTGGGCACGCGTGCTGTCGCCCCAGTCCTAGGCCTTCAGCTGGGTTTTATAAAACCTTTTCGCTTTAGGCCTCTGCCGCTGTATGCAAAAAAAAAAAAAAGGTTCAATCAGTCAATTTCAACTTCTTGCGAAAAAAAAAAGATCTTGCAAAGTTGGAATTGATTGATTGAACTTTTTAGTCCCACCCTGTCTGCTGTTACCACCGCAGCCACGCCCACCCAATTGGCCATGCCCACCCAATTGGCCACATCCAGCCAATGGGCCACACCCACCCGGCACTCGACGATGCATACGTGGGTTTTGGGTTGCAGTTTGGGCACTCAGTCTCTAAAAGGTTCGCCATCACTGGTATATGGGTTTCAAATAAGGATGGTTTGTAAGATTAGAAAGGAAGATAAGAGTTGTGATGGATATTTTTGGTATAAATTATTGTTTACTATTTTTCCTTTTCTTTACTCATATCTTTTAATTACTTTGGCTTACTATTTCTTATACTTCCCAGCATATCAAATAATAATATGGACCTCCACAAAAGAAATAATGTGTTTGCTATGTATGTATGCCACAAGTTTAAAGAAACTGATAAATGTGTACATTATCACCACTGAATACAGAATTCTATCTATTCTATAAAAAATAATGCAGCATTGAATATGAGCCAGTCTGGTGAGTGGGTAGGCTAGAAACGAGGAGACTGGAGTTCTAGTCCTGCTTTTGGCATGAAGTCAGCTGGGTGACCTTGGGCCAGTCACTCTCTCTCAGTCCTAAGAAGAAGGTTGTGACAAGTCACTTCTGAAAAGTCTTCCCAAGGCAGTCTCCGAGAATTGGACATGATTGAATGGGAAAAAAAACAACATTTTACACACATTCTAACCCACTCATTCTAGAGTAGTACTAGATTAGTATCGCACAATAGAGGAGTAATTTATTTTGAAAAGTGAAAATTAGGAGAATTAAAGGCGGGGGGGAGGGATGAAAATGGGGATTCAAAGAACTGAGATTTGACATGGAGATACTAAAAAGATCAGACAAGTAGAAGCATTTCAATTTTGCTTGGAGAGAGAGAGAGGAGAGAGAGAGAGAGAGAGAAAACAAGCCAAGATGAAATAGAAAAACAAAAGAATTTCCCATGCCAAAAGAGCTGTGGTAGATGACCACTTTAATGAGCTGCAATATCCTGGGAAGCAGCTGCCAAACAGAGTGAACAGCACTTGGCTCTGGGGATAAATAACCTAATATGGCATTAAGAAGCCTCCTATTTAAATTGTTCAAAATAGTAGTCCATTATCGGGACCATCCAAGAAAGAGGCATCTCCATGGAGATAACTAGCTTTTATAAAAACATACCATCTTGTGAAATCTCTTTGCCTCCCTTTTGATGATGATGATGATCTTTCCTAGCACAGTTTATTTTACCTAGTTAATGTACAGTAGTAATATTAGAGGCAGTTTGGTGTTGTAGTTAAGGGATGAGCCTAGAAACCAGAAGAACTTGAGTTCTACTCCCATGTTAGGCATAAAGCCAACTGGGTGATATACAGAATACAGAACAGCAGAGCTGGAAGGGATCTTGGAGGTCTCCTAGTCCAATAGCCTGCTCAGGTAGGAGACCCTATGCCATTCCAGAGAAGTTGCTGTCCAGTCTCTTCTTAAAAGCCTTCAGTGATGGAGCACCCATAACTTCTGAAGGCAAGCCATTCCACTGGATAATTGTTCTCACTGTTAGGAAATTTCTCCCTAATTCTAGGTTGTTCTCTCCTTGATTAGTTTCCATCCATTGTTTCTTGTCTTGTCTTCTGGTGCTTTGGAAAATAGATTGACCCCTTCCTCTTTGTGGCAGCCCCTCAAATATTGGAACACTGCTATGATGTCACTCCTAGTCCTTCTTTTCTCTAGACTAGCCATACCCAAATCCTGCAACCATTCTTCATATGTTTTAGTATCCAGGTCCTTAATCATCTTATTAGCTCTTCTGTGCAGGGACTGACTTGAAGTCTTCCCCAACCCCCATTGCCCAAAATGTAGTAATGTAGCTAGTGTAGAATTCGGGGAAAGATTTCTCCAATAAGTTCAGAAGGAAGCATGTTGCTTCTTTCTTCAACTATGATTGAAGCTGGGATACGTAGCTCCATAATCAGGATAACCTGCCTCGTACAACTTTATGTGCAACATTATTTCTGATCGATACAAATTATGTGCAAATGCATGATATGCTGTAGAAATAACTCAGCACTGGGATGTATATCTTTGAGTATGGTACAGATTCTAAATTAAACACATCCACAAATGAATAAATGATTCCATTTTTCTTTGTTGTGTCTACTAACCTATGCCCTCCAATGTCTATGGAGATTCTCAGCCATCCGGGTCATGGTTGCCCCAAAGGTGCTTTTTCAAAAGGCAACTGGATTTCCTTTGTTTTTCCTTGAAGACATTTCACTTCTCATCCAAGAAGCTTCTTGGATAAGAAGCGAAACATCTTCAAGGAAAAACAAAGAAAGTCCAGTTGCCTTTTGAAAAAGCACCTTTGGAACATGCCTCCAATCCTTTTTGGTGAGTTAAGAAGCTTTTGAAGAATATGGAGAATGTACGTAATATAAAATGTGACAAAGGAGAAAAAACCTCCCAGCGACGAAATTTCTCAAACTAATATATCCTAAAACATGTATCCAATTTTGATTGATCTCCCACCTTATATTAGTGTTATATCTCTATCTCATGCCAGGAAGGATTCCTGATCTTCTATTGGTACGTTTGGAGAAAAGCACAAATACCTGCAGAAAAGCAAAGAAAACTCAAAGCATGTAATTTGAGAAACGCTCCCTTGGTCTCTTCAAAATAAATAGCACACATTTTTAATCATATTAAAACCTGCTGAACATAAATTATGTAAGGAAACATATCAGAAATTAATCATACCTGAAAAATAAGAACACCACAATAAAAATAAGAAAACCACCTAACTTAGCAATAAGCCTATGAAGTCTCATGAATGAACCAAGTACATTAATTTCCATTTTAAACTTTACATTTGGAGTCCCAGTAGGGAATCAAAGGCATTCTTTAGTTTGACGTAAAGCTTTGGTACCAATGAATCTTTTATTCACAAGATAATGGTTACTAATTAAAGAGTTTTATTTTAAGCTGCCTCCAAAAATAGTTCACTTTATCATCTCAAGACACAATTACTTCCAGTAAATATATATTGTCACAGGTTAGTACAGTGGGAATGTTGCTTTCTAATTGACTCCTCAACTTTGGAGGAATTATAAATTCTGGTTTGTTTCTTGCTTAGTAATTATGTTTAAGCCTATTCATATTTCAACAAAGCAGACCGAAAACAAGTCAAAGCATGCTGAATGGAATGGAATGTTGATTATACTACTGTAAAAGAACACAGGGAATATTGGTGGCTGGCTATTCTATATTTACAAAACACCAGGCATAGTGATATAAACCTTTCCCCCCTCATTCCTGTAGCACATCAGGAATGGGTTTTAACCTATCAGGTTTTTCTAACTGAAATCATGGTTTTAATGCAATACACAGGGCAAAAATACAGATGCATTATGGAGCGGGAGACAGGGACAGCTGTTTTAATACAGTTCACTTTTTTTATAATTCCTACACTTACATATATAAAACATAGGCAGAAGCATAAATGAAGTAAGAGGTTGACAATGTACTTTGGATAAACTTAATTGATTTTTTTTTAAAAAAAATAAGATTGATTAATAAGATTGGACCTTATTATGTTCACTGACCAACATTTTCTGCAAGTCTTACTGTATGAGTTGTTATAAAGCATAGATTAAAAAAAGTATAGATGTTTTCTAAAACCAGTAACAAGTGAAATCATGGTAATGCTACGAAAGCAAATAATTAGATAAAAAGAAATGTAAATGTTAAAACTAATTAACAGGAT
This sequence comes from Azemiops feae, assembly GCA_023970755.1. Classification (NCBI taxonomy): domain Eukaryota; kingdom Metazoa; phylum Chordata; class Lepidosauria; order Squamata; family Viperidae; genus Azemiops; species Azemiops feae. The sequence continues at coordinate 353,954 of JALGBA010001429.1, forward strand.
TATATTAGCTGGCAATAAAAAACTAAAATGCTTATGTCTAAATAGTAAAGCGCAGCATGTACAGTATGTGCCTATCTATCTATCTATCTATCTATCTATCTATCTATCTATCTATCTATCTATCTATCTATCTATCTATCTATCTATCTATCTATCTATCTATCTACCTACCTACCTACCTACCTACCTACCTACCTACCTATATACATACACACACACACACCTACATATCTATATATCTATTTTTTAAGAGCTGCACTAAACTGATTCTCCTGTTAGTCAATCAGTTAGTTGTCCCAAATGATGTTTTGTTTCTCATCCAAGAAGCTTCTTCAGAACTGAATTGAAGAAGCTTTTTGGATCAGATGCGAAACATCTTCAAGAAAAAACGAAGTCCAATTGCCTTTTGAAAAAGCACCTTTGGGACAACCATGACCAGGATGACTGAGAATCTCCATAGATAGTCAGTTAGTTGTTTGCTTGCTTGCTTGCCTGATATGTCACCTTGCTTAAATTCACTTTTGCTTTAGGCCAATCAGTGTCATAACCCATTTGATCTGGGTTTACAACAAGTAAATATCTTTAATAGATACACTCAACTAATATTACCATCATGCAAATATAGATAGATTTTATATCTTATATGGCTTCATTTCTTCCAAAATCTAGAGTGGATTTAGATTGCTTCCAATGCCCACAAAAGCCACACAGCTTGAGCCAGTATTAATTAGGATTGGTGATTTTTCCAGGTTTAGGTACATGATCAGATCCTGGCTGCTTAACAAATAAATAGTAAAAAAAAAGATGCAATAATAAAAATTAAGCATTTGATGCCATTGACCCCAAATAGGATTGCAATATTATACACACAGTGGGGGATAGGTATGAATTTGCAAAACAGTTCTCTAATTAAACACACAAAACACGCACAGGACAGAAATGAGTATCGGTGAAAATAAAATACCAGAAATCTATTATTTCCTCTATGTTGGAAGCAGTATACTGTGCAACAAAATGTTTCTGCAGATACTTTTTAAAGTCTGATTCACTGATAGAAAAAAATTAGGTCTCAAATTAAAGATTGAGAAATGGAGAAATGCAGACAAATAAAAGGAACACATTTGGTGAATAAATTCTACTTACTGGAATGGTCAAGGCAGCAATCAATTAAAGCACAGAATATACTTTTACAGTTCCATTTTGAGCATTAACATTTTATTTATTAACATCTGTTTAAATTTTCTTACCATTTTACCATCTTACCATTTTCACCATCTCTCCCCCTCCCTTTGTTTGTTTGCAATACTGCATCCAGTTTTGGTCACCATATTATAAAAAATATGTTGAGAGTCTAGAAAGAGTGCAGAGAAGAGGAACAAGAAGGATTGGGGGTGGAAGCTAAAACATACAAATAACGGTTACAGAAATTGGGTATGTCTAGTCTAATGAAAAAAGGGACTACATGTGACATGATAGCAGTGTTCCAGAATTTGAGGTGCTGCCAAAAAGAAGAGGGAATCAACTTATTTGTCAAAGCACCAGAAGGCAAGACAAGAAACAATGGATGGAAACTAATCAAGAAGAGAAGCAACCTAGAACTAAGGAGAAATTTCCTGACAGTTAGATCAATCATCCAGTGGAACAGCATGCCATCAGAAGTTGTGGGTGCTCCATCACTGGAGGCTTTTAAGAAAGGAGTGGACAACCCTTTGTCTAAAATGGTATAAGGTGTCCCGCTTGAGCACAGCGTTGGACTAGAAGGTCTTCAAGGGCCCTTCCTACTCTGTTATTCTGTAATTCTAAAGACAGGAGTCACACGTAACCTAAATGTAAGAATGTTAAACCTCTATTATTTCATCTTCTATATGTGCCTACTCTTGTGTTATTCGGTTTTGTTTGCACAGTTGGCTGCTTGACTAACTTTTGCCAGCGACAATTTGACAGCACTTTTAAACTTTTCCTATTGTTGTGCACAGTTTAATCAGGAGCTATAAAATCCCCCCAATTAAGCTTTCTGAATAAAATATAAACATCTAAAAGCAGCTCTCGTGGAGTGCTAGTGAAACAAAGCACACTGGAGACCTTAACGATGCCTTTACTCGCCTGTTGACAGTGCTTCCCTGCTCACTCGGTGGGGTTATGTGGAGGAAGTGGGGCCAAGGAAGGATATTAAAAAGAGCCACTGCAAACATTCCTTCCAAATTGTGTTTACCTCCAACCACGGCTGCTTCCCTGAAATTTCTGAACCAGCCTCAGCATTTGTTCTGAATTCTTCCTACCCAACTCTGCGTGCTTGCTTGTACTGGCCTGTCTCAACATTTTCTAACTTATACTTTCTCGCCCATGTCCTGCAAACCTCTTTGGTCATCATCAACTCACCTCTCTTCCCCAACACTAACCCGGTTAAGGAGAGAGATTGGGGGATGTTCTCCTGCCAGCTGCTGACATTTGGTGGGACAGGAGGAAAACAAAACCATCTCTTTCCTTAATTTTCTCTGCGCACCATAAATAAGGACGCCACCATCTGACCACATGCTTCCTGTGGGAGGACCGACATTGGCAGCGGAGGCAGCAAAATTTGTATCAGTTTAATTTTCTGCTAGCTGCAGGACTGATGGGAACACTAGCTCAGCTGTCGGGAAGATCTCTAAAGCACCATTGTCGTCCTATTTAAGGGGGGGGGACATTTGTTACACTATATATATATATATAAAAAAAATATACAATTACTGAGACATCGCAGAGAGCCCTGCCCATTCTATAGAAGGAAAGATGTAAACTCCATCCGATTTCATAATCAATTATGCTATGTTCCAGGTTTCAGTTAAACTGTGCTTTGATTTTACAACTGCCTGGATAAAATTTTCATTGCTGTGGTTTGGTTAATGCTATTAGTGTTTTATGTTTTATTAATTTATGATCTTTATTATATGGGATTGTTTTATTCTGAGTCCCTCTGGGATAGTTTCTTCAAAAACAAATGTTTTAAATAAATAACAATGTAATCTAATGGTTGGTTCTCTTCTCTCTCTTTCTCTCTCTCTCTTCCATTAGGGGAGGGGAAATCCAATATCATATTCCTCCTCCTCCTCCTCCTCCTCCTCCTCCTCCTCCTCTCTCCTATTCTGAACTTGGAAAGTCCCAAAGGGTTTGTAGCAAAAGAAATTCCAGCAGCAGCAAAGGATTGGCTGAATTCTAACTCCTCTCCCATTCCCAAATTTGTAATGTCCATTTTTTGTTGTTGTTCAGTCACTAAGTTCTGTCCAACTCTTCGTGACCCCATGGACCCTATGGACCTCTTCGTCCCCCTGTCCTCCACTGTCTCCTCAAATTTGTCCAAATTCATGTTCACTGCAGCCATGACACTATCTAATCATTTCATCCTCTGCCGTCCCCTTCTCCTTTTGCCCTCAATCTTTGCCAACATCAGGGTCTTTTCTAATAAGTCCTCTGTTCTCATTTGGTGGCCAAAGTATTAGAACTTCAGCTTCGGTATCTATCCTTCCAAAGGACAGTCAAGGGTGATTTCCTGTCGGAAATGTCAATTGAAACCTCCTCAAAAATTATAGTAGTCCATTCCCTTGCCCAGGCTACAATAGGAAGATTTGCTTTCTCCTGTAGAGAGATGATGTGCCCTTTCTTGCTTCAGCTATTACTAAACAGCATCTCAGAAAGGATAAGGATAAGGATCATAAACCGTTGTTTGGTGTGATTGTCATATTAATAAGCAAATGATGAAATTAACTACAAAAGTAAGAAACATCTTCAAACGTTGAAGGACTGGAAAGAGAAAGTGGTGTTACAGACCCCAGATAGCTCCAGTCTGATCTAGAAATAATAACTTTCTTCTGGTCCATGTCACTGTTTTAGCTCTCCGTTGAGCTCGCCAAGACTTCATCAAGACCAAGTTTGTTCAGAGCTGCATTTGTGTGAGAGAATAAAATACTGAAAAATGTTGTTTTATGAACGGAAGTTAATCAAGGAGAGAACCAACCTGGAAATAAGGAGGCATTTCCTGACAGTGAGAACAATGAATGAACGGAAACGTTTGCCTTTGGAAGTTATAGGTGCTCCATCGCTGGAGGCTTTGAGAAGAGATTGGACAACCATTTGTCTGAAATAATATAGGGCAGGGCTTTTCAACCTGTGGTACACGTACCACTTGTGGTACATTAATGAGTGGCAGGTGGTACGCAGCCCTGCCTAGCCAAGTGTAGTGGGGAAGGGAAAGAGCCAGCACAGGCAAAGACTTTTGACAAGCAAAGTCAATGGCAGAGCTGCTGGTGGCCAAGTGCTAAGTTTTTAAGAAGAGACTGGACAGCCATTTGTCCGAAATGGTATAGGGTTTCCTGCCTGAGCAGGGGGTTGGACTCGATGACCTCCAAGGTCCCTTCCAACTTTATTATTATTATTATTATTATTATTATTACTTACAGTGAGAGAGTCCTCTGGAGCTGCAGATTTTACTTATGAATGGAGCCATTTGGGGAGGCTGCCTTAGCCGGCAGCCAATATTTACTACATGTTTTTTTCTTCCTTAAGTGCCGGCTACGCTCCTTTCCTTTCTAGCCAGTAGCTAATTCTTAAAGGGGAAGTGCCTTTTTAAGCTAGTTCACTCAGCAGCTTGTCTTTTCTGTCTCTGGAGGCCTCTCCTTGTTTGATCAATATATGGAAGAGGGAAAATATGGGGGGGGGGTTCAAATTCTTCCTTCAGAAGGAGATGGGAATGAGAAAAAGGGAGGCAGGGAAGGGAGGGAGGGAAGGAAGTCCCGCCTTAGCACTTGGCCACTAGCAGCTCTGCCATTGACTTTGCTTGTCAAAAGGTTGCAGAAGAGGATCACATGACCCTGGGACACTGTGACCATCATAAATATGAATCAGTTGCCAAGCATCCAAATATAAATCACATGACCCTGGGCATGCTGCAATGGTCATAAGTGTGAAAAATGGTCATAAGTCATTTCAGTGCAATTGCAACTTTGGACAGGTTTTTTTTTTTGTCACCAAGTTTTTAACACCTTGCTAGGTGGTACTCGAATATTGCTATATCCTAAAAGTGGCACAATCGGTAAAAAGGTTGAAAAGCCCTGATATAGGGTCTCCTACTTGAGCAGGGGGTTGGACTAGAAGACCTCCAGGGTCTTCTAATTCTGTTACTCTGTTTTATCTTTTACATTTCACTTGCTTGCTCCATATCTCTGAAACTTTTGACTTTCAGACAGCATCACCTTCTTCAGGAATCGATCTAGTTTTTGACCACACCCTAGATCAGCCTAGGTTCCTAGATTGGTCATCTTCAGTGTTTGGAGATACATTTCCCTATGCATCTCTCTTCCTCTAGAATTTCCCACCCCTCTTTCTATGCTGTTACTGGTCTGCTCCTTGTCACTGCATCAAGGCTTTTATTCACTGGCCATCTCGTAACAGTAACTGGCAGGTGCCAACTGAAGTGGACTTTCTATCTGGTGGGCTATAGATGCTGAGCTTGGCTAGTTGCACTGTGCGAAATTGGCAGGATAATAATCCCTCCTCCCCCCCCTTTCATTTTATGCCACCATTAAAACTATCCATGACCAAATCAGAAACAGCACAGCTGTTTCAATAGCAGTAGAAGTGCTTCAAACCAGGAGCCCCCAGTGTAGGGAAGGAGGCCTTGGTGAATTGAACGCTCTCTCAACTCACTTGTTTGTGGAGTCCATGTATAATTAAAAAGCCTCTTGTTAGTGAACAAAGCCATGGTTATATATTCACAATGTACAGTTTTGTTGTTATTATTGAGGATGATGCTTTTCCAGCTCACATCTTTTCCAGCACTCTTGCCCAATGATTGGCATTGCCATGCGCCCGTTACTGTAGCACAGAAATATGATTATGGCTGAAAACATTTGGATTCCCTCCTATACTTTCCTAAAAGATTATTTCATGGCAAAGTAGAATTTAGCTGATCTCCAAATGGAAATCCACGGAACATATTTCTTCAGGAATGTTCCTCTCCTAATCAGATATTTCATTCCTATTTACTGGGATCCAAAACTGAATTATATACACGCAGTTCAATACAGATTCCAACGAATAGTTAGAACTGCAGAAAAAAAAATTGCAACCAGCCTGCCTTCCATAGAAGACCTGTATATAGCGAGGGTCAAAAAGAGGGCTGAGAAAATATCTACACACCTCTCACATCCTGGACATAAACTGTTTCAACGCCACCCCCTTGGGACACCATTATAGGGCATTACATGCCAAAACAACTAGACACAGGGGTAGTTTTTTCCCTCATGCCATCACACTGCTGATCACCTAATTCTCACAGTACTGTCTAATATTTATGTATATTTACTGAGATAGTATGGCTGTAGTATTATTATTATCCTTCTTATCTTTTTTACTGCCTCCCTTATTGGTAATATTATGATTATTATTACTCTGTTGCTTTGCATGGATACTGAGAGCTTCTGGACCGAAGACAAATTTCTTGTTTGTCTAATCACATTTGGTCAAATATTCTATTCTATTCTATTCTATTCTATTCTATTCTATTCTATTCTATTCTATTCTATTCTATTCTATTCTATTCTATTCTATTCTATTCTATTCTATTCTATTCTGTTCTGTTCTGTTCTGTTCTGTTCTGTTCTGTTCTGTTCCGTTCTGTTCCTTCTCTTCTCTTCTCTTCTCTTCTCTTCTCTTCTCTTCTCTTCTCTTCTCTTCTCTTCTCTTCTCTTCTCTTCTCTTCTCTTCTCTTCTCTTCTCTTCCATTCTTTTTCCTCTCCTCTCCTCTCCTCTTCACAATTTTTGAAGCCTATGGTTTATACCTTGCATTTCCCAGGACAAACAAAATTGTATTTAATGAACCTCCTACTTAGTATCTAATTAACCTCTGCATCGTGAATAACATCAATTGCTATAGCATTGTGCATAAGGAATCAATAAAGCCAGCAATTAAAATACCAAGTTCTTTTTAAGTCTTTGAGGGTAAAATCCATCAGAGAATTTTTTTTTTACAAATATGAGTATCAATATTTTCTGCTGTTCTCTCGTGCTATTATCAGAGAAGAGTGGAGAAAAATGTAGGATAAAGGACATATATCTTTATGGAAACATTCCTTTTTATGTAAATGTAAAAAAGTAATATTGAATATTTAGTATTATACATTTGGTTCACCACTGACAAATGTCTATGTTGTGAGGTAGCTCAATATTGCTCCCTGGAGTGTCTAATAAATTGACCTATGTCTGTTGACCAAATTTTACTTTTTCTTCTGGATACTCATCTAAGTCACAAGCTTGTATGCAACAGCTTGTCGAATTACAATTTGCTAGCTCTTTTATAATTGAACTGTAGAGACATTATTAATTCATCTGTAAGCATACTATTTGCTGGCCAGGACCATGGAATCAGAACTGAGGGGAGAAATGAATTCTTGGTCTCAGATTCCTTTATCTGACTTCCTAACCATATCAATTAGGGTGTCAAAATGCTCTTTTTCAGACCATTCCTTCTGTAATGAACTTCACATAGGATCCTAAATAAGCTACATACTACCTGTTTTTATTGTTTGATTGGAATTATATTTTTGTGATTGTAATTGTCTTCTGTTCTGAATTTTTGTCTCCCCATTCCAATAAACTATTTTGACAGTACTGTGACAGATAGAAATATTTCCCTTTATTTTCATGGGCAGAATAACACAATTCCCTGAACGTTTGTAGAGTTTTTAATGAAGCTTTAAGTACCATGCTGAGTCTACCTACTAGACATGTGCAGAGTGCTGTCTTCTGAATAACAGAATAACAGAGTTGGAAGGGATCTTGGAGGTCTTCTAGTCCAACCCCCTGCTCAAACAGGAAATCCTATACCATTCCTGACAAATGGCTGTCCAATCTCTTCTTAAAAACCTCCAGTGTTGGAGCACCTACAACTTCTGAAGATAAGCCTTTCCAGTGATTAATTGTTCTCACTGTCAGGAAATTTCTCCCTAGTTGTAGGTTGCTTCTCTCCTTGATTAGTTTCCATCCATTGCTACTTGTCTTGCCTTCTGGTGCTTTGAAAAATAAGTTGACCCCCTCTTCTTTGTGGCAGCCCTCAAATATTGGAACACTGCTATCATGTTATCCCTAGTCCTTCTTTTCACTAGATTAGACATATCCAATTCCTGCAGCCTTCATATGTTTTAGCCTCCAGCACCCTAATGATTTTTGTTGCTCTTCTCTGTACTCTTTCTAGAGTCTCAACATGTTTCAGGTCTTGGGGCAAGAACACCTGAAGTGATCATTTTGTTAACTCTGAGAGCTGGACTGAAGGAAATGGTATTGGCAGAAGGACTTAGAATCCTAAGCAGAAGGTGGATACTAAAGAGATTCAAAGTGTTGCAGATCAATCAACAATATTTGATTCCCCTCTCAGGTTGAGAACAAATGGAAAATAAAATATACAGTATATGAAATCATATTATACTTCTCTTTGAATAAGTAGACGCTATTTCCTACTTATCCAAATTTTCATTATGATAAACTATTTGGAATGCTATGTTGTGCCATATTACATTTTTGTTTTAAAATAAAAAAGCAGAATGTCTAACATGTGCTAATTGGATTATATCCTGCATTTGAGTTTCAACTCATGTTTAAAAATAGAGGAATAGATGGACAGATATGTATGACATGTGATAGAAATGGATGGATGGAGATAGATAGATAGATAGATAGATAGATAGATAGATAGATAGATAGATAGATAGATAGATAGATAGATAGATAGATAGATAGATAGATTTTTGGAAATGGATGATTATAAATGGGGCTCCTTACATCTCTCCATACCCATTTTTTAAAAATATAACAATTACTTGTTTTTTTTTAGCAAAAACAAAAAGTATAACGATTAGATTGAATATAGAAAATGGTGGGATAACCGCAAATTTTATTTGTTTTATTTTTTGCTGCCATAAGGCACCCACATTTAACAAGCACCAATCAGATACAGTGAGTCTCCATATCACACAGAAACTCACATGCAATTCAGTATAGCAAGAGGCTGTTCTGTTCACTTGGTAACAATGCCCATTAAAGGGAAAGTTAAACAACAATCAAATGAAAAGCAGGACAATTCGGTAAGAGATATGAAAATCTGATTTCCTATTTTCGAACTGGCCTTTCTTGACTTTCTTACATGCCAAGAAACAGTTTGCTATATTAAACATATTGTTTGCTGAATGCTTAGCATCAATCCTTAAAATGAAACATAAAAAATAATAAATACAAAACTGTCTTCCAAATAACAGAGTTGGAAGGGACCGTGGAGGTCTTCTAGACCAACCCCCTGCTCAGGCAGGAGACCCTATACCATTTCAGACAAACGGCTGTCCAATCTCTTCTTAAAAGCCTCCAGGATGGAGCATTCACAATTTCTGGAGGCAAGCCATTTCCCACTGATCAATTGTTTTAATTGTCAGGAAATTTCTCCTTAGTTCTAGGTTACTTCTCTCCTTGATTAGTTTCCATCCATTGCTTCTTGTCCTGCCTTCAGGTGCTTCACCCATGAAGAATAGAATAGAATAAATCACAGTTGAGCCCAACATTTCTGTTACTAAGCAGGACAGTTGTTAAGTGAGTTGTGTACCATTTCACAACCTTTTTTTTTGCCATAGTTGTTGTGAATCACTGCAGTTGTTAAATGAATCACATTCAGCAAATCGAGCTTCCCCCATTGACTTTACTTATCAGAAGCCAGCTGGGAAGGTTACAAATGATGATCACATGATCCCAGGACAGTGCAACCGTCATAAATATATGCCAGTTGCCAAGCATCCGAATTGTGATGATGTGATCGTGGGGATGCTGTAATGGTGTGAAAAATGGTCATAAGTCACTTTTTCTAGTGCTGTTATAACTTTGAACAGTCACTAAATGAATGATTATAAGTCAGGGACTACCTGTAAATTAGAACATGTGTGCTTTGTCTTCGGTATGTTCTTTGAATACTGGAACCTGGGTCATTACTGTCAAGAATACAGCAGCCATCAGGAGACTCACTCTGACTGGTGTAGATGTGTTTTGTCTAAGGAATATGTCACGAGTTCTGACTGATGAACCCAACCAAGCAAACACTTTCAAGATTTTTCGATCTCTTAATGCAAAGCTTTATTGAATACACCATATTGGCACATATGAAAGTAAAACCAGCTCTAGCAGGACCCCTCCCAAACCCCATATAGTAAAAGCATTAACTTCTTTCTCCTCCCTCTGGGTCAGGTCCCGTTGCCTAATCAAGTTGGGAAATATTGTTATGAGAGAGCATCTCTGGGTCTAGCCAGACACCTGAGCATTGTCCTTGATTCCCACGGTCTGCTTCCTTAATCTTTGAAGTCTGCATTCCAAACCTCTCCCTTCCCCACGAGATCGTTGGCAAGTTAAGAAGAAATGTCTGTCACACCAGCAAGACTGGGCTTCAAAACTTGACAGAATACTTGAAAGGAAGTGTCTGTCAGTGTTGGTTTAAATTATCACCTGTCTCAACTCATATTATGTAATGTTCATGCAGCAAACAGTGGCTAAAGTTCTGAATAGATCTAAGAGTTAGAAGGAAGGGGGGAGGCACGGTGGCTCAGGGTTAAAGATGCTGAGCTTGTCAGCTGGGAAGCTGACAGCTGGGGTTTGAGACCTGAATGTTGCATGACAGGGTGAGCTCCCGTTCCTTGCCCCAGCTCCTGTCCACCTACCAGTTTGGAAGCATGCAAATGCGAGTAGATAAATAGGTACCACTTCTGTGGGAAGGTAACAGCATTCCGTGTGCCTTGGGCATATAGCTATGCTGACCACATGGCCACCAAAAATGTCTTTGGACAACGCTGGCTCCCTTGGCCAGGAAATGGAGATGAGGACCACCCTCTAGAGTCGGAAATGATTGGATAGGGTAAACCTTTATTTTTACCTTTAACAGTAAGACAGGATTTTTGTTTAATCTTTATAGATGAGCACTGAATCCGTCAGACCGTTTTATGTTCTTTTAAAAATCTGCCTCACTCATGCAGTCCTGGTTGTGTTTTTATATCATTGACATCCCAGCCATTTTTGGGATATTTTGCCGAGATTTTCTGTTTCAAACATAGTGGAGTTATTTTCTTCTTGGCTGCCTGCCAGTGAAAAGGTAAGTTTATGGTCACCAACTTTGTGGCATTGTGGAAACCTGGCTCTGATCTGAAATCTCTTGCAGAGATGACAGCGGTGTATCAGGAGTACAAATTTACACATTTGAGTCTTCCCTCTGCTTGTTGCTGCAGCCAAGCGTGCCCTGATTAATTCAAATTGCAGTTGACTATCAGCAGTAAGCCACTAATGGGGATAATTCACACCTCTTCCCGTTCACCTTACACAGCTGATGTGGAGGACCGTTGCATGAAAAAGTGATAAAACAACAAAGCAATGTAATAGGGGATTATCTCCGACTCTGTTTCTAATATTAAATGTAGGGGAATGAATAAAAAAAAATAGGAATAGGAATATTCCTTATTGGCCAAATGTGATTGGACACACAAGGAATTTGTCTCCAGTGCATAAGCTCTCAGTGTACATACAAACAACAAAGTGGTAAATCATACATCTAAATCAAAGATACAATCCTAATCATAGTTACAAACAACGTGATAAATCATAAGATACCAATAGGAGAACGTAGCAGGAAAGATGAGAAGATGACAAAATGAGAAGAGAGAAAGATGAGAAAGAGAAAGATGAGAATGCAATTATCATGAACAACAACAAAAAAAACATCTGGTCTCAATTGTAGATTATTTTTTTAGAATCCTCTGGATCCAGAGTTTTCTAGCTTTTTCACACATCCACCAAATATGATAAAATGTTCCTGAATCAGCTGTTGAAACAGGTATTGTCTGAAAGAAAAAAATCATTCTAGACAAAGCAATTATAATTTCTCCCATCTTAACATATATATTTAAACTTTACTTCATGTCTTAACATGCTTATTTTGAAAAAAAAAACATATAATACTTGTATTAAGACTCAGGCATTTTATCTACTCAATCTTAAAACCCGTTGTATTCCTCAATTCTGCTTGATCTTCCATAGCTCAGTGTTTCTCAACTTTGGCAACTTTAAGACTGGTGAACGTCAACTCCCAGAATTCCCTAACAAGCATACTGGCTTGGAAATTCTGGGAGTTGAAGTCCATGCATCTTAAAGTTGTCAAGGTTGAGAAACATCGTTCTAGTTTCATGTTTTGTGAACATCATTAGTCTTCTGTTTACTAGTCTTGAAACATGCTAATGAACCAAATTCTTTAAAAAAAAATTTATTAATATTTCAATTCCCTTTAAAGCATTTTCCAGAACAAACACATCTGCAAAAGCCCTTAAATTAAAAGTTTTTATTTTTTTTATTTTTACGCCCATAATCAGTTCAGTATTTCAAAAACCAAAATAAACAAGAAAGGAGATAGAGGAGATCATGTCTTGTTCCTTTTTGTATCTTGCGGGGGTTTGTTATATCTTCTGCTTTCTGTGAAGTGCTTTCTGTAAATTGATCTCCATTTTATAAGGTTCTTTCCAAAATTCATAACTTTCAAAACCTTGAACAAAGAAGCCCAGTTCAAATTATCAAAGGTCTTCTCTGCATCCAAGAAAATCAATGCAGCTAATTTTTTTCATTATCTTGTTCCAAATATTCCAAAATGTATAACATGCTTCTAACATTGTCCCTTAAGTGTCTTTTGTGTAAAAATCCACATTGATCCCCAGGAATAAAATTTTGCAAAATTATTTTCAGTCTGTCATCTGGAATCGTTGTGAATGGTTTGTAGTCATTATTCAATAATGATATCAGCCTAAAAGCTATACCTTGTTCCTCCTTAGTATTTAATGCTGTCTTGGTTTACTCTCTGGCATCTTTCCTCCTTGTAGGATTGAGTTCATCGTCTTTGTAAAAGTTGTAAAAAATCATTCTGAAAATATTTATAATAAGAATCTGATAATCTATGCACCTTTCCTAGTTTAATATTTTTATAGCTGCAAAAACTTTCCTTATTGCTATAGGTCCATAATCTGTCTCTTGTTCCTCTGTAACCTTCAATAAATTTTGTTTCTTCAAATATTCATCTATTTTCTCTAGAGAGTTGATGACTCCTTTATATAAATTGTAATGACATTGATGGAACTCTTTTTGTATGGCCACATTGTCCATTAATACAGCATTTACATCTTCTTGTAAGTTCAATATCATTTCATCTGAATGAAAGAAGGAGAAAAGAAGAAGAATTAAAGAAATTTCCAGAGAAGCATTTCTCAACAAATTCACTTTATATAAACGACAATTAGCAATGACAGTAACAGAAATTGAAATAAAAATGAATTGTGTAAAGCAAAAAAATAAATAAATTGACTTTGCAAATAAACCAAGGAAGTGGCTAGCATATAAATTGTGAAAAGAAAAAGAAAAAGCAGTGTAAAGTGCCTTCTGAAGCTTTCTGGTTTGCGACCTCTTGCCTTCTTCCACTCTTCATCACTAAATTTTTTATACAGTCTTAAGCATCTCTGAAAGAATTCAAATTCCAGATAGGGCATGATTAATTTAGTGCTGTCATTTTCTACAATATAGCGTACAGCTGTCCTTTTCCTCTGCTGCGCTACATCCGATCTCCGCTCTTAGTGGAGAAGTAAATTAAAGCAAAAGGGTTGAGTCACTTTTGTGTGCCAATGTTAAAATTAATTTTTCCTGACAGTGCCACAGAGTTGGAAACTTGGAATGGCATTATGAAAGGGGTGGGGGGTGGGGGGGAACCAATGAATTAAAATATGCGTATATGGGTTGGTTGATGGAAACAAGTCCATCGCTCTTTCTGCATTAGCTTGTTTCCCTATGGATATTGAAACTTTTCTGCAGGGAAAAATGTAGAAAAAAAAACCTTTCACATTCTCCGGTGACATAATACTCTTTTATTAAAAATTCTCTCCCCCTCTCCCTCCCCCCTCTCTCTCCTCCTTGAATTAAGGTCAACTTTATGGGAACTTTTATAGCTGCATGCAAAAGTCTAAGCCGCCCTGATCAAATTGCATCTTTCAAAGGATCCTTAAGTAAAGAAGCTAATACTACTGCATGCTACAAAATTAAATACAACCTCTTGGTACAAATTCAGATCATGTTTACTATAAAGGCAAAGGTTTCCCTGTCCAGCCATGTCCAACTCTAAGGTGCAGTTCTCATCTCCATTCCTTGGAGCCAGTGTTGTCCGAAGACATTTCTCAGGACCGTGTGGCCAGCATGACTATACATTGAGGCACATGGAATGTTGACACCTTCCCACTGAAGTGGTACCTATTAATCTACTCACATTTGCATGTTTTCAAACTGCAGGAGCTGGGGCAAGGAACCAGAGCTCATCCCATTGTGCAAACCCGGGTCTCGAACCCAGGCTGTCAGCTTTCCAGCTGACAAGCTTAGCGTCTTTCACCATTGAGCCATTTTAGTACTTGTCTTTTTCCTTAGATTCCTGTATACTCTTCTTTTATAATAGTCTTGTCTTGTGGACTATTAGGCAGTCTTGCCTTTGTCCTGGAACTTGCTTTTGCCTTGAGGACTAGTGTTGGCTTCATTTGAGTAGCCTGTGGAACTCATTGAGGTTGAGCTTTGTCTTGGAGCTTGCCTTTGCTTTGCCTTTGCCTGTGGACTTGTCTTGTCTTGTGGACTTGCCTTTGACTTCCCTTGCCTTGCCAGCACAGGGAATTCCTGGGGAATACCAATTCAGGCTTAGAAGCCTTAATAAAGACTCCCTACATCTGTGGTGTGTGTGTGTGTGTGTGTGTGTGTGTGTGTGTGTGAGAGAGAGAGAGAGAGAGAGAGAGAGAGAGAGAGAGAGAGAGAGAGAGAGAGATCAGGACAGCACAGGGACTATCTGTATTTTTTTTAAATTTCATTGTGATGTTGTTTTATTGTATTTTATCCTCCATCTCATTGTTGTGACCGATGCTTACACCAATAAGCCTACTTACTTACTTAGAAATGAAACTTGATCCAGTCTTAGAAATGCAACTAAAAAAAAAAAAGCCCTAGAAAACCCTTTAAAAACTCACAGTGCAGTTGTGAGGGGAAAAAAAACTTCTAAAGATTCCCTCCAGATGGCTGTGTTGATAAGCAGCTGTAATTCTATCAGAGCTGAATTGAGACAATGAAAGGCAAAAAAACCCCACAAAAGACTCTAAAGGGGCCTAGATGTCTCAAGGCTGAACCATAAAAGGATGAAATATACAATATAAACTTCTGCTGGGGTGCCAGATTCATTTTTTAATAGCTTTCCAGCACCCCATGACTACAAACATCCAACTCTCATAGTAAACAAGTATAGGAGAAAAATATATTGCTTGTTCACGGAATGAGTTTGCATTTCAACGCACTGTAAAGAAAATGCTATAAATGATAAATAGTGTAGAGTAAATTAAGAGTAGTTTTTCGGGGTTTCTTTCCTCTTCATATTATCCTTTGGATGGAAAGGATATTGTTTCTCCAGGGCAGATAAGGTATCAGTTTTCCTGATTTCCTATTCCCCAAGTGTTTCCTTAGAGTCAGAGAACAAGATGTTAGTCGGTTTTGCTCTTGGGATAGCAGTGTGTAAGAAGTAGGATTTCTAAGCCTCTGTGAAAATGAAGACATCATCGGAACTCAGATTTATAATGCAAAAACTGAAAAAAATGAAGGTTTTGGCTTATTTTGGCATTAACTTCATTTTTTAAAAAAGATTTATTACTAAATTCATGGTTTTAAGACCAGGAAATGCTAACTTACCTATATTATAGCCTGATCAGAATCAGTAGCATTCATCAGAATAACCATAACAATGTACATCAGATACTACAAAAGTGCTGGTGCTAGTCCAGGGGTAGGCAACCCAAAACACTCAAAGAGCCACTTGGACCCATTTCCCACCAAAAACAAAACATTGGGAGCCGCAAAACCCTTTTGATATCTAAAATGAAGATAACACTGCATATATCCTTTTTTACTTTTATCATATATATATATATATATGTGTGTGTGTGTGTGTGTGATATGTGTGTGTGTGATATATGTGTGTGTGTGATATATGTGTGTGTGTGTGATATATGTGTGTATGATATATGTGTGCGTGTGTATGTGTTTATATATGTTTGTGTGTATATATATATATATGTGTGTGTGTATATATATGTGTGTGTGTGTTTATATATATATATATGTATATATATACATACACACATATACACACACATATACACACACACACATATATATACACACACATATATATATACACACACATATATAAATACACACACACACATACGTATACACACACACACACACACACATATAATAAAGGTAAAAAAGGATATATGCAGCGTTATCTTCATTTTAGATGTCAAAAGGGTCTCTCTCTGTCTCTGTCTCTCTCCCCCCCCTCTCCCTCTCTCCGATCTTCTGCTCACCTGGCAAGCTGGCTTCAAGCTGTTCTGCAACAAGCTCAGGGGTAGGCAGCCTTGGCTCTTTTATGACTCATGGACTTCAACTCCCAGAATTCCTGAGTCAGGCTAGCTGGGCTAGCTAGCTCTCTCCTGCCCTTCCTGCTTCCTGCTTCCTGCAGAGACGCAGCAAAGGGAGCAGCCCCGCCCAGTAAGCTTCTCAGCTCACCTCAACAGGGTGAGGCTACTCTCTTTTTTACACACACACACACACACACACACACACACACACACAGAGAGAGAGAGAGAGAGAGAGAGAGAGAGAGAGAGAGAGAGAGAGAGAGCAAGCTCTGTCTCTGTCTCTCTCTGCAAATGGCAGAGGAGGCTGGGAGCCGCAGGGGAAGGCTCAAAGAGCCACATGCGGCTCCGGAGCTGCAGGTTGCCAACCTGTGTGCTAGTCTAATCCAGATTTCAGGAATGTTCCCTGCAAATTATCGGTGTTGAAGCGCCCAGATTTAGAATGTAGCATTCCGAGGAAGGCTACACAAAAGCTCCTCCTCTCCTATTCTGTAAATATTGGCAGTGTTGGAAATGACAGCCAGAATTCTTCAACCTCTAGGAATAACACTAGCCCACAAACCCATAGCCACACTCCGCCAGGAATTATCCAGAACTAAAGACAAGATACAGAAGGATTAAAGAAGCAATGTAATCGACAAAATCAACTGTTACCATTGCAACCAATTCTATGTGGGACAAACCACTCCAATTGAACTGGTGCTGTTTGGTGTCAGTGTTGGTAGAGATTAACGATTTGGGTTCGTGCCAGCCGACTGCCAGCCGACATTGAATTAAAAAACAGGATCCATGACTTCCGGTTTGCCATCGCTGCTGCGGCGGCCGCTGGAAGGCGAGCTCCATCTTCCGCGTTTGATTTCGTTCCGCTAGGGGACCCTGGAAAGGGTCAAAAGTCGCCCTGTAGGGGCAACGAGCAAGGAGGGGACCCCCGCTTGATCGCGGGAGGGCAGCAGCCCTTCCGCTTGATCCGGGGCAGCCTTCCAAACCAGCGGAGGAAAGACCGGCCATAGCAATATGGCTCATCACTAAGCTGCTGACAGCCGAAGTCATACTTACCATCAAGCATCTAAAGCAATATGGATGAAACTGGGTGAGAGCTGATCTTCTCTTTAAGATCTTAAGTATTTTTCTTTTCCTGTAAAAGTTGCCCGAAGTATTTTTTCCCCCTGTGAAGAGAGAAGGAAGGGAATTTCTGCCAACCCTCTAAGAACAGTGGCGACTGACTACCCAGGGGAGTTAAAGCACTATAAGAACAATTTCAATCTAATTGGATTTATATGTTTCTGAAATTTGGGGACCAAAAGTTTTCTTATTTTTACTGGAGACTTTTGTTTTTATCTACAAAAAAGAAATAAAACTGGAAAAAGGATTATAAAAATTTTGGACTTAAAAAAAACCTTAAACAGCATTGGTGACATCTTGTGGAAAACTATGGTATTACAACTTGTTATTGCCTAAAAGAGACTTGGCTTGAAGCCCAGACTTCAGATAAAACTCTTTCGACCTTGATAGATACCACCTGTAAGAAATTCAGCTGTAAAGAGAATTTCTGGGTGGCATAATTGGCTTGTTTGAACTATGAATGTAAACCTTTACTGACTTTCAGAGCTATATGTGGGGAATTGCTTTCCTATTTCTTTATATGAGAAACATTTGTTATTACATAAGATAATGGACTACCTTGGACTATAAAATCTTACTTGACAAACGACTTCTACTATAAAAACTACCTATAATACGTGAAATAGAGGTTCCATACCTAGTTATAAAATCATTTTTAACGTCTGATTTTAAAGTCCTCAACCTAATACAATATTAAGAGAATATGGATGAAGATCAGGAAAAGATCCTTTCCATGTTGAAAGCAATACATGAAACCATTCTTTCAGCTTGTGACAAAATAAGATGCAACATAAAAGAACACGATGCCAGCTTAGATATACAAACCCAAATTTTGACTACAACCAAAGAACTAACAACGCAGAAGATAACAGAAGAAGTGGAACAATCAAATACTAAGACAGAGCACTCAATTGACCAACAAATACAGTTAATGGAAAATCCAGAAAAGGGAGTGACAACACTGAAAATGGAAAAGACTTTCTATATGAACCAGAAGAAATTTGAGGAGAAAGAAGAAGAACAGATTGAATGGAAGATAAACATATTAGGACAATCATGGGAAATTGGAATAATAGGGAGACGATCTAATGAACACAAATGGGCTAGCCCTTCCAAAAAAATGGCAACTAAATGGTCTCTCTTATTTCAAATAATATATACAATAATAGAGGAGATCTATTTGATGATTTAAAAGCACTGACATGGAAGGCTAATTGGCAAAGGAAGAAAGCCAGAATAAGGCTGAAGAAAATTGGGGCTTTGATTTATTAGAGGGGATTTCATATTACTAATTAGAAGGAGAAATTTTCTGACAGAACAATTAATCAGTGGAACAGCTTGCCTCCAGAAGTTGTGAATGCTCCAATACTGGCAGTTTTTAAGAAGAGATTGGATGACCATTTGTCTGAAATGGTATAGGGTCTCCTGCTTGAGCAGGGGGTTGGACTAGAAGACCTCCAAGGTCCCTTCCAACTCTATTATTCTGTAATTCTGTTATATTTGTAAAACACCCATTGTCTTCACCTAGTTTGATTAATCAGAAAGATTTTTATGTTGTTTAGAGTCCTCTAAGCTTCCTACTTGGTACATTAACCGTGAATCTGCCTATATTTGCCACATTGCTGTTGACATTTCTTTGCTCTTATAGTGACTGGTTATAGTGAACCATTGATTATGTTTCTTGGTGTAGTAAAACTTTTTAACAGTTTTTATTAGGTTCACCCCTTTAGAATTTATATTACTTATTTATTAACAATTCTTCAAGAAAACAAATAATAGAGAATGTAATTAAAAAATTTAAAGGATAGTCCAGACTTGTACCAACTAAAATGAACTCTCAAAACTGAAGTGACTCCTTATTGGTTAACTGCTAAGGTTCCATCATGAAACTTTATGGAAAGCCCAGAATACATTTACTGTTCATAATCCTTCTGTTTCTTCAGTTTCACAATTTTTTCTATTAGTTTTTTATTATTAAGAAAAGAGAGAAATAGTAGTGTAACAAGAAAGAAAAAAAGGAAGGAAGGAAGGAAGGAAAGAAAGAAAGAAAGAAAGAAAGAAAGAAAGAAAGAAAGAAAGAAAGAAAGAAAGAAAGAAAGAAAGAAAGAAAGAAAGAAGGAAGGAAGGCTAATTAATGTGCAACTCCATAATTTTTCATGTCTTCAGAGAAACCCGAGACCATCTGCTAGCAAGATAAGCTTTTACTACATTCCTGCAAAGTCTTAGCATTTTTTCCAAATAATTTCAAAACTGTTCCATCTTATGGTAAAAGCTTAGAAATGGCTGCTAACACTGAGTATGGGAGATAATTAACACATCCTTAAGCAGCGGGTTGTGACACTGGTTGGAAGAAAGTAATGGTTTACCATCTCTTTAAGAAGCCATTGCTTGACTCAGCTATTCTGGATAACAATTCAGAACAGTTCTTCTTACCGAAGGTTGTTATTGAGAAGGTGGTGTGGATACTTTTGCAAAAAAAGAAAAAAGCCCTAGAAGAAGCGATTTATCTTGATTCTATTTGGTTATGATTCAAGCATGAGCCTTGCCTTGTTTGCTTCTGTGACTGACTTATGCTGCAATTGGAATAGGGGAAGTGCAACTCTTGATTTTTGTAGATCTACCAACAGTCATCAAGGCCATCAACCTTTTTCCTTCAAGGCTAGCTGCAAGAGCTGAACGTGGGAGACCTTGTGCTCTACTAGTTCTCCAGTCCTTAGATGGTTTTGAAGAAAGACAGTGTATCTTCATTCTGGGCAGGGTGAAGCTTTGTTCACAATCTGGAAATCCTCATGGTTCCTGCTACAACAACAGGTAATGGCTATTACCATGATGGCTTTGGTACAATTGCATGTGGTGCATCAGTTGAAACTATTTCTAGAACAGGAAGCTTTGCTGATCCATGCCCATGTCACCTCATGTATGAATTATTGCAACTCTCTGTACATGGAATTACCCTTGAAATTTATTAGAAAGCTAAAGTTGGTTAAGCATGCAGAGGTCCTGATCGCATTGAGGGAGTTGCATGGGCTATTAGTTGGATTCTGGATGTCATTCCAGGTCTTGGCTGAATATTTAAAGCCCTACTTGGTTTAAAACCTAGATATTATTAAGACTTCCTGCTTTGAGTGTAATAAGATAAAAGAGAGAAGACATTTTAAGGGCCGTTCTGCCAAAGAATGCCATCTTCAAGGATTCTGTACCACACCTTCTTGTTGATGATCCTCCTTGGAATAACACCCTTTGTTCTTTTTCTGTTAACTTGATGAACTGGGCTATTCTGGAGAGAATTGAGGAATAGATGGATTATTGAAATGTGCTTAAGGCAGGGGTCTTCAAACTTGGCCCTTTTATGACTTGTGGACTACAACTCCCAGAATTCCTCAGCCAGCATGCCTGGTTGAGGAATTCTGGGAGTTGAAGTCCACAAGTCATAAAAGGGCCAAGTTTGAAGACCCCTGGCTTAAGGTCTGTGGGGCTTTTATTATAGTTAGAACATTCAGACTTAGTATTTGCTTTTCTTTATTTCTTGTTATAGCAGGTTATAAGCCATTCAGAATTGCTTGAATGGAACTACATATAAATATAAGTAACTGTCCAACCATTGGTGCTCTCTGAGCTTGGTTGCTTTCTTGCAGATGTTTCATTACCCAACTAGGTAACATCATCAGTTGCTAGAAGGGAGTGAGTTTTGTTCTCTGTTTATGTACAAGTGGCTTGCCCTGTTGTTATTGGTGGCAGTGTTCTTGGCTGGTTCCTTGATTAGGCTGTTGATGGTCTGAGTTGGTACTTCCTTGATTGGGCTATTGTTTATTGTGGATTGTGGATCTAGTATTAACCTGGGTGTTATCTGAGTGCCAGGCTTCCAGAATTCTTGTGTTTTGGGATTTAGTTTGGTCTAGGATGCTCACAGTTTCCCTGTTGAAACTATGCTGGAGTCTGTCCATGCATGGTGCATTTAAGGAGTTTTCATCATGTCTTCTGACTGCTAGTTGGTGTTCATGGGTGCGTAGAGTCCTCTGTGTGTTTGTCCTACATGGTGGCTGTTACAGTCCTTAGACTAGCTGGCTCAGGAATTCTGGGAGTTGAAGTCCACGAGTCATAAAAGAGCCAAGATTGCCTACCCCTGCCTTAGATTATATGTCATAGATGAATAAACAAACAAGCAAACTTCTTTTCTGTGTATCAAGTCTGCACAACATGTAACCTTCCAAATCAACTGCAGCCCACTAATTGTATACTCTTGCCTACAAGTGTGACCACCAAACAGTTCCCAGGAGATAGAAACTGGACTCTATGGGGGAATTACTGTATATATTCTTTCTATACATTCTCCCTGGCAGATCATCATCTTTTTCAGGCTTTCCAAATGCCACCTTTTACCCTGCATCATTTTCCATGCCATTCATCTTTCCCTTTTTTTTTACGATTTGGAAGTTATTTACCTAAACATTCATTGAGCGATATGAAAGGCAGCTGGCAACAAATCTTGATTAATACATGTTGAATTTGATTTGTATCCATTTTGGTTTATGTAAGAATCATTTATAATTCATGCAGTGATAAATATGGTATGACAGAGAAGCATTTTTCTAGATGACTTTTCTTTTTTAATTTCTCTAGTCCCTATGGCCAGGGTAAGACAGGGTAGATGGCGAAGGAGGCAGGGAGGATCAAAAGAATGATTATGATTATTGTAATATTATCCACAGGCTAAAGTTGTAATATTCACAAATGCCCTAGGCCAGAGGTCCCCAACCTTTTGAGCACCAGGGACCTGTTCCATGGAGAGAGGTTTTTCTGGAGACCGGAGGGGGCGTGGCTTCATGTACTGCCTGCATCCCGCGGATGGGACTTTGCTTGTTTGTGTAGACCAGTTTCTGGCATGCCATGGCCCGATGCCGGTCCACAGACCAGGGGTTGGGGACCCCTGGCCTAGGCTTAATAATGACAAAAGAAAAAGAAGGAAGATCAAGAGCGAAAAAAGGAGAAGGGATTATGTCTGTTCTTCTATTTTGTTTGTGTGTTTGTTCATATATTACACATTTGGAGTCAGTTCTAATATTGATTAAATACTGACTTCTATCTTCCAATGATAGCAACATTGCTGTTTAGAAGGATCTTTACAAGAATATTTTGTGTTTCAATGAAAAGGAAATAGTTGTGATAGGTCCCTCTATTGGATCCTGACATATCCAATGGGAATGCTGGAATAACTGTCCAATATTAATCAACATTTCCTAGTAGTTCAAAGTAGAAAGTCAGAATAAGAAAATATCTATTCTCCAGAATTATACAAGTCTTGAAATTGAAGAGGGGAGCTCTCTTTCCTATATAGAAACGACTATCCAAAAACTTTGGATCTGCTTTTTAAAGAAAAGGAAAGAACAACTGTGTTTAAAATAAATTTCTCCATTCTTAGAAAATCAGAGATACTCTATTCTTGATTTAATAGTAGCCATGCCTCAAGTCTGGAGGAAGAATAAGCTCAGCACTTATGGATTGCATCTCATCTACCAACTACATGTCATATTACAAAACACATATAAGAGGGCATTATCAAGGAATTAAACATTTCTAAGATGCAACATTTTCCAAACACTATTTGGGGGAAAGGAAAGTCCCATTTTAGCATTTCAGGTTGTAATGCTGAACTTTAGGTTCTAAATGTTTTCTTTTAAACGAATACTAACAATGTGGGACATGAAATAAACATGAATAGTCTTATCTACAACTACCAAATTCTTTGATAGTATATTCTTTCCTGCTTCTGTTTCCAAAAGTTCTCCTTCAATGTTGTTATTGTTATTGTATTATTAAGATTTAATCTTCAATTCGATTCACAGTCTGGGAACTTAACAATTCAAGTCCTAACCAAGGACTTAAGAGCTGTTAAGGTAACATCTGAGTAAGGTGGGCTTTTTTTTTTTTTGCAAAGTCAGAATATTCAGGTCGGATAAGTTCAAAATTTCCATGTATCTAGGCAACCCTTTGGGCATTGCTCCTATTACTAATGGTATAACCATTGATTTCTTTATTATTATTATTATTATTATTATTATTATTATTATTATTATTATTATTATTATTATTATTATTATTATTATTATTATTATTATTATTATTATTATTATTATTATTATTATTATTATTATTTCAATTCACAGTCTGGGACTAGTAAAAACTTAACAGTTCAAGTCCTAACCAAGGACCTAAGAGCTGTTAAGGTAGCATCTGAGTATATAGGCAGTTGCAAAGTCAGAATATTCAGGTCTAATAGGTTCAAAGTTTCCATGTATCTAGGCAGCCCTTTGGCTATTGCTCCAGGGCCTCCTATTACTATAGGTACAACCATTGATTTCTTCCTCCACAATTGCTCAACTTCAATTTACAGATTGTGGTATTTCTCTATTTTTTCTAGCTGTTTCTCCTCAATTCATGCACCACCTGGTATTGCATTATCTATAAACCAGACTTTTTTCTTTTCCACAAGCATGTTGTGGGTCAGAGGTCTCTCTGTTTGGATTCGAAAGTTCCACAAAATCTGTTCATTTTCAAGAACTTTGTCAACTTGGCGTTCCCAGAAATTTTTCTTTCATTCGAACCCAAATGAATCCACAATCACTCAACTTCAATTTGCAGATCGCGATATTTAATTTTTTTCTAGCTGTTTCTTTTCAATTTGTGCATCACCTGGTATTATTATTATTATTATTATTATTATTATTATTATTATTATTATTATTATTATTATTATTATTATTATTATTATTATTATTATTATTATTATTATTATTATTATTATTATTATTATTACATGATTTCATATGTTTCTTTTTCATCTTGATCTGGAATGCTCAATTTCTTCTACAAATGACAAACCCCACTGTCCATATATAATGAGGAAATACATAATACTTTTCTTCCTCTTTGACAGTTAACTACTCAAAGAATAAGTTGTTTTCCTGGGAGCTGTACTTAATCCTACAGACTCATTAATCATCTGGGATAACCTCAGTGTGACAAACAGGTGCTTAACTGAATAGTTTTTTTTAATTGTCCAATTTATGTTAAAATTCCTTTGCTAATTAGTTCAAATTTACTACTAAGTTGATTGCAATTCATTCACAAAGTGCATCTTATACTTGTGGTTGGTGAAAAAAATGAATCATGCTTACTATTGACTTTGAAGCAAGCTTTCTGAACATGTTGTGTTGGCCGGGAAACAAATTTAATAAATAAATCAATAATACCAATTGTATCTGTGTGTATAATTAATCCAACCTGTAATGTAGTATTTTAAATTCAAATTATTTTAAAGACACTAGATTAGGAAAAAAAAAATCTTGGCTGATATTCTACAGTAGCATATTCCAGAATATTAGAAGTCAGAATTTTAGAATATTCAGACTAATTGGTTGAACTACTTCATGTTCAGATGCAAATATAGATTATGATTTTTCCAATAATAGAGAAAAAAGGCTTGAACAACAATTTTAGCTTGCTACTTATTAATTTACATTGGTTTTGATTAAGATCTCAAGAATGGGACAAGTTTTTAACTTGCATTACTGCAGAGTTTGAGAAAAGAAGTGAAAAATGAGTTGGATTTGGGGATTTTTGTGAAGTTCTCAATGAAATCTGAAGTAACTTGCTTTAGCTAGAAGTACTTCATAGGAAGGCTTCGGGTTCCCAGATGAGATCCAGAGTAAATAGGAATGCTAGTTAGTTAATTAGCAATATCAATAGCACTTAGGCTTATATACCACTTCATAGTGCTTTACACCCCTCTCTAAGCGGTTTACAAAATCAGCATATTGCCCCCAAAAGTCCTCATTTTATTGACCTCAGAAAGATGGAAAGCTGAGTCAACTTGAGCCGGTCAAGATCGAACTCCTGGCAATGAGCAAAATTAGCTTGCAATACTGCATTCTAACCACTGCGCCACACGGCTCAGTTGCTAGGATGCCATATATGCCTCATAAAGCATCAAGCTATCTCTGAGCAAGTCAAGAGAAATCCAACAGAATAAGCAGAGTTCTTAAGGCAAGATAAAGAATGATACTGATAATCTGAATGTCTGTAAACTCTCCCCACCCATTTATTTGAATCAATTAGCATTGGTATCTCTTGCAAGGATAGTCCAAGAAAGACACTGTTGTGTCAATGAAATTCAACAATCTTATGTTTTTCTGTATTCAAGGAAAGAAAATGGAATAATGGCAATGTATCACCCTGTTGAATATCCCCAAGCTGTTCTTTGTTAGGGAAGTCGTTCCAAGAACTATGAATAATAAAATTTGTAAATCTGGTTCTTTACAGAGAATGGTATAATATTATTTGTAATTGTGCCTCTTCAAGCAGAAAAAGATTCTATACTCTGTGATATACATTTGTTATATAAGACTAAAAATATTCACGCAATCAGTGGCCTGGAAATGCAGCTTACCCCTTACGTCCTAATTCCATTCTTTTCCCAAATTTGATTTACAATTTAATGTGTGATTTCAGAACAGCTTCTTCAGACACATTGCCAGAATTGAAATGACCTATTTAAACTTAACTGGAGTATATTAAGACCTACATTTGGCAACCCTACATTAAAGCAACAATGAAAAAAACAAAAACAAATCATAACTAGATACCTGTGCTGATATCTGAAGCAAACTCTTGGTTTTTGTTCTGCTGCAACAGTGAAAGAACAGATGGCTTGAAATATTAAAGTCACAGCTCTCTCTAGCTTCTTATACACAAACAGGCATATCTGAAAATGGCAGAACTTAAATACGAACTTTTCTTATCTTGTCCTTAGTATGTGCCACATTCCCGATGTGTTCTATTTCTAAAATAAAGTTTCACTTCAGAAAAGAATATTTGAAATAAATTTCAAGTGAGGTTGGGATTGGAACAGAAAGAATACTGAATGATGACCATAGTGGTGGATGAAGGGTCTGCATTCCCAATTCAAAAGCAGAATAGAGAAAGGAAAGGTGTTCTGTTGGACTTCATTATAATTCTTCCATGTATTAACTGTTTCCTTCCTTCCTTCCTTCCTTCCTTCCTTCCTTCCTTCCTTCCTTCCTTCCTTCCTTCCTTCCTTCCTTCCTTCCTTCCTTCCTTCCTTCCCAAACTGGACTCCTCTACTTAGCAGTGGAACAAATTCTGATAAGAGGTTATAGAACTGCAATCTCCAGTCATTTAACACAAGTGATGAATTGACTAAACGTTGCAATTTTGTATATTATCCTTTTAATAATGGATATTTAAATACCTTGTGATTGTCTGATCTTCAGCGGAAGGATAAAAATGTGTGAAAATAATACGTCTTTGTTTTTTTGTAATTAAGTATGCAACTTAAGCACACTTACAAATGCCAGAGGTAATGATTCCTTGAAGTTTATTGTTCATGATAATTCCTCCATTCTACAAAAAAACGGCAAGTAACAACTGTGACCAAACAAAATTAGAACTATAAATCAGATTAGCCCTCTGCTTGTTTTTTTTTTATACTTACTAGTCAGTTCAATAAATCACTTGCTATAGCCTATACATTATGCTCAGTGCCTTTCTTGTACCTACATCAGCACAACGCTGTGTCGTAAAATGTTCTTTGATATATGCAAAGTGAATCAATGGAAATTAAGAGCAGGTTTAACTGCTGTGCTCTAATCTGAGTTTGGTGTTGGTTTACTGATTGCGATCTGTAAAAGTCGTATGCTGAGAGGAAAATAAAAAAAAAACATTCTTATTGTTTCACACGGCCAACATACACAAAGTTAAAACCTCATTATACGCTATTTTTGCTTACCCTGATTGATAGATGGCTAAATCTGAGTTATCATTCTTTCATTCAGTTAGTAATTTTGAACTGATTTGTTCCACCGATACAGACTTCTGGCTGATGGATTGGATTTGTTTTTCAGTTAGTGTGGTCCACTTTTCTGTTTCGTGGAGAATGCTTTTCCATCAGAAGGACAGATGTAGGACACTTTCTGTTTTGAAGGATTAGCCTAGTCTGCATTACAAATGAAGAATTATAAGCAAGAAGATCAGAAATCCAAAAGTTGCTCATTTATAGTGACATAACAAAGAATTGATTGAGAGGTCACTGTCATCTTCATTTCACAAGATCTTATTGCATATACAATTTGGTGTGATGACCCAGTTTGGTCTAGTGGTTGAGGCATCAGACATAAGTTCTATTTCTGCTGTATGCACAAAGCCAGCTGAGTGACTTTGGGCCAATCACTTTCTCTCAGCCCCAGGAAGGAGGCAATGGCAAAACACTTCTGAAAAACTTTGCCAAGAAAATTGCAGGGACTTGTCTAAGCAGTCTCCAAGAATTGGACACAACTGAATGGGAGAAAAAACATACCATTTTCAAGCCATCCAACTCCCAATGACTCTGGGATGCTTACAATGAAAAAAGTAGGAGAAATTAAAATATAATAAATAATAAAATAAAAAATAGGAATCATGAGCAACCCAAGAACAAATGTATAAATAGGTATCATTTAGGAGCTCAGGTATCAGCTTGCTCTTAAAGTCTATACCAGGGGTCTTCAAACTTGGCCCTTTTATGACTTGTGGATGTCAACTCCCAGAATTCCTCAGCCAGCGTGCCAAGTTTGAAGACCCCTGGCCTACACTAGCTTCTTAAATGTCACCAGGGTGGGACCCATCCAGATTTCTGGAGGTATCATACCAGAGGACAGACTTAATCAACTGGATCCACAGTATGTCCACTCTGACCTCACCAGATGAACAAAAACAACTGGAGACAGGCAGTTCTCCAATAAATAACTGCAAAGTCTTTTTAGGTGATAACCAGCACTTCAAAATGCTTGATACCACTGTCATGGCAAGAGATTAGCTTGAGAAAAAACCATTAGTTCCTTTTATGCAAAATGGTTTTCTTTAAAAAAAAACTTTGAATTTTTGTGTTATTGATCCAGTGCATAAAATAGTCTGTAGTTTTAAAATAGTCTACATGTGTGTTTTTCACGCTGGGCAACTCTGCATATGCTGTCTGGAGAATTGAGAGTTTGAAGTCCACACAGCTTAAAGTTACCAAGTTTGAAAACACTAGTCTACATGATATCCAAAAGTCTCTTACTATAAAACCCTAGTAAGACCACACCTGGAATAGTGCAACCAATTTTAATCACCATACTACAAAAAAGATGTTGAGCCTTTGGGAAAAGTTCAGAGAAGAGCAACTAAGATGGTCAAAGGCCTGGAGACTAAAACATATGAAGAACGGCTGCAGGACTTGGGTTTGGCTAGTCTAAAGAAAAGAAGAAATAGACATGATAGCAGTATTTCAGTATTTGGGGGGCTGCCACAAAGAAGAGGGGGTCACATTATTCACCAGAGGGCAGGACAAGAAACAATGATTGGAAACTGATCAAAGAGAGAAGCAATCTGGAATTAAGGAGAAACCTCCTAACAGTCAGGACAATTAACCAGTGGAACAGCTTGCCTTCAGAAATTGTGGGTGCTCCATCACTGGAGGTTTTTAAGAAGAGGCTATACAGTTACTTATCTGAAATGGTATAGATTCTCCTGCTTGAGCAGGGGGCTGGACTAGAAGACCTCTAAGGTCCCTTCCAGCTCTATTCTACTCTAACTCTTGTTAAGCACACTATCTCAAGTACAGTCGCACAACAAGGTCCCATTGCTCTTGCTCCCTCTGAGCAAAGCTGCCTAAAGAAGTTGTGTTTCAAGCACTGTTATTTGCAAAGTGATAAAACTCACTGAGTAGTCACTGAGGTCAATGTCAGAGAAGCCACGGCACCATTCAACTTTGTCCATCAATAAAAGAAAGGTTTCAGTGCTTCAGAAATAATCCTGAAATGCAGGTATTTAGGATATTTGAGTTAGTCTAATGGCTTGAAGTTAGTTTAAAAGCAATTTAATCTCGTTCTCTCTTCTAGTTTTGGAATATGCCCTTATGAAAACATGGTACATTAAAGTACGCTGTAGTGCTACTGGCTATAATTAAAGTTCTGTCAGCGTTTGTATTATAAATCCCCTTTTTGAGGTTTAATATCTCAGCAATTTCTAATCCCATTGGATTGAAGTTGGCTCAAGGAAAAAAAAACACCTCAATTTGTCCTCTCCAATATATTTAATTTGTCTGACTGAATCACCACCTCCCCCAAACTACCCTGCCATGCTTAAGAATAACTTAACTCTTGAATGCAACAGGAACAAAGATAGGAGGTTGCTTTTCACATATTCATATTACAGCAGCTTCTGCAAATGAAAAAAATGGCTCACACTTTCCCCCTTACTATTGCTACTAAGAAAGAAAGAGGAAAAGTAGGAATTTGAGAATGTTTGCATTCTTTGCAAGTCCTGGATAATCTGGCTACAAATAAGATTCTCCAAAGCAATAGATGAGAAGAAAAGTAACCTGGAATTAAGGAGAAACTTCCTAACGGTGAGAAACAATTAACCAGTGCAACAGCTTGCGTTCAGATGTTATGGCTGCTCCACCACTGGAGGTTTTTAAGAAAAGACGGGACAATCATTTATCTGAAATGATATAGGGCAGTGATGGCGAACCTTTTAGAGACTGAGTGCCCAAATTGCAACCCAAAACCCACTTATGCATCGTTGAGTGCCGGGTGGGTGTGGCCCATTGGCTGGGTGTGGCCCATTGGGTGGGCATGGCCCATTGGGTGGGCGTGCCTGCGGTGGTGGGACTAAAAAGTTCAATCAATCAATTTCAACTTTGCAAGATCTTTTTTTTTCCCCATGAGAAGTTGAAATTGACTGATTGAACATTATTTTTTTTTGCACATGGCGGCAGAGGCCTAAAGCGAAAAGGTTTTATAAAACCCAGCTGAAGGCCTAGTACTGGGGTGACGGCGTGCGTGCCCACAGAGAGGGCTCTGAGTGCCGCCTCTGGCACCCGTGCCATAGGTTCGCCACCACTGATATAGGGTCTCCTGCTCAAGCAGGGGGTTGGACTAGAAGTCCTCCAAGGCACCTTCCAGCTCTATTCTGATTGATTGATTGATTGATTGAGATTTTGCACAAAACTTGCCATCTGATCTCTAAGTTCTGCCTTAAGACAATTTTAATTTTTGCTGCAGTAGCTTGAAGAGGCAAATAAGAGCTTTGCTAGTTTTATCTTTGTGTGGGAGAGTAATAAGCACTGATTTCAGGATCCCCTAGGGAGTTTTATTATGAAAGAGTATTTGACATTGAATTCATATCTCTTAGAGAGCAGCTGCTGGCTGCGATAACAGTGTGGAATATCCTACTGACAACTGTGATTTGCTACTACTAATTTCTTTTCCCCCCGCATTAATAATTTTATTAAAAATTATATTAAACTGATAAAGCTAACAAAGGAACCTAAGACATGCATACATACGACATGTATACACAAACACACATACCTACCTACAATGTATACCTCTCTTTTTAGGGAGAGATTCTTCCTCTACACATACCTACAATGTGTAGAGGAAGAATCTCTCCCTGAAAAGAGAGTAATGTTGAAGGAAAAATCTTCATCATGGTTCAGTCCAAGCCGGGAATAAACAACATGGCGACTGCTTTAGAAAGAAGGTTGCAGTTTATTGAAGAGGAGAGCCAGACAGAAAGATGGCTCTGGAAGAAAAAGAGAGTGAGCACATGTAGGGAGTGGGTTTTTATACCCTCTGGGGTTCTTGAGGTTGTTTCCTGTTCCTGTTTGAGGTTTTGTATTTCCTGTGTCATGTACTTTGACCTGAGTCTGAGTGTGCCCCTTTGGCATCTGTGGGTTAATCCTATTATGTCCTGTCTTAGAGTTTGGGTGGGGTATGTAGATTTTAGGTGTCTTTGTCTTCTTAATCTTCTAGCTGGGGGCCTCCAACCTTCCTGGATTATTTACATCTGCATTTCTACAGAGCTGATTTCTGTTTGGGGGAGGGAGACTTGGGGCTATTAAGAAAACTGGGCATGCTTTTCTGCCTCTTTAATATTTCCTTCTCTGGGGGGGGGCCTGACTTCCCACAGTAAGAAAAAGAAACTTTCCCCTTTATCCCTGACAAGCAGATTTAACATCAACAATTTATTTCTGTCTCTTAAATAACAACCAGAAATATCATCCCATACCTCACTCCAATATACAGATATTCCTTGACTTATTATCATTCATTTAGTGACAATTCAAAGTTACAATGCCACTGAATGAAAGTGACTTATGACCGTTTCTCACACTTACGTTCCTTGCAGCATCCCCATGGTCATGTGATCAAAATTCAGATGCTTGGCAACTGGCATGTCTTTATGACAGTTGCAGTGACTCGGAGTCATGTGATCACATTTTGTGACCTTCTGCAAGCAAAGTCCATGCGGAAGCTGATTCACTTAACAACAGTGTTATCAACTTAATAACGGTGGCAAGAAAGATCGTAAAATGGGACAAAATTCATTGAATGCCTGTCCCGCTTAGCAACAGAAATTGTGGTCATAGGCTGAGGATCCCCTGTACTTCAGTTCTCCTTATTGCTATATTGCTATTTCCTTACCTGGGAATTATGCTACCTGTCCTTGTCACATTCCTTCGTGCCTATTACAGTGCACATCTCCTAGTTTGCAGGGGTGAGAATATTTGTGAGGGAAGAGATGGTGTGATGTCTCCCTTGAACGATTCCCAGATACCTCCTCAGATGTCAGCTCAGGGGAGGACGAGCCGATTCCTGGTATGTCAGGAACTGAGTTGATTGATGGTTCCGAATGGCTAGCCAGAAGGGATTTGGCTGAGGCTGCAGCTGGAAAAAGTTTGCAGTGGCCAACAGCCAGCAAAGAGGAGGAGGAACTGCCTTCTGCACCTGATCCGAGAACATGCAGGGCAGAGAAAAGGCAGGAGCAGAGAAGGTCAGCCAGACTACTTGAGAGGAGAGGGCCTCGTCCATCTTGATGGGCTGAATCAGAAGCTGGCTATTTATCACAGCAGACAAATGGAACAACGTGTTTGTTTTGTAGCTGTGCGTTTGGTCATCGTGAATCCTGCTTCACTCTGGATTGACACCATGTTTGGAATTGAATTGTGCCTTGGAGACTCTGAACTTTTCTTGTCCCGTGAGCTCTCTTGTGTGTGGATTTAGGTTTTGCCTGGTGGATTGTAAGTTTGTCTGGTAAAGTTATTTTGTTTGAGCAACTTTCAAGTGCCTTGTGGACTGTTGGGCCATTGCTCTGTGGACTAAGCTTGGTCTGCTCATGGCTGGATTTGATTGGGACAGTTCTGGGTTTTTGGTGAATTGCTGGAGAATATTAAC